>CM038223.1:129931287-130261067 GCA_021442155.1 Cymbidium sinense
AAATTAATATTTTATTTATATTTATGAATATAATTGAATATATAAATGATTCATGAGAAAATCACTTAAGCTTGGAGTGATTTGGAAGCAAATTTGACTAATCTCATGGAGGTAAGTAAAAAGGGCTTAGAAGGAAATCAAGTTAGTTTTGATTATTGGAATGTGGGTTTCATTTATATTGTGAATATAAATGATGAAATAATTGATTTATAAGGAAATCAATTGATTTTAGATTGATTTGGGCTAAGATTTAGTTAAGCTCATAGAGGTAGGTCCATGTAGCTTAAGAGGGGTCTTAGTTTGATTTGGTTTTGATCATTTTAGTTTATATTTTATTTATATTTGTGAATATAAATGATGGAATAATTGATTTATAAAGAAATCAAGTGGTTTTGATTTGATTTGAAGGGGATTTTAGCTAAACCTATGAGAGTGGATCATATGGCTTAAGAAGGATTTTGGAGCTTGAATTTGATTTTGGATTTTGATCATTCAGAATTGATTTTGGACTTGGATTTGATAAATGATTGAGGGATTGAATTGATCTTAGAAGATCAATTGAATTTGGATTAAATTGGATTTGGCTAAGGTTAGGGCCATGGAATTCAATCCTAAAGTTTATGAAGGATTTGGAAATTTGATTTGATTAGATCGATTTTGAATTTTAGAAGTTTGATTTTGGATTTTGAATTTGAATTTGGGGTTTCATTTGAGAAGGAAAGCATGGATTGGGTTTCATCTATAGGGTTGGCAAGTTTTTCTAAATCCCTAAGGCATAACCTGCTCCTATGACTAACCCTTCTAAGTCTCTAGGATTAGGTTAAGAGTTCACCTAATCACTATAAGTGTCTTAAGGCTAAAGAACTCTTAGTGTCTATAAGAGTCCTAGATCTATGATGAGGAGGTTGAAGACTCACTCTAAAAGTGAGGTCAACAGTGACTTTAGCTAGCCCTAATGAGGTCATTTAATTACATCACTTCCCTGTTAATAATGACACGTACTTGTTTGATTTCATTTATATGTATTTCTACATTAAAATTTTGATAGAACTTTAATTCACATGCATAAATGATTCAATCAAATAAAAATGCAATTTTTGCACAGTTTTCCTTTCTTTATTTATGTATACATTCATGTGTAATGAGATAGCAAAGTATATAGTTTAGACATCTCAAAATAATGAGACTTTAGCTCAAGGAGGTCATTTTATTACCTCACTTCGTTAACAAATGCACGCATTCTTGCTTATTTCTTCATACATGTGTATGTATATGTAATTAGGGAATGGAAATCTCCTTTTCTACTAAAAGTACATGCATCCATAATTGACTAAGTCATTGAATTAATTAGTCATGTGATTTGGAGCTTACTTTCTTATATTCATGTATATAAATTTACATACATTTGAATGTAAATGGGTATATAGTCTAGACATCCCGAGAAAATGAGACTTTAGCTAGCCCCAAGGAGGTCATTTGATTACCTCACTTCTCTGGTCAATAATGGCATGTACTTATTTAATTTCACCCCTATGTATTTTGTATAAGAATTTGGATAGAACTTTAAATTAATATGATTAAATAATTTAATCAAATGAAAGATGTAAACATCAATACACATCTACATTCATCATTTAAGTGTGCTAAAATATGTTGCATGTATATATATACTTAGAATTAAGATCATATGCATGTTATATGTGATGGAAAGAAAGAATTGAACACAAATCATATGGTAGTAATTTAATTAGATTAATTTTAAGAAGTCTTTCATATTGAATAGAGTTATTTAAAGTGAACATAAAATTATGATTTGAATGTGGGCTCCAAAAATTCGCCACCAACCTCTCGACAATTTTTTGAATTGAAAATTGAAGAGAGTATGATTTGAATGTCGGTGTAATTTTCAGAAGGTAGATGGAATAGTAGATAAGTCACTGCTCAGAGATTTTGCCCTAGTTTTGCGAGGACTTTAGATCTGGTTCTAGGTTTCTTATAGGTGCAAGCCCTTATAATTAATTACCCCTCCCAATAAGTGAGAGAGAACTTTCGATTAAGGCAAGTCGTTAGATTGCTAAATGCGTAGCTTATAGTAGCAGCATATGGAGTTTCATAATTTAAATTATTAAATTTATCATTTAAGCTTAAACCAAATGGTTGGGGGAATGATGATGTGCCCGATCTATATCTCATGGTATTGTCATCCTAGGCAGTCGTGATCCCTAGTCTACTTAGTCAGAGGAGGTAGTTGACCCAACCTGATAGAAGGATCCTCATTAGCAACACATGGGTTACATCGTCCAAGAAATCCTTGTAGACCTGGGGTGGTGTTTGTCTAAGGAGACAGGCTTAAGTCTACCTTAGCTGACAGAGGGCTATTTGTCCTATCAAGTATACCCTATGATTCAAAACTCAAAGGGCAGAGCCATTAGGGAGCATACAGGCTATGATCGTGATCGTAATATAATAGAGTCGGACTGGCCAAACCACCCGATCAAAGGACTTTAGTTATAACTACTTCATTTGTGGAGCCTATTGGCCAAGCCCACAAGTCAAATTCGCACTTCGGAGGTGACAGCGCACAAATTGAGGCTCAAAATGCACCGGACGCCACTAAAAATGGTCAAAATAACCTCCGATCGAAGAACAAATTTTGCCATCGTGTTCAAAAGATTAAAATTGATCAAAATATAGATATTGCAAAATCTAATTATCATTCGATTAAGCGCTCGAGTCAACATGATTACACGTATATCAAGTTAAGAAGATGATCAAATGACCTCCATTCAAGAAATTGATTATGATGTCAGCTTCAAAATGTCAAAATCTATCAAATGAGACTGTTCACACTCAATTTGGACTAGTTTGTGCACATTTTGAGTGATTTGAAGTGATATCATGCAAATCGAGGCTGAAATGCACAGGACGTCACTGAAATCAACTCAAATGATCTCTGATTGATGAATAGACTTCGCCATCATGTTCAGAATATTGAAATTGGTCAAGATATAAATATTGTATGACTTAATTATCAACTGATCAAGCGCTCAAGTCATCAACACGTCTGCACACATATCATAGTCAAGAGGCACCGACGAGAGTTAAATGACCACCGTTCATGAAATTCATCATGTCATTGGCTTCAAAATATCAAAATATATCAAGTAAGACTGTTCACACCTAATTTGGACAATTTTAAGCGAATATCGAGTGGTCAAAAGTAGCGACGCATATTTTGAGCAGAAATGAACTCAATTTGATGTCGACTCGAACCAAACGGCCTCCGACGTGAAATGGACTACATCGTTGCATTCAAAATATTAAAATAACCTTAAATCAACATTTATATTGATCATATAATAATGTCAGAGTAAAATTCATTTTAAAATTGATTAATATTTGAAGAAATTAATTAAAAAAGTCTATTAATTCTCAATAACTCAAACTCCTAATCCTAATGTCCAGACCACTGGACCCCTCCTCCATGCACGGTTCCCATGCAACCACTCCCACTCTTCCATTCAAATGGAAAAATTGTTCCCTCCTAAGAACGACAACTATTCCCTCTCTCGGTTCATCAAAAATGCTCTATCGTCAGTTTTAAAAAAAAAGGATTGAAAGGGTGTTGCATATCTCTGTAACCAACAAAACAAAATGGTGGTTGCAAAATATGATTACATCTTTCTATGGAATGAGAAGCTCATAGTGAATCATTTTGATTCCAAACGTTACTTATCAATTGTTGAAAGAGAGAGGCTAGAACTATCCCATCCTGAGTTAGATTTAACCAAATCTGAGGTGCATCATCAAATTTTTGTACATGCGAGAAAAGTTAACTTTCATGGGTGGGTAGAAATGATGGCTCATGTCATTTCAAAGGCTATATGGGTATTTCATTCAGAATTATTTAATTCAGGCATTAGGACTAGATTAGAAGCTCACATATTTTTCTCAAGGAGATATAACCAAAAATGAGAGATATAACCAAAAATGTTGGCATAGTGGATAAGCAATATATTATTCATAGAGAAATTCCCACTCTTGTTGGTTCTCGTGATGTCAAGATTTGAAGGCCTCGTCATGCTCATCAGGGCATGACGAGATGAAAACCGGTTGTGGTATCACAAGACACTGCTCACTATGCTCATCAGGGTGTACCGAGTAAGTCTATCATTTGATAAAGATGTATGTTGAAAATGGTGTTGTTGAAGAGGCAAGGAAGGTGTTTGATGAAATACCTGAAAGAAAAAAATTTACATATGCATATGCTTGTCTTTATGCGTCTCAAGGTTCGCCATACTCATCAGGGCGTGACGAGATGAAATTTGGCCATGGTGTTCCAGGACACCGCTCACTACGCTCATCAGGGCATACCGAGTGATTGAAGGCCTCGTTATGCTCATCAGGGCATAACGGGATTGAAGGTCGGCCGAGGTGCTTCAAAACACCAACCGTCATGCTCATCAGGGCATGATGGGTAGGCCAAAATAATTCTGATGTAGCCCCTACACGGATGACGCCGGAATACTGCCAAAATTTAGAATATTTACATATATATTTACTTTTATGCAAGTGAATTAAGACCTTGTTATGCTTATCAAGGGTTAACATGATTGAAGGTCGACCGAGGTGCTTCAAAACACCAACCATCACATTCATCAGGACGCGTGATGGGTAAGCCAAAATACTCCCGATGCAGCCCCCTACACGGGAATGACGCCAGGAGGCTGCCAAAATTGTATCAATCTTTTGACTTAAAAAAATGGGAGAATAAAATGAATCAACTTAAGAATGTTAAGCAAGGAAACCTAAAGCTAAAATTCAAATTAAAAACTCCAAATAACAAAAGTGGAGGGAAAATAATATACAACAAACACAAAAGTAAAACAAAAAGAGGGGAAATGAAAGTCACTCTAAGGAGTAAATCTTCTTTTAAAATAACAAATTAAACTATCTTTTGAACCTATAGCTTCAAAATGCCTTCTTCACCATCGAATATACAACCTTTTGTACAAGCAGATAGAAGGCAATACTAAACTAAAATTTACAAAAATCATGGGTTTCTTTTAATCAAAAGTTAAGAAATTTCATTCTAGTTATGATTTTCAAAATTAATAATTTCATTAATTAGATGAAATTAGCTAAGCTATAAACACCTGTATGTGCTCAAACATAGAGATTTCAAGTGTGAATTTTAATGCCTAAAAGGTTTAGTAGTAAGTCAAAATTAAATAAAAATTGAAATCAACCTCATAATTGAAATAAAAGCCTAAATTCTTAAATACACCAGATGTGCCCCTTATGCTAAAATGTCTAAATTCAAGTGTCTAAGGATGTTGTGTGGGTTGCTTTCCGGTTTAGTCTTGGGACTGGGTCCGGGTTAACAAAATCTAAAAATATATAATAAGAGTTTCAAATCAGTGAAATATCTGAGAAACTGAGTCTACTAGGTGACAATAGATCTAATCCTCTGTTAGCAGCTAAACAGAGTTGATAGGATCTAAAGCTCTTAAACATATTCAAATTAATCAATTGTTTAAATCAAATTAAGTAAAAATCTGAAATCAATCTCACAACTAAGAAATAAAATTACTTAAATTACAAATACACCCGCATGGGCCCCGACACTATGCTAAATGCTTAAATTCAAGTGTCTAAGAATGCTGCGCGGGTTGCTTCCCGGTTTAGTCTTAGGATTGGGTCCGGGTTAACAAAACCTAAAAAATCAATTATGAGAATTTCAACTTAGTGAAATATCTGAGAAGCTAATTTTGTAATGTGACAGATCGATCCTCAATTGAAAGTTAAATAGAGTTGACAGGATCTAAAAATCTTACATATATTTGATTCAATCAATCAATTAACTACCCCGATGATGGCTGTATTGCATGGTCATTTCAACCGGAGGAGGTATTTCCATCAAAATATGATTCTATTTTCAAATCAAATCAACTCAAATTAAAATATCAATCTAAAAAAACTGTTTAAATGAAACTCTATCATTAAAATTTAAATCAAATCAAATCTATTCACCTTCCACAACTGTTTGTCGGGGGTAATAAATTGAGAAAGCTCTAGATCACAAATGAGCCAATGTCAAATTAAGTGTTCTACTATGTTCAATCTCAATCAATCTCATGCTAGTAAGGACATGGCTCATGTCCTCACCACGCTAGCCGAGCTCCATGGGATGAAGCGCTTATAACGAGTCCTCGACGGTGGTTTGGCTAGTCCGCTCCATTATATTATCACGATCGTAGGTATGCTCCCAATGGCTCTTCCCTTTGAGTTGTGAATCATAAGGTATACTTGATAGAAATGACCTTGTCAATTAAGGTTGACTTAAGACTGTCTCTTTAGATAAACACCACCCCAGGTCTACAAGAATTTCTTGGATGACATAACCCATGTATTGCTGATGAGGATCCTTCTGTTAGGTTGGATCGACTATCTCCTCTGACTAAGTAGACTAGGGACCGCGACTGCCCGGGATGACAGAACCATGGGATCTAGATCAGGCACGTCATCATTCCCCAACCATCCAGTTTAAGCTAAAATGATAAATTTTATAATCTAAATACTAATACTCTACATGTTGCTACTATACGCTACGCATTTAGCGATCAAACCACAAATTTTAATCGAAAGTTCTCTCACTTATTGGAGGGGTAATTAATTATGGGCTTACCATAGGAAACCTGGAATCAGATCTAAAGTTCTCACCAAATGAGTATAAAATTTCTGGGTAGTGTCTTATCTACTATCTCATCTGCCTTCTAAAAATTATACGACACTTCAAATCACTTCAATTCAATATTCAATATTAAAAATTTTTGAGGGGTCGGTGGTGAATTTATGGAGCCCACAGATTTCTAGCGACTCCGCTAGAGACAGGATTCTCTTTCCATCTGTGATAGTTGAATTTAAGCTATAGTAGCAGTGGAGCATGATAAAATTGATATTTAAAATAAATCATATTCTTATGACCATTCTGTTTGTTATGTATATTGATGGATCTTCAGAACACCGTTTATCATGCAGCTAGGTTGCGGAGCCAATATCCGTCTAGCTAACGCTATAATCAATATTGGGGATGTTGGAGCTACTATTCAATTTGATAGTATAGACTTCCTAGCCATCATCATTGTTAATAATCCTCCACCAGCATCGCATATACACACCAACCTGCAATGGAGGAGGATAATTGGAATGACCATCGCTAAGGTTTCTCAAAAGAGATCCTTTGTACTTAAAGATTGATTCATTTTGAGGCCAATCTTGAAGAGAACCTTTACTAGGTAGAAAGTTTCACCATATGAATGCCACAACCCTGCTAGTTGAACCTTTTGCACTAGGAAGGTATGATACTGAAGCCTCCTATTCTAGAGGGAAATTGAGTAAAAGGCAAAGGAGAAGAAACACTAAACTACGAGCTCAGTAGTTTTTGTCTGAGTCATAAGTCATATGACTAACCTTACAACCAGAAGTGAGTATTTCTACCCTACAATAAATTTGAAATTTTTGAGATGGGTGAAAAGGAATAGCTCTACTGGTGATGTTAAATGGTGTTTTGGGCTCAACGTGGGCTTCAACCTTTCAAGAATAACATGAAACTCTATCTACTCGAGCACATAGAGTTACGAAAGTTAAGTGAAAAATATCTTATGAAAAATAGGTATGTTAAGTGAGGATTTCAAAGTGATACCATTTTATTTGGAAATGAAATTTTTATTCAATAAATTTGGGTATATTGAATGGAGAGGTTTCATATGTGCTTTTTGAAAATATGAAAATCCCAACATAACACATGTGGAATGTAATAGGTGGAAGTCCAACGTTATGATTTTGCTTGAAGAGGTAATATCCATTCAATATATTTGGATGTATTGAATGGAAAGGCCCATCTTCAAGTTTTATTCTTTTGAAAATATGATTGTTGAAATTTTTATCTTTTGAAAATGAGGTCTTCACCAAAAATGAATTAAGTGAAGAAACACATTTGTATTTTTAGAAAAATGTAATTGTTGGAATCTTGTTTTTGTGAAGATGATCTTACATATAACAATCATAAAGATTGTTAGATGAAGATGATTTAGGAAAATATTTGAGCATAATATTTTATTAAGTGCATTTTTGAAAGAGTGCTTTTTGAAAAGCACGATTTTTAATAATGATTTATTTTATCTTTATTATTTTAAAGTGAACCTTTCCTTACCATAGAAATGATAAGGAGGAAGTCTTTAAATATTTTCTTTTTATTAGATCTTTTTATTTTTACCCATTGGAGAACCCAATGGGGGTTTTAAGACCAACACGGGGTGAGGTCCTAAAACCTAAGGATGTTGGCTAACTTAACTTAAGAATGAAATAAGCTAAGTGCCAACGGAATGAAAGATAGTCTTGGATTCTTACCAAAGTACAAACCCACTATCAATACTTGGAGACAATGATCATTTACCAAAGATGGAGAGAGGAACCTTCCCTGGTGGAGTCTCCAGAAAAATTTATGGTGAAATTTTATATAGAGAAATTTCTAAAGACTAGAAATATACTTCAATCTTCACTCTATGGGATAAAATGAAGATCAAAATATACTTCTTTCTTTCTATGCAATTTTGACACCACATAGATCCAGAATATTCTTATTGAGGGTGACGGCAATACATTGAGGAGAGATGTACTATCTCTAAAGATAGAAGTCACCACCCTACAATGGACCTAATCACCTCAACAAGGACTCCTAATGACAATAGGTCTACATGTGTAAAATATTCTTCCTCTACTTTACATGTAAAGTAGGGTTTATTTTAAACCGAGTTCGTTAAGTTCTCTGAGGCAAGCCCCCATATTTAATTACATCCTAAGGAATTAGCTCCCTCAAGAATACTCTCAATTAAGGTAAATGATCATTGTCTCCAAAGATTTTAATAGGTAGGACTATCAATCGATTAGTTTATTTCAGAATATCAAATATGATTGATCAAAGAGAGCAAGTTATTATCGAAGCCAAAGGAAGATAAGTAGGAGATGTTCACGATGCTAGGAATTATCCTATGGTTGGGCTTTATATTTTTAAAATTGAATTATTCATTTGAGTTGACTTTTATTAGAAGTTTAAGACTTATGATTCTATAACACAAGATTATGTAATGTCTAAGAGGTGTGGATTTATGCTTATGGCCCATAGAATTGAGAAGCAACCTCAAAACCTAAATCTAGGGAGCATTGGCGAGGGTCGAAAGCACGACCAAAATCTAAGGCGAAAAATGGGTTTTTGTTTTGCCTCCACAAGAGAGGGAAAATCACCTAACTGCTTGGACTTACAACCGTGAGGGTGGTCGCCACTAACTTCTCATATAATTTTAAATTCATGTAAGCAAGTCATATGCTTTATGCAAGATAGCTAGGTTGTTATTTATTTAGAAAGAGAATAAGTCCTTAACTCACTCCCTAAAGAGACTAGATCATGTAAAGAGCATGCCTAAAATGACCTAAATCTAATACAAATCATATTACATTTTATTTTCATTTTTAGACAATCATTTGATGCGGGATTATAGGATTCATATGCCTAATGCATGAGAAATAAGATTATTGGTCAAAATCCAGAAGGGAGGAGGTGTGTTTCCACCGCGGCTCTAAAAGGTCAATCCAAGTTTCTGGCAAAGGTGGAAGCCCTCCAATCAAGAGTGAAAATTATATGAATTTGTGCATGATGTTGTAAAGGAATACTCATCCGCTAAGGGGTTGCTAATTCTTTTATCTTGATTTTAACTTAAGCTTTAGATGAGGTTAAAATTCTTTATTTTAATTTTGGATTGACTAGATTGGTAGAATATTTATTTTTTCTTAAGAGCCTAATTCACATCTAGGCCACACATCAAGGAAGAAACTATGAAAAAGATGTCATCTTAATGCTTAAGCTAAATAAATCATCAATCGATTTATAATGCTAATGCAAAAGAATAAGAGGCCATTTGTGATCGGGCACCACCGCACAAACTCAAAAAAAAATTGGGTAGCTGAGCTCTACCCTTATCCAACCGAGATTACAAATGAATTAAATACAATTAAGCAAGGAACTCATTGTTATGGGGGTCTTCAAGCTTTATTTCTTCATTCATCTTTTCTTCATTCTTCTTCTTTTCTTCTTTCTTCTTTGGTTCTTTCTTTTGGATGGTTGGAAGGTGGTTCTCCAAAGGCTTTACATGGTACATAAGATGAGATTTTATGACCAATGCTCATCCTAATCCCCATAACATTCATTCCAAAATCCTACAAAAAAAAATTACATGAAAATGAAAAGTAAATCTAACTAACACCTACAAAATAGAGATTAGCTAAACAAACCATACAAATCCCAAATATGTATATTGGACTTAGCACCCCACACATGGGTAACTAAGTCCACCTGGCCTATTGGATTATGCTTGGGATATGAGAACTTGCACGGTGAAAACATTAATATTTTTATTTATTACAGCGCCCTTTAAGCACAATCCCTTGCAGAAAATTATGATTAGACTAAATCGTCCTACCCTTCATTCTATGCACATTCACCCTAACATCCAAAATAAAAATAGTATATCACAAAATAAAAGCAAACATCAAGCCATGCACCACCCTATCCTAAAGCTATAAGTGGTGACTTAACCTAATGTGTGCTTTAAAAGGTTTATGTGGTATGCTTAGCTATGACTTTAAGGTTTGGATTTTCTAAGTGTGAAGATGTTCAACTTAGATGAGTAGTTTCATTTAAGTGTTTAGTTGATATGAGTTAATTTTATTTTGTATTTTGATTTGGTTTAAATGAATCATACAATTAATTACTAGGCTTATATGTGAATTTTAGAAGTTTCCATAATTGATTAGAATTTTTAAATGCCTAATTAAGTATTTAATTTCGTCAGCGCCACGTGGGCTGCTGAGGTAGCATGCGCTTTCCATGTGATGCGATGAGATTGGGTCTTTAACTTATCACATCATAGCACCGTGTCAACGGCAGCGCTATGCGCTTTCTCCTCAGCTGTCCAATCAAGGATCATATGGCTGAGATTAAAGCCATGGTTCTAAAGGATAAATCTGATAGATCTATGTGTTTTAATCTCGACCTTCCATCTAAAATGCGCAGATGGACAGGCAGAGATTTATCCCTATATTTCCCTATGAGAGATGGCTACCATCCACCTTTTAGGGTGAGATCCGAGCTCGATTGAGCTTGGATTGGGCTAAAATTTAGCCCACACCTTCATCATATAATGGAGATCATATCCAATGGCTAGTTTATCATGCAATGAAAATTTCTTTCACAAAGCTCCACACTATGGCTAGATTAAACTTGGAAAAATGATTTACCTCACTGGAGGTGATCACTAGTTCTTGATTCCCTTGGAGAAGCTTCATCTAGTAGAGACGAAGCTTTGCTGAGAGTTTGAGGTCTTGAGATTGGGTGGTTGCTTCAGAGGCCAACTCCACCTTGAACTTTGCTTTGATCGAACCGTAACCCCTCTTGCATTTGGAACTTGGGAAAGAGCTTGGGAAAACTTGATTGGGGTCCCTAAGGGAGCTTTCAAAGGCAATAATTTTAAGTGTGGAGTGAGATTGGATTTTGGTTGAGCTCTCCTATTTTAAACTATGAAAATTGAGAAATGAAATTTTAAACTTTCTCTAGGAAGCTTAGGAATAGTAGATAGGGCTTTCTCTGAGTTTCTATGCATCAATTGAATTAGGGGGATTAAAGATTCAGTTGAATTAGGGGGAGTATAGCTCCCTTGAAGGATCGACATAAGCCTCCTTGCCATTTTGATCCAATTGAGCTTATGCCATGAGTTTGTTAGCCATTTTGGATGTCCTTGCATTTGGTTTGGCCTAAGGAGTGGAATGGTGAACTTCTCATGTGCTTAATTCAAGTGGAAGGAGGATCCCATGTGCTCCATTTCAAAGCATGTGGTCGTTTGTTAGGGTTGGGTTTGGCTGACCAAAACCCAATGGGTCATGTGCACTAGTTCCATTAGTGACCATTTGGTCTACTAAGAGGATGCCAAGTATCCATGAAAAGGAATTGACCAAATACCAAGTGATTTTGATTTTGGGTTACCCTATGGACTAGGGTTAAAATGGTCATTTGACCTTGATTTTAGTTTGGGCATATTTAGTATGATGAGAAAATAGGTTTGTCCAAGTTTCATTGAATTTGTAGTTGGTTTGATATGATTTGGCTCATATTGACCCATTTAGGTCAACTTGGGTCAAGTTGATCAATTGATTAGATTAGGTCAAACCAAGGGTTGGGTCAAGTTCATATGACCATTTAAAATATTTTGGTAGCTTTGGTTTGATTCAATTTGGTTTAGGTTTGAATTTGGTTCAATTGAGTTCATTTAGGTCAAATGAGTCAAGTTGACCAATTTGACCCATTTGACCTATTTGGGGTCATGGGTTAATTCATGTTTGGTTAGTCATATGGAATGGATTGGTATCTTTATTTCCAATCAATTTTGGTTAAGTTTGAATTTGGCTCAATTTGACCCTTTAGGTCAAGTTGGGTTCATGGTCAATTGGACTAGGTTGGGTCTAGTTGGTCAATTGAGGCTTTGGTCAAGTTCAACAAGTGATTTGGAATGAACTTGACCCATTGGTTTTAATCAATTTGGCTTAGATCAAGTTTTGACACATTTTAACTTTTAGGTCAAGTTGGGTCAAGTTGGGTCAAGTGGCCAATTGGGCTAGGTTAGGCTTAAATGCTCACTTGGTCAAGTTCAAACATTGATCATGAATGAACTTAGATCATTGGTTTCAATTTGGCCTATGGTGAATTTTGGCTATGTTGGGTTTCTTTTGGCTAAGTGTTGACTTGGTCAACCCTTAGGTTTGATTTGGTTTGACCCAATTTGAGTGATTGATCATCTCATGATGATTGTTGATCATGATGAGAGGTTAGGTGGGTTTAGTTCAATCCAATTTGGTTAGGATTAGAATTTGGCTCATAAGGGTACTTTAGGTCACATTGGGTCAAGTGAGCCTAAGTGGGTCAAATGGCTTGGTCAAAGCTTGATTTGAGTTTGATTGAACTCACATATGGATTTATGATTGAAATATAAATCCATTTGCAAGTGGTTCAAGTCAAATGGGTTTTGACTAATAATTTCAAGTTCAAAGGGTGAACATGAAATGGATTTTCTTTATTTTTGAATTGAGTTTTGATTTGATGATTGAAGTTTATGTTTATATTTGGATTCATGATTGAAGGATTGATTGAATCAAGAAGAAAAATTAAGGTTTGGCTTGATTTGAAATTGATTTGGCTAAGTTCAAGATTTTCACTTGAAAGGCTTAGATTGGATTTTGACTGAATTTGAGTTTGATTTTTGGAGTTGGTTTTGGTTGTTTGAATTTATATTTCATTTATATATGTAAATATAAATGAGAATATAAATGGGTTATAGGAAAATTTCAAAGATTTGAAGTGATTTGAACATGATCTCGGCTAAGTCCTTAAGAGGGAAATAAGGACTTAGGAAATATTTTGAACTTGGAATTGGATTTTAGATTTAGTTTGATTGATTTGAATTTATATTTCATTTATATATGTGATTATAAATGAAAATATAAATGAGTTATGAGAGAATTTTATGAGTTTGAACTGATTTGAAAATTTTTAGGCTAAGTCCTTAAGAGGGAAATAAGGGCTTAAAAAATATTTTAAACTTGGAATTGAATTTTGGATTTAGTTTGATTGATTTGAATTTATATTTTATTTATATATGTGAATATAAATGAAAATATAAATGAGTTGTGCGAAAATTTCATGAGTTTGAATTGATTTGAACATGATTTATGTTAAGTCATTAAGAGAGAGTCAAAGGACTTAGGCAAGATTTGAAATTTCAATCATGGGCTACAATCATAGGTTTCAATCATGTGGCATTGATTTAATTTTGGAAAAAAATGATTAAGCTAGAATTGATTTAAGTTTGATGTTGATTTAATTTGGAGTTTGACTTGAAGGAAGGAAGTAAGGAATGTGGTTCAAGCCATAGGGTAGTCAAATTTTTCTAACACCCCTAAGGCATGACCTATTCCTATGGCTAACTCTTCTATGTCTCTAAGGTTAGGTTGAGTGTCCACCTAATCACTAGATGTGTCTTAAGACTAAGGAACTCCTAAAGTCTAAGAGGAGTCCTATGTATAAGATGCAGGGTTGAGAGCTCATCCCAAAATGAGGTCAACACTAGATTTCTAGACTTTGTTGAGCTTGGAGTCTAACTCCGTCAAGCGCATCCAACTCTTCCATTCACAGGTGAATTGGACAGCTACTCAAAGTGATGGTAGCTCAACTTTAATGGTAATAGCTTCAACTCCAAATGTTAGAGCATAAGTGGTCTTGGTTGGCATTTTGTAAGTTGTTCTATATGCTTAGAGTGCTTCCATCATTTTAGTGTGCCACTCTCTTTTATTCTTCATGAGAATTTTTTTGAGCAACTTCACTAGAGTTTTATTGAAAGCCTCCGCCAAACCATTAGCCCTTGGATTGTAGATTGATGAGTACCGCCAATCAATTTTGTATCAAATCTATATATCTTCGCACTCATGAAAGTCGGGCTGTTGTCGGAAATGATTAGTCGTGGCACCCCGAATCTATGGACAACATTGTTGGTGAAGAAGTCAACGACTCGATCAGCAGTGACTTTCTTAAATGGAACAGCTTTATCCCATTTAGAGAAGTAGTCAGTAGCTGCTAAAATGAATCGTTGTCTGGCTGATAATGGATGATCGATCGAGCCAATTATATCGCCAACTTTCAAACGACCTGGATGCAATTGTTGGGTGTAGAGGATTCAAAGGTTGATGAATAAGATCCCCGTGGACTTGGCATTCATGATGTTTCCAGGCATGATCTATGCAATCTTTCACCATTGATGGCCAATAGTATCCCATCCTTTTGATTTTTACAGCCATTTTGGGACCTGATTGATGTGCTCCACAAAGTCCTTCATGAATTTTGGACATTACCTTGTTGGCTTCATCCATCCCCAAACATCGCAGCCACATTTGTTCAAAGGATCTACGATACAATGTGTCATTAACATAAGCATATCATAAGATTCTTTTGGTATCTGCATGGCCAAGATTTATTGCTCGGTAATTTACTTTCTTTGAAATAATTAATAAAAGGTTGTCTCCAATCATGCCTCCACCACTATTAAAGCTTCACATGATTTCTTTGTAGCACTTTGAAGTTTTCTCTCTCTATATTCATTGTTCTATGGGAGAGTGAGGAGTAATTTGAATTGCTTCTGCTAGCTTGAGTTTGATGTCCCCTCAACTATGGGGAATATGGGTTTATAGGCTATACAACTCGATGAGTGAAGACATTAATCATCACGTAGTCATCATTCATGCTAGCCATTTCTTTAGCCAACTTTGCTAGGCAATCTGCCTTGCTATTCTCCGATCGAGAGACTCGGGTCAGTGTGATGGTTGGAATTTCTTTCATCAACTCGAGCACTCATTTGTGATGATAGGCAAGCTCAAGCTTATTGATTTTATAAATACCCAAGACTTTATTGATGACCAATTGAGAATCTCCAAAAACTTGTAAATTCTTTATACCAATGGCAATGGCTTCTTCAAGGCCTGCTACTAGTGCTTCATGCTCAGCTTCATTATTAGTTTGAGGTTCAGTCAGTCCATACAAGTGTCTCATTATTCCTATTTTCGGTGTTATGGAAATGAGGCCAATGCTCTTGCTCTCCAAAGATTTGGGGTTGGCTTGATTGATGCTCCATCAAATACATTTCCCATATTTGCTTCTTTCTTTTCATGAATGAGCAAAATTTGCTCATCTCGTAAATCATCAATAAGTGGAGAGTCTATTGGGATAAGATGTGCTGGAAGAAAGTCTACCAAGACCTATCCCTTTTACTGCTTTCTAAGAGATATATGTAATGTTAAATTGCAAGAGTAGAATTGCTCACCTAGCCAAACAACCTGTCAACGTTGGTCTTGTCATCAAAAATTTCAACAGTCGATCTTTGAAAATGAGCATTATCTTGTGCAACATATAATGTCAAGCTTTTGGACAATAAAGATTAGTGAAAGACAGTTCTTCTTAATTGGAGAATATCTTGCTTTTGCTCCTATCAATCTTCAGTTGATATAATATAGTACATTTTCTTTGCATTCTTCATTGTACTGTGCAAGCAATGCTCCGAGGGATTCTTCTAGTGCAGTATACAAAATAAGGGGCTTCCCTGGAATTGGTGTTGTAAGGATTGGTGGATTTAATAAGTATTTCTTGATGCTATCAAAAGCTTCTTGACACTCATTATCCCATTTGAATGGAGCTTTCTTCTTCATCAATGTTAAAATGACCGACATATACTAAATAAATTTGATATAAAACATTGAATAAATGCGAAGTTATCCTTGTAATGAGCAGGTGACGAACTCTTGGGTGACATCTCGACAATTGCCTTAATTTTTTCAAGATCAATCTCAATTCCTTTATGACGTACAATATAGCCAAGGAATTTTTCGGATGAGACTCCAAATGCACATTTGAGGGGATTCATCTTGAGATTGTATCTTAATCCTCTCAAATACAATCCTTAGATCAATAAGATGATCCTTGCGATCCATGCTTTTAATGACGAGATCATCAACATAGCATTCTACTTTTTAATGGATCAACTCATCAAAAATATGAGTCATAGCCTTCTGGTATGTAGCTCTGACATTCTTCAATACAAATGGCATGACTATGTAACAATAAATGTCAATTGGCATTCTGAATTATGTGTGTATCTCATCTTTAGGCGCCATCTTATTTTGATTATACCCTGATGATCCATCCATGAATGAAAACATGTCAAAATTAGAGGTGTTATCCACCAACAGTTCTGATATTAGAAGCGAGAAGTCATCTTTTGGGCAAGCCCTATTTAGATCCTGTCAATGCCAATAACTGATCATTCTTCTTCCTAACTAGAACAATGTTGGCTATCCAATCGCATACTTCTCCTCCGGATGAAGCTGCTGATGAGCTTTTTAGATTTTGCCATTATCTGTTCTTCAATCTCCAACCTCATTTGCCTAGAAGCTTGTTTAACTAGGATTGCATCTAGCTTAATGGCTAATCTGTGAATTGCCACATTAGGGGATAAACCTGGCATTTTAGAATATGTCCAAGCAAAAGTCCCTAAATTTACATAGCAGAGCTTTCATTTCTTCAACCTTTTCATCAAGCTGAAGGGCACTGATGAAGGTCGGAAGGGCACTGATGAAGGTCGGACGGGGGTCATCTTTTGTCCTCAAGTTGATTTCTTTCAGTTCATCCATGGTAGCTACCTGTCCATCATCTTCAAGCTCCTCAGGCGCAGGCCTGGCTCCCACCTCTTCATCATTTGTTGAGTAGACCTCATAAAGGTCATTTTCATTTTTAATTTCAACCTTAACTTTATTTCCTATTATTGTGTAACAAGCTTTTCATCAAATCTTATGTCAGATGAATCCAAGACCTTTAGATGTATGATTATCACACTTTCATAAGGTCTGTGGACTTTTTAAATTCTAAAGGGTGTCAAAAAGGTGAGCTCGCCATTTATCGCTTTCAACATCAACCCCTAATTTGTGCATCATCTTATGGATTCTTGAAGGATAGTATTTTGGCATTCTAGTTGGCACCATATCATTAGATTCATCAATTGCATGAGCCAATCGAATCTTGGTGATAACACTCTTCACTTGTTAAATGAGATTCCATGCTCATCACTTCCAGGAGAAGGAGGTACATTGAAAGTCTTTCACTCTTTGATAATGTGAACTTCATCTGAAGTAATTTCTGAAGTATTGAGAAGGGACTAACATGATCGCAAATGAATCTTCTGATATTATTAATTTTGCCTCCCTTATTCTAGAGGTATATTGTACCTAACCTTCATAGATCGATTTAAACTCATAATCCGAATCAAAGTATTCTACTTTCTCCTTTCCTTTTAGAATACTGTAAGCTTCCTTGGACTTGACAAGAATTTTATCCTCATCTTCTATATCACTACCCAAGTGAGGAACCTCTTTAGCTTAGATGGTACTTCAAGCATTTTAGGAAGAATTGATATTGCTTTCTTTCTTCCTTTTGTTTTATATCTTCTTTCAATTATCTTGTAGTCTTTGAAGTTGATGTTGTAGACTGTTGAGGCTTTGGGATCTTTTGGGAGAAAATATTTTGCATCTTCATAGATTCTCGTCTCATGAACTATAAATGGTTGAAATTGCCAAGGATTTTGTGCACATCTCAATCCTTAAAGTATTTTATGCATTAATGCAAGGTGGACAACACCATTCCATATTCATGGAGCCAAGGACATCCAAATAATGCCTTGCATGAAGTATCAACATCTATCACATGGAATTTGGCTTCAGCTCTTCAAACTGAAAAGAAATGAAAGACCCGGGTCTTTTGTCCTTTTTCATTAAAGCCATGAATCATCAACTTATCCCGCCCGAGATGTTCAATGTCAAGGGATAACCCCCTTAGTGCTCATAGACTCATGAGGTTAACCAAAGAGCTTGGGTCGATCAAGATTCGATTTATCATAACACCATCGCTCTCCGCACTAACATACAACGAGCGATTATGCTATGATGTTCCCAGTATAAGGTCTTCATTAGAGAAACTGACTGTTGGGAGATCTTGAGATTGCAAAACTTCAGTCATACACCTTTCTGCAAAATAGCTTCAAACTTCTCTGGATTATTAAGAACTTGAATTAAGGTTTTACGAAGATCCTTTGACATTAAGATGGCCTCGTACACACTCAATTATGTAGGGATCTTCTTCAAATGCAGACATTGTAGTCAATTCCCTTACTTGGTGACTTGGGCTCTTGAACGATGCTTTCATTAATTTCAATATTTTTATCTTTGTCTTTATTTAGTGGCCCTTTTCTTAGTGGCGGTAGTACATTGCCACCTCTAGTTGCACTTGCTCGTTAGACTCTTGAAGATAATCACTTCAAGATTAGCATTTACTCCTAAATCTTCCGAGTCATTTCTAATTTTAAGCATTTCATGCGAAGTTTTCATTGATGATTATGAGTCATTTCCCTGGAAAGCATAAATCTTCCTCAACTATCATCGTATGCCTTGCCATTAAGCAAAACTTGAGTGCTTCATCTTCAATCATCCTTCTTCTAGTTGAGGTAAACCTTCTAAGTTTATTTCAACATTCTGCATATATTGAGGCTGTCTGGCAATAAATATCATAAGAGTAAAAGCTTCATCGAGAAGTGTTTGATGATACTGAAATGACTCGACATGTTTCTCTAAGAAGTGATTCATCATGTTCATCATCACCTTCTTTATTTGGTTCAATAATTTAGAGTCCAGCCATGAAGTCGGCATGCTTGATAGGTAGTCCTATCGGGTGATGATACTCTACTAGATTATTAATGATCTTTTGAACTATACTTTTCTTTTAATCTTCTTCTTCTTAGTTGGCTTCTTTGTTGCATGGTTTATGCCTGATAGGCTCTTTCTTGTACCGTGATAGAGTTTTATAGTTAGAATGTTGTTGAGAAGCTTATGTGCTCACTCTAGACATGTTTTTTGACTCCAACATTAGTTCAAGTGGTGATTTCCACTTGATATCGAGAACACCTTCCAGCTACTTCAACATTTTGATAGTTTTTTTTGGAGACTGCAGTCTCCCATTGTCCTTCTTGTACTTCATTTTCTTTCATATTGTTCTCAATCAGAGGCACGAAAGAGGATGTGATCACCATTGCAGCTTCTTTCTTTGGGTGAATAAGAACACTATTGGACAGTGTGAATTCACATCTCTTATATTTTATTTCTAGTCAGTCTTTGAATACATAACAATCCTTAATTGAGTGGCTAACCACTTGATGATATGGACAATAGTTTGGGTTATCGCTTGATTTGATTCTTCCGGCCTTTGCATATGGTAATTCCATCCCTACCTTAAGAGCTTGGTGAAATAATTTGGTCACACTGTCTCTTTTAAAAGAATATTCTTTGCTCATCTTTTCTTTGAGAGATGATTGTATGTGTTCTGTGTCTCTCATTGCTTGCCTTGGGCACACTCCACCACCTGAGAAGTTTCAAGGTCTATCATTATCATGAAGGACAAGCTTAGGTTGAGGATTGACTAGTTGTTTGGTCCTTTCTTCAACATAAACGGGTTATTTTTCTTTATCGATATTATAGACTTTTCTTTTCCCTTTACTTAGGCTATAAGTAGTGTGATTCGCTTCTTTTAAGTCCGAAGGCTTACTACTTTTACTTTATCCGATTGACTCGACTTAGAAAATTTTAATTTATCAAATTTTTTTACCCAATAGAGTAGCTCTTGAAAGTAATGATAGAAGTCATACAGAGATACGGTGTCATCTTATCATCGATATTTTCCATCAACAATTGGATTGCATGCTCTTCCTTCAGCAGTTATTCACACCTCATGCTCATATCATGCTAGTGTGTAATATATTTAGTTACTAACTCATCCTTTCTTCTCTTCTCTAAGGCGAGGTCAGGAATAGTTATCTTTTTGACTGCACTGGTGAATCTTTTGATAAACATTATTTCTAATTCGGCAAAAGTCTTGACCAAGTCATTTGGTAATTTAGCGTACCATTCAAAAGCAGTTAAAGTTAAACTACTAATGAACTAAAGAAATAACAACGCATTGTTCTCCGATTGCCACAGTCACTAACCCAAGTGTTACTTAGGTTACCGTTGCCATCAAATGTATTGAACATTGGCACTAAATAGCCTTTTGGGTATGACACCTAATCATACTTGGTTGGGTATGGGCGGTCTTTATTTGTGAACTTTTCTACTTGCTCAGAGCAATAACAATCTTCAATCTTCTCATTTAAAATAGTTTCCAACCGAATAGCTATCATGCTCGATGTACTAGGCAATTTTTGAGGAGTTGGCTGGGAAGCCAACTGATTAATTTCATTTCTCCCCTCATGAGCACTATGAGCTCCCAAAGTTTGAGGTGTTGGCTCCACTGGTGGATTGATAGAGATGATATTAGCTGTTGGAGGATTAACGGGCAGAACAGATAGTGGCACTGTTGTTGCATTCCTCTACATTATCTGCATCATGAGATTCATCTGAGCCATCATCTCATTCATTTTAGTGTTAAATTGCTCAATTTCTTTATCTTTTGCCATTATCTAGCTCTGCATGTGCCTCTGCACTTGGGCTAGTGTGGCAGTGTTAGTCAACACAGGATTATCCTCTCTTTCTAACTCTTCTCTTCGTTCATCATCTGAGGAAGAACCTAAGTGTTCTTCTTCTTCTTGTCTTCGAGGAGCAATGGGTAGGATGGTACGTGTTGATTATAGAAGTATCGGTCGATCATCACATTGACACCACCATAGATCACTTATATTCCTATGGTCTCATTATCATTATCTTCATCTTCTTCTTGTAGCCTCACTTCCAAGCGTCGTCTCCATCGGATCTCAGGTTCAGGCTATGACATGAGCATTCTTTAATTGGAGGGTTGCGTAAAGCCAACTACCTCCTTAGAAAATGGAACTTCTAGCGATGGGATTCCTGAGGATTCTCTGTGCACCATCTCTAGACTCATTAATGGTGATCTTTCCCTTGAGGACCCATTCTTGTTGGGCCCTTATCATGGGCGATCTATGGTGATGCGAGCCAAATGTCACATACTTGGTCTTTCCACATTGATCTCTTCTTGAGGCTTCGGCCTCCAAATTTATTTTTCCTTTTATCGGGACCTTCACATGGATTCCTAGACATGCGCGTGATTCATCCTCACCATGAGACTGTCTGATGATTTGAGCCTCCACTAGTGATGATAGATTTCTTGATGGGACCTTCTCATCTTCTCTAATAATTGTCTTTTGGAACTTATTTTTCATTAGACCCCTTTCTTTGACAACCTTCAGGACTCTATGTACCCATTTCGATAAAGTCTCATGCTGCTTCTGGAGCTTGGTTGATTCCAAAAGGATTTTGATTTTGATTTCCTCCCCATTTGATTATCAAATCTATTACATGTGGGAACATACACTTCTGGTCGTAGTGCCAATTGTGTAATTGGTGATGCAGGCAACAGTTATTGAGCTCATAGCTCAGCATTCCTTCTTCTTCGCTATCTTTTATTTAGCTTACCTCTAGATAAGGAAGCCTCAACATTGTACCTTCCAAGAGCAAATGGCTCAGTTGATAAGAAGGTAACATTTACTGGAGCCAGTGAGATCTTCTGGCCAATAACAGTTATGTTCATCAGCGGGGCTTCTAGATGTCCTAGTCTTTCAAACACAGAGGCCCTCTTCCTTGGAGCCTCAGTAATAGCAGTTTCAATCGGCCTTCTTTGGTGCATCGGTAGAGGTGCACGTCATGCAATCTTTTCAACTAGTTGAGGCATTTGAGCTTGACTTCGAGCAAGTGGGTTATGAGCAGTTGCATCATGGTTGGCAGCAACAATAGTTGCGAAGTCCATGCTGCCAAACTGTATGGTAGCTCCAGCATCCCTAGTATTATTAACAGCATTAGCCAAACGGATGTTAGCTCTACAGCCTAGCTTGACAGTGAAGGCTGTGTTCTGGAGATACATTCCCATTACTACTATAGCGTAGATTTGACTAGCTAAAGATGGAAAGAGAAACTTGTCCCCAAAAGAGTCGTAGAAATCTGTGGGCTCCAAAAATTTACCACCAACCTCTTGATGAAGAGAGTGATTTAAAGTGTCAAGAAATTTTCAGCAGGTTGATGAATAGTAGATAAGACACTACCCAGAGATTTCTCCCTCATTTTGTGATGACTTTAGATCTGGTTCCAGGTTTCTTATAGGCTCAAGCACCTATAGTTAATTACCCCTCTCAATACTGAAAATGAACTTTGATTAAGGCTCATTAGATCGCTAAATGTAGCTTATATAAGATGTGGAGTTTTGAAATTTGGGATTTATGAAATTCAATATTTAACTTAAAGTGGATGGGGAACGATGACGCGTCGATCTAGATCTCATGATTCGTTATCCGGGTTGTCGTAGTCCTTCTTAGAGGGAGGAAGTCAACCCAACCACGTAAGGATCCTCACCATGGGCGCCATCCAAGAAATTCATGTAAACTTAGGGTGGTATTTATTTAAGGAGATAGGCTTAAGTCTACCTTAACTAACAAAGAGCTTTTTGCCTTATCAAGTGCATCCTAAGGTTCACAATTGAAAGTACGGAGCCATTGGGGAGCATATGGGCTACAGTCGTGATCATAATATAATGGTGTCATTTGGTGACAACCACACCGAGGACTCATCAGAATCGATCATGTGGAGCTACTAGCCAAACCACGTGAGGACACGCCCATCCTTACGGCATGAGATTATTTGAGAGTAAATATAATTGTGTACTTGATTTGACTTTGGCTCCTTTGTGAGGAGTTTTTTAATTTGCCTCATTCAATAAATAATTACGGGCGATTGAATTTTAAGTTTAAGTTTTTTTAGAGATTGAATTTCATTTAATCATTTAGATTAATGATACTTTAGATTTTACATTTAAATTGATATTCAATTTGAATTAATTTGATTTGAAATTACAATCATATTTTGATGTAAGTATCCCCTAGTTAAAATCTCTATTTAACAACCGCCATAATAGTTAATTGATTGAATCAAATATATTTGAGAACTTTAGATCACAACCCCGCTTAGTTCCTAATAGAGGATCCATCTACCATCATGACGTAATTATTTTTAGATATTTTACTAAGTTGAATTTCTTATAATGGTTTTGTTAATGCACAAGTCCTTAACCGGAATCAACCCGCAATATCCTCAAATACTAAATTTAAGCATTCAACATAATGGGGTCATGTGGGTGTTTTAGAATACTTGTAATTCATTTTAGTTTCTTAATGTTGAAGTTTTGTTAACCATTTTTTATTGGGGAAATCTTCACTAGTTTAACTCTTAATTTATACAAGATTGATAACATGTGATCATTGACTTATGTAGCATTGATGTTGATATGAATTTTGAATATTTATAACATAAGATCAATGTCATAATTGTCTATTTCAAAACATCATTTCGAATTGCATCTTCTCCCAAGACAGTCTTGATTCTTCAGCAGAAATTACATATTCGATAATTCATTAATCTTTTGTATCCCTTTGTAGAGATCGTAGCACAAAGTTTGATTGAGAATTTAGGAGTTGGACTACACAAAGATGTCCTCCAATGCAACTTAACAGCATCCCTAAATGTTTTGTAAAATATCGGATAGAATGATTTTCTTGGATTAACATCCACGATGAGTGTAGGAATTCAAATTTCAATTCATTATACACATCTTGATGAAGTAATTTTGAGTTTGAAATCATTTTAAAATAAGTGTGACTCTTTCTTAGGTTAATCGTAGAAAAATATCATGTTTAAATTAAGCATAGTGTCGTGATATCCGTAGAATTTCATTCTAATGTGAAGATCTACTTGACTCTTACATTTAATTATAAATTAGAGATTTACATTGTTTAAAATTAGAATGTGAAGATCATGCTTTGAATTTTTAGAATAATTTCTCATTGTAGATGCACATGGGTAGGATTTCAATAACAATAAATTTATCCACCACACCTTATCCTCAGATATGTTTAATGCCCCGTATGAAATTTTATTTTCAGATATTTTAAATATACACGAACGGCAATTTTTATTTTCATATGTTTTAAATATTACCCGATTGGCCCTATGAGGATTCCATATTCAACTATAAATATGCGATGGCATTTTCATTCAAATTTATTCAATTCTAGGTGTTTTGAAAATTATAATTCATGTGATTCGCTTATAATTTGAGAGAAGATTCTTCTAAATCGCCATGTATTTTGATATGTACTTTGATTTTGAATTTAACAATTTTACTTTATATATATATACTCAAACTACTTATATTTTAACTTTAACTTTTATTTCACATTTAGTTCAAATTTATGCACAATTTAAATCTAATTTATGTCATATCAATTTGAATTTACCTCCTCCGTGATTGACGCATGACTGCTTGACTACACGCTCTTCTGAAATGGTATATCTCATGACACAGTAGCCTTACCTTCAATCTCACTACTCTTCTAAATGCAATGGAGTCTTCAAATATATTTGCACAATATAAAATACATACACATATATTCATTTATATACATATCACATTGTACTTTTTCAAAGGGTATACACGACACTGGAATATGATAAGTCTCTTTTTGAATAGATTTAAATAAAAAATTTTTGGATGTGTAGAAGTGGCTGGTTAGAGAGAGAGAGAGAGAGAGAGAGAGAAAGACGGCAACTCACTTTTTTTTTTTTCGATTTGTTTTCTATAGACCACAAAGAGAGAGAGAGACGATCATCTTCTTTTTTTTGTTTCTTGTAAATCAGAGAGAGAGAGAGAGAGAGAGAGAGAGACGACACTCTCTTCTAATTTTTCTTTTTTTTGGTTTGTTTTTTTGTAGATCACAAAGAGAGAGAGAGAGAGAGAGAGACGGTCAGCTAGGGAGTATATGTGGAGGAGGGCTGGCATCATCTCTGTATCAAGCATTAGAGAGCTGAAATTAGGGAGGTCGGGCTAACTGCTCACGGGTTTTAGAGAAAAAAAAACATGCTGCGTGTTAGAGAGAAATTGGGAAAGAGACTGAGAATGCTAAGAGAATGGATGGGAGAAGTAGCTTGGCTCTGCGCATGTAGAAAGATGAGAGCCGCAGAGGGCTAGGCGGAGAGCTGAGATTCGCGACTTGGCCTCCTTGAGGTCGCATACGACCAGGGAGAAAGGGATTAAAAAAAAAAATAATGAAGTGTCGATTTGGGATCTGGCTACTTTGGCAAGGAGCAGGCTGCAAGTCGGGTATGTGAGAATCGAAAGAGGAAGGAAAACGAGAAGAGAGGGGAAGTCGGGTAGCAACCTGTTCGGTGCGAAGACGGAGCGGGAGGAGGCTCGTTCGGTGCTTACGAGTTGCTTCGTGTGTAAGGACGGAAGTGTCGCGGGGAAGAGCTTGGAGCCGAGAGGGGGAAAATGGGAATGAGAAGAAAAAAAAATGAAGGTCTATAAGGGAATTGGAGATGTCATCCAGCAATGAGAGCTACTTCCTTTTGCCTTTCGGCTAGCCCTTAGCAGAGATGTCAAACCGGCCATGTGAAAAGGTATGGGCATTGGTTGACTTGGGCTCTGATAGATTATCATGAGTGGTTTGGACGGTGGAGGATAAGGAGAACTAAAAAAAAAAAACTTGTTTAATATATGCATATAAAGTGTGAAGCTTTGGAGGAATGACGCGACTCTTTTTTTTTTTTTTTTAATCGGATGAAAATTATGCCTAGAAGGGATATTTTATCTTTCTCCTTCTTTTTATTTAAATACTAAAATTATAACTTTAAATATTAAAAAATAAATATATTTAATATGTAATAATTAAATAATTTCTTTTAACCTGAAATGTAACTAATATATATATATATATATATAATTTATTTATTTATTTATTAATTTCTTATTTTTATTATTATTATTATTATTATCATTATTATTATTATTATTTATCGCTCGAGTATATTAAAGGTGAGTTTATGTCATCGACTTTAGAGAGTGGATTTCATCTCATCTTTATTCTTATTAAGATAAAATAAATTCACATTTTTTTTATTTGTAGAGCTCAAAATTTTTTGTCTTTATTTTATATTGAATTCGCATCATTTAGTTCATGCAATAATTCGACTGATTTCGGCCGCAATTGAGGTGTTTTGAGTTTGTTCCATATGATTTTGTCTTTCACAATGTATCAATTAATATTTGCTCGTTTTTGTTTATGGCGTATATATGGGTCAACAATCAGAATCGCTGTTTATACAACATTAGCTGATAAGGATCCTGATCGAATGACTATCTCCTCTCGACTAGTCCTGCATGTACGCCTATTTGTTTGTAGGCTGTGAAGTCATTGTTGAAGTGACTGTTGAAAAAATTCGGTCAGAAATGTTTGTACATATATGACTAAAATATCCTTATAAACATATGAGCTGAAAAAAAAAAATTGAAAAAGAATATGATGTATAAAATCTACGGCAATTTAAATATAATTTAGCATTTTTAATAATATGAATTAGTGATAATCACAAACAAAAAGATGATTTATATAAAATAATTTCATAGCACCAACAAAACAATGATGATATTGATCAATAACTTATATTTATCACTTTATTTTTTTTACATGGTAGTTTAGCTATATATATATATATATATATATATATATATATATATATATATATATATATATATATATATATATATATCGATATGACCAAAAATTCCTTTACCAAGACGAATTCACCAAAAGCAAAATAATCGAAATCAAGACTAACCGAGATCAAGCGCATTATCAATCTAATTCTTAAACAAAGTTTATAGTCAAATCGAGCGCCTGACGAAATCTAAGCCAAGATATCATAAGACATCATTTGAGCATTCAAATGCACTAAATACATCATATGATCAAGGGATCATTTTGAGCCGTCCATGAAGTGCAGTTTTGCATGTATTTACAGAGACGCCACTCCTCCAATCTATAAAAAGTCCCTCATTCCTCATATGAGGGGAGGCCAAGTGAAGAAGAAGGGAGGCCAAGTGAAGGAGCAGGGAGGCCAAGTGAAGGAGAAGAGAGGCCAAGTGAAGGAGAAGGGAGGCCCAAGTAAGAGAGAGGAGAGAGCTCTAAAGATCCTCCAAGCACAATCGTGCCACCACTCGACGGTTGTCAACCGCCGCCGCCGGCCGCCGCCACCGCTGTTGCCGGTCATCATCACTGACAACTATCGTTGACATCATCGTCAACATCGCCAATATTATCGCCAACATCGTCAACATCGTGCCAACATTTATTACAAGAATCGTTGTCCATTTCTCATATACACTGTAATCCCTGACGGAAGATTTGTACTCAAACAAATACATAGCTTTTTATCTGGCTAGTCTGGTTTTTCCCTCTTTCGAGGTTTTTCAAATAAAAATTAGAGTTTTTTTGTTCGCTTTAAATACTGTGTGTGCCGGACTTTCCAAAGAAAGGCGTAACTTTTACTCTAGAATCGATTTTCTAGCACGCAATGCCATGCCGTGGATATCGATTCTCATTATTTCATCTTCAGATGACACCAAGTTTCCCAACAAGATCAAAACCACCATCGAGGTGGAGCATTTCAAGCTTTTAAAGAACGCAGAAGAATGAAGATTCATCAAACTTGTTCCTTCGTGATTTTGTCGAACCGGGGGCAACTCTAATCTCCAAAGATCGCCATGTTAAGCATCTAATTGATTTCCATCCCAAGAAATAAGTCAAAGTTGGAGGATATTTCAACATCGAGAAGAGATATTTTTTAAAATTATATTTTCCACTCATACTCATGGAAAACGAGACCGCGTTAAGGAGCAACTTTGGCTACAACCACAAACGGATGTTTTAATTGACCTCTTCCATACAAAGTTAACGCCATCTGCAAAACTCGACAAACAACCTCGATAGTCAAAAATCCTTAGCGGAATCAATTCGACCTCTTCCATAAGTTTAACGCCATCTGCAACACCGACAAACAACCTCGAGGTCAAAATCCTCAACGGATTCAATTCGACCTCTTCCATACAAGTTAACGCCATCTGTAACACTGATAAACAACCCTGAGATGGGTCAAAATTCTACGGATTCAATGCGACCTCTTCCATACAAGTTGCTGCCGTTGAATAATATTCACCAACAACCTCGACAGTCAAAACGCTTTTGGTGGACTTCATGGTCTTCCATACGTTAACGCCATCGAGCAAAACTCGACTAACAACCCAGATAGTCAAAACGCCCTGGACTCCTCAACCTTCCATACGTTAATGTCATCGAAAGCAAAAACTGGACAAACAACCCAGATAGTAAAACGCCCCTGGACTTCCCACTTCTTCCATACGTTAATGTCATCGAAAGCAAAAACTCGACAAATAACCCGTGAAAGGTCAAAAGGTCCTGCGGATCCTCAAGGCCTCTTCCATACAAAGTGTCCTAATAATATTATGACCAAAGAACCTAACGACCTCTTACACGTTAACGTCGCCGAGCAAGACTCGACAAACAACCTAGGATAGGTCAAATGGTTCTTGGTGGACTTCCTACGACCTCTTCCACACAGGTTAACGTCATTGAGCAAAGACTCTGACAAACAACCTAGGATAGGTCAAATGATTCTTGGTGGACTTCCTACGACTCCTTCCACACAGGTTAACGTCATCGAGTCACACTCTGACAAACAACCTCGGATGGGTCCAAAATCCTCAGCGGATTCAATTCAACCTCTTCCACACAGATTAACATCATCGGGTAACACTCTGATAAACAACCTCGGATAGGTCAAAACTTTGTACCTACTCCACACAGGTTAATGTCATCGAGCAAACACTCTGATAAACAACCTTAGATGGGCCAAAATCGCCATTCAACCTCTTCCACACGGGTTAACGTCGTGATCACACTCGACAAACAATCTTGGATAGGTCAAAACTTTGTACCTACTCAGTTAGCGTCATCGCACACTCGATAAACAACCTTGGATGGGCCAAAATCTTGGGATTGATTGACCTCTTCCACAGTTAATATCATCAAGTAACACTCTGACAAACAACCTCGGATGGGTCAAAATCCTCAGCGGATTCAATTCAACCTCTTCCACACAGGTTAACATCATCGGGTAACACTCTAATAAACATCCTCGGATAGGTCAAAAATCCTCATCGTCGCCGGTCATCCCCGCCGACTACCGACGTTAGTCACCGTCATACTGCGCCATTTGTCACTTGTCGACCACCCCGTCGGACAACGTCGCCGGTCACGCCGCCTACGTCATTGGTCACCCGTACTAATGTTAGTCACCGTCATTCGTCGGTTTCCCGACCACCCGTCGACGCCAACAAGCGTCGCCGGTCACGCTGACTACGTCATTGGTCACGCCGCCGACTAATGTCGGTCACCCGCCATTACTCGGGGTGCCAGCCGTGACCATCGTCGGCAATCTTCGCCGGTCACCACCATCTTCGCTGGTCATCCCCGCCGACTACCGACGTTAGTCACCACCGTCGACTACCGTCGCCAGTTGTCGCTGTCGACCACCCCCGTCGGCCGCCAACAACCGTCGCCGGTCAACGCCGCCGACTACTGTCATTGGTCACCGCCGCCGACTACTGTCGTCGGTATCGCCGCCGGTCACCGCCGCCGACCATCGTCGGCAATCTTCGCCGGTCACCACCATCTTCGCGGTCATCCTGCGACTGCAGGCGGCGGTGACCGTCGACTACCGTCGCCGGTTGCTGGCCACCCGCTCGTCGACGCTCAACCTGCTTGATCACCACCATCGTCGCCGGTCATCCCCACCAACTATCGACGCCAGTCGCCACCGTCGACTACCGTCGTTAGTTGTCGTTGTCGACCACCCCCGTCGGCCGCCAACCACCTTCGCCGGTCACCACCATCGTCGCCGGTCATCCCCGCCAACTACCGGCGCCCGGTCGCCAGTCGCTATCGTCAGATTCTGGTTACACCACCGTTAGCGCCAACCCGCGGTCCGCGTACCATCGTATCCGCTGACCATCGTCGGCATCTTCGCCGGTCACCACCATCGTCGGTTATCCTGCTGACCACGTCGGTAGATCGTCGAGCATTGCGTCGACCCAGTCTCGGTTATCGTCTCCGCCTCCAAGGTCGGTCCGGCGAGGTCGTTAACACCTCTTCGAGGGAAAGCGGAGCCTGGTATGAACTACGGTCTTGATCGCCTCGACGACCTTCTCTCAAGAAGAAGAGAAGGTGCCTTCTCCAACCACAGAGGGTATTTATAGACCCCAGGCAAAGGGTAAAACGGCAAAACCGTCAAAACCGTCATTCGGGCGGTGCTCCGCCGCCCAGCGCCGTAGCCGGGTCGCCGCCGTCCGCGAGTCGCATTCGGCGGTAACGCCGACCGTGCGCCCGCCGTGGCCGGGCTCAATGCGGCCGTGATTGGCCCTTCGCCCGTATCCGCCGTCAGCGGGGCCGGCTCCACCACGGATTTCCGTTCCGTCAGCCAGCGTCGCCGTGGCCCGTGAACCGCACTGCCAGCCGCCGCATTAACCGGTAGAGCGACCATGATTGGCCAGCTCCGGCCGCTTCAGCCCGCTCGACCAGCCAGATTTAGCCATCGTCGCGCCCAGCCATGACCAGCTCCGTAGTTCAGCGATCGATATTCCGACGCTGACAGCATCCAGGCCCGTTCGACCGCCGTCCATGCGTGGCCAGGGCCGAAACCTGCCAAGGTCATGGCGCTCGCCAGCGTATGGCCCGCTGCGACCATGCCAGCGTTCAGCCCGTAGCCATGGCAGATCCATCCGTAGTTCCAGCGATCATATTGCCGCGCCATCACCCGTTCGACCGCATTCGTTCGCGACCAGCAGAGCCAAACCAGCGGCCAGCGCTGGCGCCCGCCCATGTAATGCGTCTTGCCAGCATCGCCGCCGGGCGTCCAGCACCATAGCGCCTGAATCCGTTCCCACCCGGATAGATTGTAACCTCAATCTCGCGCAGCGTGCTGCGCATTTCGCGACCACGTCGACTTAGTAGTCATAATCTTGTGCTATGAAGATCTAAATATTTTTGGCGATTGAGATAATGTCATACAAAAATAGGAGCAAGCGATATGACCCGAAAATTCCAATTGAAGCCGCGAATCTTGATGCAGCGAATGTCAATCAAGACTAACTGAGATCAAGCGTTTATTATCAATCGACTCTTAAACATGAAGTGTTTATAGTCAAATCGAGCGTCTTGACGAGCCGAATCTAACAAGCCCAAGATATCATAATTCCGACATCATTTGAGCATTCAAATGCATACATCATATGATCAAGGGGATCATTTTGAGCCGTCCGATGAAATGGAGTGACGGGTTTTGCATGTATTTACAGACGCCACTCCTCCAATCTATAAAGCCTCATTCCTATGAGGGAGGCCAAATGAAGGAGTAAGTAAAGGAGAAGGGAGGAAGGAGAGAAGAGGCCAAGTGAAGGAGAAGGGAGGCAGTAAGAGAGGAGAGAGCTCTAAAGATCCTCCAAGCACAATCGTGCCACCACTGACGGTTGTCAACCGCCCGCGGCCGCCGCCACAGTTGCGGTCATCATCATCGACAACTATCTCGTTGACATCATCGTCAACATCGTCGTCAACGTCGTCGTCCAACATCAGGTCAACATCGTTAATCATTCATTTATTACAGAATCGTTGTCCATTTCTCATATACATTCGTAATCCCGGCATCGGGAAGATCTTGTACTCTGAAACAGATACATAGTGGAAGCTTTTTACTGGGCTAGGCCCCGGGTTTTTCCCTCTTTTCGAGGTTTTTCACATAAAAATTTTAGAGTTTTCTTGTTCGCTCTTTAAATACCTGTGTGTGTGTTGGACTTTCCAAAGAAGCTAAACAAACTTTACTCTAGCACTAGTTTTCTAACGCATACATATATATATATATATATATATATATATATATATATATATATATATATATATATATATATATATATATATGATAATCTCTTAAAATATCAATAATGTTTTATATTTGGAGCAATTTTTATTGACTGACCATGAAAAAATTGCTATTGTACTTATATGATACATATCAAATTAAGATAAAAAAAAAGTTTAACATTGATATAACAATGCAAAAAAGCTAAAAATAGCATTTAGGATTATAGAATCGTTTACTATTTTAAAAAATATCAATAATACACAAAGCGTACCAGTACATATTAAATACTTTATCGTAAGAATTTTAAAGGAGTTCATTTTTATAACATTTACTCAAATACTATTAACGCCTCATTGAACACAAATTAAACTAATGGGATTTTTAGGATTTAAAGGCGTTCACTCATTTTCCGAGCCATTTCTCGCACAAACTCCTCATCACGCTCAAACGCTATCCTTCCCATCGATGTCGTCCATGCCTTCTGCCAGCGAGTACCCGCCGCTATTTCCTCACCTCTTCTCTTCTTTGTCGTCAAGGGTTTCAGAACTTTGAGTCGGACCAGATGGAAAGAAGAAAGAGTTTGGAGACTTTGGGTAGGACGGAAGGAAAGTGCACAATGACACTTGGCCCGTTTCACCGGTAGGGTAATTTAGGGAAAGACATTTCACTCGCGGAGCCAAGGATCAGCGTTCTGACTTCGTGGTAGCTTTGTGGCAGCTTCCCAAAATTTGGGGGAAACAAACGGAGCTGCGGCGCTATGTGAACCACGCCGCGGACGAAACGCGGTATCAAACAGACTCTAAGTAGACTAGGGACCATGACAGCCCGGGATGACGGAACCATGGGATGTTGATTGGATGCGACATCGTTTCCCCCAACCATCCACTTTAAGTTAAAATGATAAATTTCAAAAGTTAACAATTTTATACTCCACTTGCTGCTACTATATACTATGCAGTTAGATATCTAACGACTAGCCTTAATCGAAAATTCTCTCTCAGTATTGATAGGGGTAATTAATTATAAGTGTTTGCCCCTATAGAAAACCTAGAATCATATCTGAAGTCCTCAAAAAATGAGAGCGAAATCTTTCGGTAGTGTCTTACTTGCTATTCCATCTGTCTCCTGAAAGTTTGACTGACAATTAATCTTACTCTCTTGATCGAGAGATCGGTGGCGAATTTTCGGAGCCCACAGTGACTCATCACCCCCCTCGCCTACGAGCTTACTGGAGATAGCTTGGATGCCCCTTCAAGCTCGTTGGACCCACCAAAGTCCTCACCTATGAGTTCCCTTCTGACTATTTCATCTAGATCCATCAACCGGTGGTATGTCGAGCTCGTTGGCATCACTGGCAACATGCCTTCTCCTACAAGTGTGAAGTGTGTTGACATCGATGCATTCGTTATGAGCATCAAGCTCACTAACGAATACCTTCCCTTGCACGACATATTTAAGCAGGTGGCCGACACGCAGGGCTGCAAACGAATCAAGCATGTATGTGTTCAAGCATGAGCTTGTTTAATGTTATAGCGCTTGAGCTCGATTCAAGCTTTTTAGAATTGTATTCAAGCTTGAGCTTGTTTACCATTATCGAGCTCGAGCTCGATTCGAGTTTGTTTATGAGCTCAATTCAAATTGCATTATCGAGTTTGTTAACGAGCAGCTTGTTTAATGAAATAAACAAGCTTTAATCAAACTTGTTCACAAGCAGCTTGTTGAGAAATATACATGAGCAATAAGCCTAAAAAATAATAATTTAAACAATATTGTTCACAAACAAGCTTTAATCGAGCTTGTTCACAAGCTTTAAATGATAATGTTCATGAACATAAATAAACTGAACAACAAGTTGTTCAAGTTTGTTTATTTAGCAATCGATTATTTACAAAAGTGTACAAGCTTGTTTGATTTGTTAATCAAACGATCATGAACGAGCTCTAATCGAGTCGAGCCATGAGTAGCTTGTCGAATGCTCGGTTCATTTGCAACCCTACCGACAGGAATGACAATAATGCGCAACTCTTGTAGTGCAGTGATAAAGGGATGTTAGTTTTTTACTTTAGTTTAATATTTAGAATGTTATATATGTAAATAGTACATTTTATGTGTGAAATATGTAAATAATAATTTTTAAGTGATATGTTGAAAATGCCTCTAAAATTGCTTGTCCGAAGATCAAGTCTTTAGGGGGTGGACAATATACAAAAATGATGTATAATTTAATTTCTTCATGGCTTTTTGACTAACTTGATCATGATTAAAGTGCATATTCTTTTCTTAGATTCCTTGAAATAGCATATAATGACATCAAGTTTACTTGGTCAAAAAATAATTTTATGATATTGTTACTTAGCACTTCTTGTGGAAGGCACCTAAATTGAGAAACAAGAGTTTTAAGAAAATAGAAAATTTTAGAGAAGAAAATCTATTATTTATTATAAAGTTATTTTTATCAGTGCTTACTTGGCATCATAGGCCTTTTAGGTTGTTTGACCCAGAGCTTTCCATATAGCACTCGCTAGGACTACTCTGATGAAGGTTAAGTTGACTAGTGACTCTACACACTCCTGCTCCATATTTGAAAAATCCTAATGCATATTAAGGGTCACAAGTCAGGTATTTGGATTTTATGGTATATATTCTGGTAGTTATTCACTTTTTTAATGTAACTTTTCTTATTGAGTTATACCTCGATCCCCATCTATAATTAGTAGGTCATAGAGCAAGCCTATAACACATTATTATCTTGAACCTTAAACTTTCAAGTAATAAGAAACCACACAGCTTTTCTTCTAATTCCTTTTTTGTGCTCCCATTTTTAATTAATTTTTATAGTAAAACTCATTCTATGGATAAATTTAATTTAACATCTTATATTTTTATTATATTAGAAATTTATACAATCAAAGGAGTTTGCTCATTATCCTTTCGGAAGGAGAAGAAAAGAAGAAAAAAAGTTATTTATTGCTGTGCTGAATCCAAAAATTCGACGAGGTTGAAAGGATATATTCGCTTCTTACAAAATTTCATATTAACTTAAACAGTAAGAGGAGATTTCATCGTTAAGTGAGACTACGTAATTACAGCTTATTTTATTCATTCAGAGTGTGTTTGAAATAGCTTTTTTTACTTTTTGATTTTTTAGAAAGCAATCAGAATTGTATTTATCTACTAACTTTTTAGTTATTTTTCAAAAAAATTATGATAAAAATTATTTTTGAGTTTCAGATTTATTAAGTGTGGTGTATTATTCAGAAATATATTATTTGAATTTTTCAAAAAAAAAATATTTATAATATATACGACAATTTTTTAAAAAATATTATCTTTCCCTATAACAGCTTTACAATCAATTTAAAAAAAAAAAAAATTAAAATTGCTCCAATCAAATCTTAAATCTTGATCTTAAGCTCCAAAATGAAAATTGTTCCTGTTACATAAGAGTGACCATAAATAATCTTTATGTATAAAATTTTATTGCTTTAATTAGAAAACTGAAAATTATCAATATTTTAAGTTGATTTCTAGATTACTTTATAACTTGTTATGGGAGAGTAAAGTTTTCTCAAATCTATTTATTTATATTTTTTTATCATTTTAAAATTGCTTTTTATTCATAATTCAGTCATACTTAAAGTAAAAAAGATATATATGATAAGTTTCAATTCTAACAAAAACAAATGGGAGGATAATAATTGACGTGGCTGCTTTAAAAAGTCACAATTAAAATTAAGCTAGATAAACAATTTGTGAGTTAAGTTTAATGAGATAATAAATCAATCTGAAGCCTTTAAAACTCTATTCTATGACTCATCAACTAACTCATGCTAAAAAATATATTTACATAAAATATGCTTATAAATTATGAAAATTCATAATTTTAATTATAAAATTCCAAAAAAAATCGAATAAATGTATTTATTTTCCCCTAATTTTGATTATTTCTTCACAGTCCTCATTTTTCTGAATATTCTAAACTCTATTCTATGACTTGGTGATTTGTCAAGCAGTTTCCAATGATTTGTTCAAATAAAATTCAAATTAGATTAATAAAATAATCTAAATACATTATATTTTTTTTTTACATTATATATATTTTTTTTTTCAAGCAACCAAATAATCTGGACTGAGTATTTCAATATTAAACTTCATTATCATCTTATTTTGGTAAGTTAGTACCATTCAACTGTGGCTGAGTATTTCAATATTAAACTAATCTTGACAGCTGCTTTGACTGAATTTGATAAAGAGAGAGTTGAATGTACAACCGTCTTCTGTTTTTTCTCATGGGGTTAACATAATAAACTATGATTTTTTTGCTATTTAAATCAACCACTACAACTCTTTCTTTTCAACTTCAAATTGACAAATTGAAAGATGAGGCCTTCTCTTGCTTTCATAGCTACTTGCCTTCAACCAGTAACCATTCTTCTGCTAATTTTAGTTGCCTTCAAAGTTTTCGAAGTTATAAATTTTGGTCAAGAAAAGCGAAAAGGAGATACCATCCCATCGTTGGAACTATATTCCATAAGTTTTTAAACTTCAGAAGATTGCAGGATTATCTTACAGATATTTCTCACAAGCATAGAACATTCAGATTGTATGTTCCTTTTTACAATTTGATTTACACTACAGATCCATCAATCGTGGAGTATATACTAAAGACCAATTTCAAAAATTATGGCAAGGTGATCCATTGATTTATTTATTTCTACTGCTTTTTATGATTTAGAGTTAGAAGAATTTAGTTTGCTTTGATGGGAATGAGTCCACTAATGCATCTTTGAGACTCGTGTCCTATTCTTGATGCCATAAGAAAAGTTTAATGAGATTTTACATACATACCACACAATTCTTATGTATTTACATTTTTAAGCATAAAATTTTTTAAATAATTAAATATTTAACTTTTGATGTTAGATATGTAAAGGCATAAGAATTGTGTGATATGTATGTAAATCTTTCAATTTTTTAAGCCAAGTGACCTACAATTATACTATCTTAAAATTATTTTACAATTATAGTTATGTATTATATATATATATAAAATTCATATATCTATATGTGCCAGATCAAATTATTGAAATTTGATAAGAGTAAAAACTAAGAGTTGGAGTTTATGCTAGTGTTCTAACATAGATACGAAAAATTAAACATGACTTTTAGGTTTTTTTTTGGGGGGGGGGGGGGAGGGGTGAGATTTCCTTCCTCTATTGAAACAAGATTTTGATATTTGAAAATTTGAAAATAGGAAATTTCATATTAATACATAACATTAAATCTTTTTAAATTTTGAATTGATAATTTTGATTTTGTAAGAAAAATATAATTCATAAAATTGAGAATCAACAATTAATTTATTTAATTAATTTGATAATTAATTAAGGAAAAATATTGCTATTTACTAAGAAAATATAGAAATCAATTCATAATTAATCAAATACATATGATTAATGTTTCAACTGAACTTAATTAAGACCATAAAGGTGCCAAATAGTTTTAAAAGTTATGAACATTTATAACCATTTGTAACAATTAAAATAAAGTGAAAAAATTACAAAAATATTCTAGAAGACTTAAAATATGAATGTATGCATGAGTTTAAGTTAAACTCCTTAATTAATTATTAAAAATTATCGGTTTATTGTGAAAATTAAGATTTAAGAGCCTTAGAGATCAATTCGGGAGCCTAATTTGGCCAGATGCCTCTTAACATGAAAAAATATAATATAAAAACCATTGCAAATTTTTAAAATAATTAAATGTTTTAAACATTTATTTTACAATTTAGAATAATTTTTAAAATTAACTAAATAACAAAATTCATGAAATTTGTATAAAAATGATCGCATGTATTAAATTTAGATCTAATATTTGAGGTTAACAGTGACTGAAATAAGATTTAGAATATTCACACTTTCACATATATTAATTAATCCATATGCATAAATTTTCATTGAATATATGCACTACATGCTTAACAAAATTCGCAACATCCTCATTAATCTGATCCTCTTTAGAATTATTACTTATAATAATAATAATCTTGTAAAATAAACCTATTTATGGTAAAAAAATAATTTTAAACTCAATAGTTTTTTGTATTTTTTATGACCTTATTAATTTTATAAACCATAACGACTTAGAATTAAATTAGTCTTAGATAAAGCTTGAATATATGTCAATAAAAATTCTCTTAAAATCTTGAGGAACTAATTAAGGCAAATAAGATGCTTCCGAAGTGCATAACCTTAGTCTATTTGTCCCTTTGCAATAGACGCTTACACTTCAATATATATAAAGTTTATCTTAAGAATTTGGATATTCACAAATCAAAGAAAAATAGCTTACAATAAAGAAAAATATATAAAATTAGAAACTTCAGGAGTTTATTTGAGAGCCAAACGTTCGATTAATTTTTGTATTCTCATACAGAAAGGACCATCTTGTTAAAATGAATCTGGCAATTATGAAATTGCTTTAATATTAAATAATTAAAGAGGATTAACACATACTATATGATGGAAGGTCTTGATTCTTTCCAAAATAATTAGAATATGCCTTGAAGAAATTTTTAATAAGCTCTGCTTCTGTAAATTAAGCATGCTCCCAGAAAAAGATATGAAGGAAGATTTCTATAGAGAGAATTATGTGACTTAAAAAGTTTCAAAGATCTACCTGTTAGGACTAACATCCATTATTATTATCAAAGTTGATATTTATTGTCATGATCATAGGTGGTGTCTATTGTCGACACTTATGATGCCCACTGTCATCATATATGCTAAAAATTGTCTTTGTCACTAATGATGGTTTATATTTCAATACTAAGGATGATGCCTATTGTCAATAATGTCAATGTCCATCTTTTTCGACAAAGCTGCACTAAAGCCTACATTCACTATTATTGTAGATGCTTGGCATCATAAAAACGATGATGCCAATCATCACTATTAATGCTCCAATTATAAAAAAAATATTAGTGCTTGTTGCGTGCTAGAAAACCAGTTGCGGTAGAGTAAAAGTTTATGCCTTAGCCTTGTTGTGAAATCCAAAGACACACGTATTTAAAGAGTGAACAAGAAAACTCAAATTTTCACGTGAAAAATCTCAAAAGAGGGAAAAACCAGGGCATAGTAAAAGCTTCAACTACGTGTCACGTTTGAGTACAAAATCTTCCGATAACGAGATTAATTGTATATGAGAAAGGAACAACGTATGTAGTTCGTTGGTGGTAACAATTGCGTGGTAGCAGATGATAACGAACAACGAGGAACAACGGCCCGGCGATGAAGGTGTCATGATGGAGAGAACCAGAGCGGCAGCGAGGATCACGGTGGTGGACGGCGGCGGCGGCGGTGGTTGGCGACCGGCGGTGCATTGTGCTTGGATGATCTTCAAGCTTTAGGGCTCTCTCCTCTCTCTTGCTTGGACTCCCCTCATATGAGGAATGAGGGGCTATTTATAGGTTGGAGGAGTGGCGTCTCTATAAATATATGCAAAATCCGAACCACTCCTCTCCATCGGACGGCTCATGATGATTCCCTTGATCATAAGATGTATTTTGTGTATTTGAATGCTCAAATGAAGTCAGAATTATGAGATCTTGGGCTCATTAGATCCGACTCGTCGAGACGTTCGATTTGACTATAAACACTCTATGTTTGAGAGTTATTTAGAGATTTAACTGACATCCTAGTGTTTCCAAGGACATTTTAAGTGCTTGATCTCGATCAGTTTCAACTTCGGATCAGCTTGCTTTTAGCATCAAGATTCGTGCTTCGACTAGTAGTATTTTAAGTGTCATATCAGTTGCCTATTTTTGGATGACATTATCTCAATCATTCAAAAATATATATGTCAAATACTTGAAAATAGCAAATTCTTCAATGAAATTTGAGGGTCCATTAACCACACATTTTGAGAAAATAGATCTTCATGGAACACAAGATTATGACTACTAGCGGTGCGGGAGCGGATGTGTGTAGGTATCTTGGGTGAGATTTGAGTTCTGAGACTCATCCGAATACGAGCAGGCCATGGGCCCTAGCGCCGGTGGATCTGCAGACCCGCAGCCCATGCATGCGGCCCAAGCGCTAGCTATGGCGTCGTCTGATAACGGCAGCCGCGGTTGGTACGCCGCCTGGAGAGCTGGATGGCGTGCATGGGGAGGGATCCGCAGGCAGCAGCCAATGGATTGGGCATCGGAGCGTGGAGTCGCGTGGGATCCCGAGCGGGCGGCTTGGCGAAGCGGGACACCTGGGCGGATGGCTGCGATGAAGCGGCACGAGTGAAGCGGGCGCCTTGTATGAGCTGGCTGAGCGAACTTCTGGCTGGCACATCCATTTTGCCCGTTTTGACTCATTTCTGCCCGTTTTTAGCGATTTTGGGCGATTTTGGACGGTTTTTGATAGTTTTTGACCTTTTTGCCCCTATAAGGGGTTTATAAAAATCCCCCTAGGGCCAAGGGAGAAAGCACCTTCTCTTCTTCTTGAGAGAATGTCATTTGGAGGTGATCAAGGCCTGTAGTTCATACGACAAGGCTCCAGTTTTTTCTCGAAAGTGGTGTTAACTGACCTCGTCGAACCGACCGGGTTGAAAGGCGATCAAGACCCGTAGTTCATACGGCAAGGCTCCAGTTTTCTCTCGAAAGAGGTGTCAACTGACCTCGTCGGACCGACCGGGTTCTGAGAGGCGATCAAGACCCGTAGTTTATACGGCAAGGCTCCAATTTTTCCTCGAAAGAGGTGTCAACTAACCTCGTCGGACCGACCAGGTTTGGAGGCAATCAAGGCCCGTAGTTCATACGGCAAGGCTCCAGTTTTCCCTCGAAAGAGGTGTCAACTGACCTCGTCGGACCGACCGGGTTCGGAGGTGATCAAGGAGACGATAACCAGAGACGGGGGTTGACGGAGATGCTCAACGATGGTGGGGCGAGAGTGGTCGGTGACCGGCTATAGTGGTTGGCCAGATAGGGAAGGGCGATGGTAGACGGTGGCGACCGCAATCGTAAAGCGGGGATGATCGACGATGGTGGTGACCGACGAAAATTTTCGGCGATGGTCGGTGGTGACCGGCAACGGTGGTTGGCGGCCGACGAGGGTGGTCGGCAACGGCAACTAGCGACGATAGTCGATGGTGGCGACTAGCATCGGTAGTCGGTGGCGGTGATCGGTGACAGTGGTTGGCGGCCGATGGGGGTGGTCGGCAACGGAACAGACGGTAATGAGTAACCGCGCCGGTAATGACGGGATGATGGGCGAAGCATGGTGGTGATCAGCGATTGCCAGCGATATCGGCATCGCGACCGGGCGACGGTAGTCGGCGGGCGTGACCGGCCATATATGGCGCGACGGGTGGTCGGTAGAAAAATTGGCGACCAGAATCGACGCCGAATGGCGCCGGTGAGTCAGCGATGACCGACATGGTGGTGACCGGCGATGGTCGACGGCAGTGACCGACGACGGTAGTCGGCGGCAGTGACCGGCAACAGTGGTTGGCGGCTAATGGAGGTGGTCGGCAGGCATGGCGATGTAGCGCGTAACGCGATGGGATGGCGACCGTGATGTTGGCGCGACCTAAAATTGCCGGCGATAGTCGGCGGTGGTGACCGGCGACGGTAGTCGGCGATAGTGACCGACGATGATGAGGATTTTTGACCTATCCGAGGTTGTTTGTGAGAGTGTGACTCGATGGCGTTAATGATTAACCTGTGGAAGAGGCGGGAAGTCCACCGCGACCTGACCTATCCTAGGTTATTTGTTAGAGTCTTTGCTCGATGACGTTAACCTATGTGGAAGAGGTTGAATTGAATCCGCTGAGAATTTTGACCTATCCGAGGTTGTTTGTCAGGGTGTTACCCGATGACGTTAACCTGTATGGAAGAGGTCAAATTGAATCCGCTGAGGATTTTGACCCATCCGAGGCTGTTTATCAGAGTGTTACCCGATGACGTTAACCTGTATGGAAGTGGTTGGATTGAATCCGCTGAGAATTTTGACCCATCCGAGGTTGTTTATCAGAGTGTTACCTGATGACGTTAACCTATGTGGAATAGGTTGAATTGAATCCGCTGAGGATTTTTGACCTATCCAAGGTTGTTTGTCAGGGTATTACCCGATGCGTTAACCTGTATGGAAAAGATTGAATTGAATCCGCTGAGGATTTTTGACCTATCCGAGGTTATTTTGGTCGAGTGACGGCGACGTTAACTGATAAGAGGTCAAATTGAATCCGAGGATTTTGACCCATCCGAGGTTGTTTATTAAAGTGTTACCCGATGACGTTAACCTGTATGGAACAGGTTGAATTGAATCCGCTGAGGATTTTGACCCATCCGAGGTTGTTTATCAGAGCATTACCCGATGACGTTAACCTATGTGGAAGAGATTGAATTGAATCCGCTGAGAATTTTTGACCTATCCGAGGTTGTTTGTCAGGGTGTTACCCGATGACGTTAACCTGTATGGAAGAGGTCGTGGGAAGTCCACCAAGGACGTTTTGACCTATCCTAGGTTGTTTGTCAGAGTGTTACCCGATGATGTTAACCTGTATGGAAGAGGTCGAATTGAATCCCCCGAGGATTTTTGACCTATTCGAGGTTGTTTGTCAGGGTGTTACCTGATGACGTTAACCTGTATGGAAGAGGTCGTCGGAAGTCCACCAAGGACCTTTTGACCTATCCTAGGTTGTTTGTCAATTTGCAAAGCTATATATCTTCTCAATGTTGAAATATCCTCCAACTTTGACTTGTTTCTTGGGATGGTAATCGATTAGATGCTTAACATATTAACATGGGCGATCTTCTGAGATTAAAAGTTGCCCCCCAATTTTTGACAAAATATGAAGGAACGAAGTTTGATGAATCTTCATTATTCGCTTGCGCTCCTTAAAAGCTTGAAATACTCCACCTCGATAGTGGTTTTGATCTTGTTGGGAAACTTGGTCATCATACAAGATGAAATAATGGGAATCAGTTTTCCACAGATGGCGCCAAACTATTGCGTGCTAGAAAACCGCCATGCGGTAGAGTAAAGTTTAGCCTTGTTGTGAAATCCAACGCACACACACAGGTATTTAAAGAGTGAACAAGAAAACTCCATAAATTTTCACGTGGAAAACCTCGAAAAGAGGGAAAACCACGGCCTAGCCCAAGAAAAGCTTCCACTATGTATCTGTTTCAGAGTACAAAATCTTCCGATAACGGGATTATAAATTGTATATGAGAAAGGAACAACGACTATGTAATGCGTGGTAACAATTGCTAGTGGTAGCAGATGATGACGAACAACGAGGAACAACGACTGACGATGAAGGTCATCATGATGGAGACCAGCAGAGGTTGACTACGGCGATCCGCGGATCGACGGCGGCGACGTGGTGGTTGACGACCGCCGAGTGGTGGCACGACAGGTTGATGATCTTCAAGCTTTAGAGCTCTCTCCTCTCTTGCTTGCTCTCATATGAGGAATGAGGGGCTATTTATAGATTGGAGGAGTGGCGTCTGTAAATACATGCAAAATCCGAACCACTTCTCCATCGGACGGCTCATGATGATTCCTTGATCATATGATGTATTTTGTGTATTTGAATGCTCAAATGAAGTCAGAATTATGAGATCTTGGGCTAGTTAGATCCGGCTCGTCGAGACGCTCGATTTGACTATAAACAATCCATGTTTGAGAGTTATTTAAAGATTTAACTGACATCCCAGAATTTTCAAGGATATTTTAAGTGCTTGATCTCGATCAGTTTCAACTTCGGATCAGCTTGCTTTTAGCATCAAGATTCGTGCTTCGACTAGTAGTATTTTAAGTGTCATATCAGTGCTAATTATCAACATTGATTCTATCATTTCTTATTAACAACAGTGTTAATGCTAATGTTTATCATCATCAATAACACTAATGCTAGTCATTAACATTAAAATCAATATTGACTATTGACACTAATATCAATGTGCATTATAGTTAACAATATTGATGCACATAGTTGTCAATAATGTTGTCACCAACTGCCGTCACAAATACTAATGCTTATTATGCTTATCAATACTAATGCGTGCAATTGATAGTAAAGTTGATGCCCATCAACCTTGATAACATTGATATATGTTGTTCTTAAAGTTGGCTCGCATTGTCATCAATAATTTTGATGACCACTATTGTGTTGACCTCCTCATATGTGTCATAAATCAAGACAAGCCCCCAAGTTGAATTCGACGGACTTCGGAAGTGACAGTGCACAAATCGAGGCTCAAAATGCACTGGACGTCATCGAAAATGATCGAAATGACCTCCGATCGACGAACGAACTTCGTCGTTGCGTTCAGAACGTTGAAATTGATTGAAATATAAATAATGCAAAATCCAACGAGCAATTGATTAAGCGCTCGAGCTATCAATGTGTCGATACGTATATCGGAGTCGGGAAGCTGTGACGATGTCCGAATGACATCCGTTCATGAAACGGATTGCGCGTTAGCTTCGAAACATCGAAAACTATCAAATGAGACTATCCACACTCAAATAGGATGAGTCTGCATAAACGCGCATCGAAGCGATACGCGCATTTTGAACCGAAAGTGACCCACCACGCCAAGCCTCAAACGATCTCCGTTCATGAAACGGACTATACCATTGCGTCCAAAACATCAAAATTATATAGAATAGATATATAATTTGACTAAGATTATCACACTTAAAATTTTATCAAAATTAGCACATATTTCAAGATAAATCAATTGATTATCTCTTATTACATCCAAAATTCTTTGGAACTCCAAGCCGGTTATTCTCATACCTCCACCTCCTAATGCAACCAATATCAAGCTGACAGTTGTGCCTACCCATACTCCTTCACGTGATCGTAAAAAAAAAATATACCGTCGTCGCTCCTCTCTCTTGTTCCCAAGCGCAACAACCACCCGAACTACTCCTCCCTCACGGTCGAACGAGCCCCACTCTCCTCTACTCTACTTTTTCCTCCAATATGAAGTCAGCGACCATCTTTCCCCTTCTCGTTGCGTCTTTATCGCCGGCATCGCAGCGCCAGTGGCGGCTGAACGGAGCGAAGAGGAGATCCGCCTACTCTACGAGGGTTGGCTTATCAAGCACAAGAAAACAGTCAATGCCTCGGAGGAGAAGGAATCACGCTTCCAAGTGTTCAAAGACAACCTCCTTACATCGATGAGCATAACGCCGCAGCCGACGCCGGCGAGCATACTTTCCGGCTTGGCCTCAATCGTTTTGCCGATCTCACTAACGAGGAGTATCGCGCCAAGTTCCTCGGATACCGCTCTTCTGGCAGGCGCCGCCGCTTATCCACCATCAGAAATGACCGATACGAGGTCGAATCGGGCGAGTCCCTGCCGGATTCCATCGATTGGAGGGAGAAAGGCGCCGTCGTCGGCGTCAAGGACCCGAGCAGCTGCGGGAGTTGCTGGGCTTTCTCTGCGGTGGCTGCGGTGGAAGGGATCAATCAGATTGTGACTGGAGACCTGATCTCTCTCTAAGAGCAGGAGCTGGTTGACTGCGACACATCGTTCAACGAGGGATGCAACAGTGGGCTCATGGATTATGCCTTCGAGTTCATCATCAAGAACGGAGGGATCGACACCGAAGACGATTACCCCTATAAGAGAAGGGACGGCAAATGCGATACTTACAAGAAAAATGCTCATGTGGTTACCATAGATTACGTAGACGTGCCATGGAATATCGACGGTGGCGGGAAGGCCGGAGCTATTGTGAGATCGTTTGGGTTTCTGTACGCAGCGCAGAACAATGATAAGACGAAGACAGACTGTGGGTATCCGCCTGGGATTGGAGTGAGGAATTCTTTGTTTGTGTTAGCTACGTGTAATCTGTTGGGTCTCCTTTTTACATTTATGGTACCTTAATCAAAAGGGAAGTCTCTTGAGGAGATGTCTGGGGAGAACGAAGAGGAAGAGATGCAGGAAAATGTGGGTGGCAGCACAGTTCCTGTTTGAGCAAGAATCTGCTAAAAAAATGGTAGGAGCTACTTCTGCTAAAGAAATGGGGATAAGGATCTATATTCTCATGTTAGGGTAATAATTCAAGCAGTTGATTCTATTTCTAGAAGAATTGAGAAGTTGAGAGATGTTTGCTTCCACTCATACCTCTTAATCATGGATGATCTTTATTTTCAAGATGCTTCAAAGTTCAGTTGAAAACAACAAAAGAAATAAAAAAAACTATATATATGCTCTCTTTTATGCAGATATTTGAAGATCTTGCTCAGTAGAGCTGACGAGTATGAAGACGTTATAGAGAAATTGCAGGTAGAAAGACCGTAGTGTCGAGGACCGACCGTTATCTCATAGAGACGGGAAGGTCGAATAACCCCGATATAGCCTATCAGAAGATGTCGAGAGCGAAATCGGATTTGAGAGGACTTAATTAATTTAACGCAAAATGAACTATAAACTAAAAATTAAAATTTGAATTGAAATTACAGGTGTTTGATGACCCATGCTCGATGGGAGTTAGAAGACCACGTAGTAGTGCAAAGACACTAATCGTTATCTTGAGAGAGGCGGAAGGTCGAATAGCCGATGCAACCTATGCGGAAAGATGCCGGAGGCCAAAATTCAAACTGACAAAAGACTTAATTTATTTAATGCAAAATGAACAATATGCTCACAATTAAAATCTGAATTGAAATTGCAGGTGTTTGAAGACCCTGTTATGCTCAGTAGAGCTGACACGTTAGAAGACTATAGTCATTGTGTCGCAAGACACTAACCTTATGCTCAGTAGAGCTAATGGGAAGGCTGAATAGACTCCCGATGCAAACCCCTATGTGGGGACGCCGGCGGGAGGCTGTTGAATTTTAGATTGATAGGAGACTTTTAGAACAAATAAAAGTGTTTGAAGATCACGACCGTAGTGTCGCAAGACACTGGTCGTTATGCTCAGTAGAGCTGACGGGAAGGTCGAATAGCCCCCGATGTAGCCCCATGCGAGGACGACGCCGGGAGGCTGCCAAAATTTGGATTAACACAGAGCTTAAATATGATTAAATAAGAATATTAATAAGCTTAAATTAAACTTAGATGAAAAATGATGAATCGAAGCCAAACTTACTCACAAAAAATTCTAAAGGTCTCTAAATAAGAATGAGTCTATAAGCTTCTTAGCGATAACGAACTAAGTTTTATTGAAACTTAAAGAAATCAATGTGCTATGAGCTAAATGCATACAAATGAATACTAATCTAAATAATTGAACAAGAGTTGAAACGCCTACACCACCGAATTCATAACACATCGTGCAAGCGAACAGAAGGCGTTAATTAAGGATTCAATTAAACTCTTGCACACATTATAAAGTATGATTAAAATTCAAATTTAATACCTCAAAAGTGTGCAAGCATTCTTAAATACACCCGCATGGGCCCCGGCACTATGCTGAATGCATAAACTTAGTGTCTAAGGATGCTATGCAGGTTGATTCCTGATTGGGTCTTTGGACTGGGTTCGGGTTAACAAAATCTAATGATGTTATTATAGCTTTCTCTGCCTGAGAAAATCTCTGAGAAGTTAATTCTGTCATTTGGCAGTATAACGACCATCACCTATATCCTCAATGATAGCTGAGTTGATTGAAGATATCAACTAGAGGGGTAATTATTATCAAAATATTTATGATATTATATTCAATATTCTCAAATTCAAAATCCTCAAAATATAAATCTAGGTTTGATCCTCTATTATTAAATTAATAGAGTCGACAAGATCTGAAATAATAAATTAAATGATTTAAACACCCGCATGGGCCCCGACACTATGCTGAATGCTTAAATTTAGTATCTGAGGATGCTGCGCGGGTTGATTCCCGGTTGGGTCTACGGACTGGGTCCAGGTTAACAAAACCTAATGATGTTGTTATAGCTTTCTCCGCCTGAGAAAATCTCTGAGAAGCTAATTCTATCATTTGACAGTATAATGACCATCACCTATATCCCGAATGATAACTTAGTTGATCGAAATATTTAAGATATTTATATTCAATATCCTCAAATCCAAAATTCTCAAAATATAAATCTAGATCTGATCTTATATTATTAAATTAATAGAGTCGATGTGATTTGAAATAATAAACTAAATGATCATGCACTCTATATAATAATGTGATTGAAGATATATCGGAAGGGTAATCATTATTATCAAAATATTTAAGATATTATTAAATTGATAGAGTCAACAAGATCTAAAATAATAAATTAAATGATTTAAATACCCGCATGGGCCCCGACACTATGCTGAATGCTTAAACTTAGTGTCGAGGATCTTGGGTAGCTTCTGATTTAGTCTTGTGATCCGTTAACAAAACTTAAAAATCTATTATAAGAATTTCAACTTAGTAAAATATCTGAGATGCTAATTCTGTCATGTGATAGTAGGTCTGATCCTCTGTTAGGAGTTAAACAAAGTTGACAGGATCTAAAGTTCTCAAATATATTTGATTCAATTAATTAACAACCCCAATGATGACTGTCTTGAATGAAGATTTCAACCAGAGGGGATACTTATCATAAAAATGTGCTTGCAACCTCAAATTGAATCAATCAAACTCAAGTATCAATGCAAATATAAAATCAAATAAATCATCAAATTATAAATGCTAAAATGAAATTTAATTTTTAAAGAACTTAAAGCTAAAAAATTTCAATTCACCATCCGCAATTGTTTGTCGGAGGTAACAAATTAAGAAAATCCTAGCTCACAAAGGAGCCAAAGTCAAATCAAGTATACAACTATGTTTACTCTCAAATAATCTCATGCTAGTAAGGACGTGGTCCGTGTCCTCTGACTGCGTGGTTTGGCTAGTAGGCTCCACATGATGCGATTCTGACCGAGTCATCCGACGGGTGGTTGTAAATGGAACCATTATATTATTGCGGTCCCACGACTATAGCCGATATGTTCCCCTTTGAGTTGTGACTCATAGGGTATACTTGATTGGGCAAAAAGCCTTCTGTTAGCTAAGGTAGACTTAAACTTGTCTCCTTATACAAACACCACCCCAGGTCTACAAGAATTTTTTGGATGATGTAACTCATGTGTTGTTGATAAGGATCCTTCGGTCATGTTGGGTCGACTACCTCCTCTGACTAAGTAGACTAGGGACCACAATAGCCCAGGATGACGAAACCAAGGGATCTAGATCGAGCGCATCATCGTTCTCCCAACCATCTACTTTAAGTTAAATATAATGAATTTTATAAACCTAAATTCTAAAATTCCACATGCTACTACTATACGTTATGCACTAAGCGATCTAACAACTAGCCTTAATCGAAAGTTCTCTCTCAGCATTGAGAGGGGTAATTAACTATAGGTGTTTGCGCCTATAAGAAACTTGGAACCAGATCTAAAGTCCTCATAAAATGAGGGTGAAATCTCTGGGTAGTGTCTTATCTGCTATTTCATCTACTTTCTAAAAATTACACCGACATTTAAATCACTCTCTTCATCGGAGAGGTCGGAGGCGAATTTTTGGAGCCCACATATTGTTACTAAGATCAATATCTACTAATTTCGATAATACCCCAATATTATCACTATTGTTAACATTTGAAGTTGCTATTGAGATTCACGCATAGTTTCTCTACCAAGTTTGATACACCCCTTTATAATTTCTAGTCTTTTCATTTATAAACAAAATGACCAAATAGACTATATATCTTAGGCAATGACACTACAAATTATTTTTAGAGCCTTTTGTATATGTGAGAAATTTGATAAAATAATTTTATGTGTGTTGACCTCCGCATGTGTCATAAGTCGAGTCAAGCCCACAAGTCTAATTTGACGGACTTCAGAAGCGACAGTGTGCAAATCGGGGCTCAAAATACGCTGGACATCACTGAAAATGGTCAAAATGACCTCCGATCGGCGAACGGACTTAGCTGTTGCATTCTGAACGTTGAAATTGATCGAAATATAAATATTTCAAAATTTAACGAGCAATCGATTAAGCGCTCGAGCTATCAATGTGTCAATGCGCATATCGGAGTCAAAAAGCTGCGATGATGTGCGAACGATCTCCGTTCATGAAATAGATCATGTCGTTAGCTTGAAAATATCGAAGATTATCAAATGAGACTGTCCGCGCTCAATTCAGACCAGTCTGTACAAATGTCGAGTGATTTAAAGTGACAACACGCAAATCGAGGCTGAAATGCACACAACATCACCGAAATCAACTCAAATGACCTTCGATCGATGAATGGATTCCACTATCGCGTTCAGAACGTCGAAATTGTTCAGGATATAAATATTGCATTACTTAATTATCAACTGATCAAGCGCTCGAGTAGTCAACGTGCATGCACGCATAATAAGGTCAGGAGGCACCGACGAGGATCAAACGACCTCCGTTCGTGAAATTGATCATGTCATTGGCTTCGAAATGTCAAAATCTATCAAATGACACTGTCCGCACTCAATTTAAACTAGCCTGTACAAATATCGAATGATTTGAAGTGACAGCGCTTAAATCGAGGCTGAAACACACTAAACGTCACCAAAATCAACTCAAATGACATCCGATCGACGAATAGATTTTGCCATCACATTCAGAATGTCGAAATTGGTCAGGATATAAATATTGCATGACTTGATGATCAATCGATCAAGTGCTCAAGTCGTCAATGCGTCTGCACACATATCGAGGTCAGGAGGCGCGGACTAGGATCAAATGACCTTCGTTCGCGAAATTGATCGTGTCATTGGCTTCGAAATGTCGAAATCTATCAAGTGAGACAGTTCACACTTAATTTGAACGAGTCTGCGTGAAAATCGAGCAATCGATGTTGACCTCCACATATGTGTCATGAGTCGGGTCAAGTCCACAAGTCGAATTCGATGGACTTCGAAAGTAACAGTGCGCAAATCGGGGCTCAAAACTCACTGGACGTCACCAAAAAATGTCGAAATGACCTCCGATTGATGAACAGACTTCGCCATCGCGTTCAGAACGTCGAAATTGATCAGAATATAAATATTAAAAAATCTAATTAGCAATCGATTAAGCGCTCGAGCTATCAATGTGTCAATGCGCATATCAGAGTTGGGGAGCTGCGACGATGTCCGAACGACCTCCGTTCGTGAAACTGATCACACCGTTAGCTTTGAAACATCAAAAAATATCAAATGAGACTGTCTGCACTCAATTCGGATGAGTTTACGTGAGCAAACGGTCGAAGCGATGTATTATTTTTTTAAGAAGGGACCCATTCGGCCGCCAGTCACTCAAATCTTCGTTCACGAACTATAATTCTTAGAATATCGAAATTACTTCGAATATACATTCAATTACTCTTAAAATTTTATTAAAATTAATACATATTTTGAGATAAATTTATCTAATTATCTTTAATTATATCATAAAATTTGCAACCGCCTCCCCCCTCAATTAAGCCAATAATGAACTGTCACATCACCTTTCTCATGCTACCCACGTGAAGTAGCCGACTCTTCCCTATTTCCTAAGACTGGTCCGTCCCTTCGGCGAGGGAAAAAAAAAGAAAATTTTTGAATCCTTCCGCTCTCTAGTTTTCGGAGACACGAGCAGCTGGTCTCCGTTTTCCACGGCCGTCGCTTCCCTCGCCAGCTTCAAAGATGACAACATGATCCGGTCCATCACTGACCGATTCGACTTGATCGAGCCGACCATCCTCCAAGTCCTCGGAAACGTCTGCCACCTCTTGATCTAGATCTCACGACGATGCACTGATCGGCTTTTACTTTTTCCGCCGTGTATGGGGAGTTGTAGGGAGGAACCGAAGAGGTCGAGCGGTTGAGAGGATTGCGATGTTGGGATTGCTGCAGAGAGAGGCGTTCAATTCGAACACGCTCTGGTGATGGTTTGCTCGGCATTCACCAGCGTTGCCGGATCTCTGCCTGTTTCTAGTGCTATATGGTCCAAACAACGAGATGATGTCAGCTTCGATCTGCTGCGGAAGTTTTGGTGCGAAACTCCGATCTCGACGTGAAAGGGTGCTCCACGATTCATTCCAGAATGCAAAGCGCCGGAAAATGGCCACTGATCTTGAGGAGAGGGAGTGATCTGTTTGCTTCTTCTTCATTTGGAGGAGGAATCGTATTTGAATTCTCCGCTTCTACTCCCCTTCCCTTTCTCTATCTTCTGGAAGCCCTAGACGCAAAAGTCTAGGACGAGAGTAGAAATTCCCCTGGCCCCTTCTTCAGAATACATGTCAGATCAGTCCATCATGGAGGAGGGTCACCGTTACGTGAAAGTGCGGTCTGAGCCGGCGACGTCGTCCTCGCAGTTGCTCCAGCAGGATTTTGTCCCGAACCCGGAGTGGATTTTTGACGAATTGCCCAAAGCAACGATCATCTCGGTCTCACGGCCGGACGTCAGCGACATCACCCCCATGCTTCTTTCTTACACATTTGAGTTCCAGTACAAGCAGTTTAAATGGGTCCTATTGAAGAAGGCATCTCAAGTCGTTTTACTACATTTTGCATTGAAAAAGCGTGCATTTATTGAAGAATTTCATGAGAAAAAGAGCAGGTGAAAGAATGGGTTCAAAATCTTGGGCTAGGGAAACTTCAGCAGTTGTGCAAGATGATGATAAGTCGAGGATGACGTAGTTCATTTACAATATGAGAAAAATATTTCAGCTAAAAATAGATGTTTGAAGATCTCATTATGTTTAGAAGAGTATGATGAGATTGAAGATTAAGATTACGGTGTCATAAGACACCGATCGTTGTGGTTAGAAGGGCATGGAGGAAGGTCAAAATAGCCTCCGATGCAACCCCTTATGCGGAAAAGAAGTCGAGAGATTGCCGAAATTCAGACTGACAAAGACTTAATTAATTTAATATAAAATAAACTCTAAGCTCAAAATTAAAATATGAATTGAAATTGCAGGTGTTTGAAGCTCATTATACTTTCAGTAGAGGCGATGAGTTTGAAGACCCTAGAAAAGCGCGTGGTGGGTTTGAAGACTATAACGGTGTCATAGAACCATTAGAAGAGCATGTGAGTGGGTCAGCGTCAGTGATGCAACCCCCTATGTGGGAATGTTAGAATTTGGATTGACACAAAGCTTAAATATGATTAAATAAGAGTATTAATAAGCTTAAGTTAAATTTAAATGAAAAAAATGCTGAATTGAAGCCAAACCTACTCAAAAAAAAAATTCTAAAGGACCTTAAATAAGAATGAGTCTGTAAGCTTTATAGCGATCACGAGCTAAGTTTTATTGAAACTTAAAGCACTCAATGAGCTATGAACTAAATGCAAATAAATAAATATTAATCTAAATAATTGAACAAGATCTAAAATACTTTACGCCACCGAATCTGCAACACAAAATTAGAAGAAGACAGAATGTGTTGACTTAAATTCTAAATAGACTTCAAATATATTAATTTTGCATAAATTATGGAGCAACTATTACTCAATTCAAGTGCTTCAGAATTTGTGCAATCATTTGAAAGAGACGAATTCTTATACAAAATATAAAATAATCTTCAATTCAATTTGATCTATCCAAATTAGTACAAGTATTTTAAATGACCACCCGCATGGGCCCCGACACTATGTTGAATGCTTAAATTTAGTGTCTGAGGATGCTGCGCGGGTTGATTCCCTGTTGGGTCTAAGGATTGGGTACGAGCTAACAAAACCTAATGATGTTGTTACAACTTTCTCTGCTTGAGAAAATCTCTGAGAAGCTAATTCTATCATTTGGGAGTATAATGACTATCTCCTAACTCCCCAACGATAGCTGAGTTAATTGAAGATATCAACTAGATGAGTAACTATTATCAAAATATTTAATATATTATATTCAATATTCTCAAATTCAAAATCCTCAAAATATAAATCTTAGTCTGATTCTCTATTATTAAATAGATAGAGTCAACAAGATCTAAAATAATAAATTAAATGATTTAAACACCTACATGGGCCACGATAATATGCTGAATGCTTAAACTTAGTGTCGAGGATCTTTGCTGGTGATTCCGATTAGTCTTAAGGCCGTCAGAGTTAACAAAACCTAAAAAATCAGATGATGTTATTATAATATCTTCAATCTAACAAAACATCTGAGAAGCTAATTCTATCATATGGCAGTAAATCTGATCCTCTATTATTAAATTAATAGAGTCGACAGAATTTGAAATAGCGAAATAATAAACCACCCCAATGATGGCCGTGTTAAATGAAAATTTTAACCAGATGGGATACTCAAAATATGATTATAATTTCAAAATAAATTAACTTAGATTGAATATCAATCTAAATGCAGAATTTAAAATATCGTTAAGCTACAAATGTTTAAATGAAATTCAATCTAAAGACTTAAAGTAAAATTCAATGAATCCACCTTCCGCAACTATTTGTCGGAGGTGACAAATTAAGAAAATATTAGCTCACAAAGGAGCCAAAGTCAAATCAAGTACACAACTATGTTTACTCTCAAATAATCTCATGCCAGCAAGGACGTGGCCCGTATCCTCTGACTGCGTGGCTTGACCAATAGGCTCAACATGATGCAGTTACAACTATAGTCCTCTGATCGGGTGGTTGCTGCCAAATGGAACCATTATATTACGGTCATGACTGTAGCCCGTATGCTCCCCAATGGCTCTGCCCTTTGAGTTGTGAACCATAGGGTATACTTGATTGGGCAAAAAACTCTCTATTAGCTAAGGTAAACTTAAGCTTGTCTCCTTAGACAAACACAACCCCAGGTCTACAAGGATCTCTTGGACGATGTAACCCATGTGTTGCTGATAAGGATCCTTCGGTTAGATTGAGTCGACTACCTCCTCTGACTAAGTAGACTAGGGACTGCGACAGCCGGGATGACGGAACCATGGGATCTAGATCAGGCGCGTCATCGTTCCCCCAACCATCCGCTTTAAGTTAAATATAATGAATTTCATAAATCGTTCTAAAACTCCACATCTTTCTATTATACATGCTAAGCGGATGACTAGCCTTAATCGAAAGTTCTCTCTCAACATTGAGAGGGGTAATTAACTATAGGTGCTTTCTATAGAAAACCTGGAACCAGATCTAAAGTCCTCACCAAATGGGGGCGAAATCTCTGAGTAGTGTCTTATCTACTATTCCATCTGCTTTCTGAAAATTTCACTAGCACTTTTAATCACTCTCTTCAATGAGAGGTCAGTGGCGAATTTTCGGAGCCCACCGTTGAAAGTGGCAACACATATTTTGAGCTGAAATTGACCCAATTTGACATCGACTTGAACAAGCGGTCTCCCGGCAGGTAAAGCAGTGCCTGATTACATTGAGAATTACCTTGATTGATATAATCCCCCCCTTTATTTTTCATTTTTTTTAGTCTGAATAATCTCTCCAAAAAAGAAAACTGCCCCATTTTTCTCCCCATTCTTTGCCTCCCATGTTTCTCTCTCTCCTGCATTATCCCTCTCTACACAGGTAAAAAATTTTTCACTCTCCCGCTCAACCTCCTCCATCCAGATCCGCACCCCTCCTCTCTGGTCAATTCCAGTCCATTGCTGCACTCTGCCCGGCTAAACTTCAGTGCTCGCTTCAGACTCCCGACAACCAGTGCTACTGATCCAGAACCCAACCCTCTCAGATCCCACAATCCAACCGGTCTGCTGTTCGCTGCTTCATCTGCAGGCATTCTCAAAACCATTTTTGCATCGACTTGCCGCTCTGTTTTGGTTCGAGTCCCACAAAATTGCCACTGCCTGTCACTGACCTGAGCCCGCCTCACATGCGTGCAGAAACCACCAACCCGCCAGCCTACACTTCCTTCCCTTCCTGCAGCCCGCAACACTTCCACTTTTCACTTCGCTGCAAATCGAGGAAGAACATCGTCAAGAGAAGAATTCTTCTTTTGATTATCGCATTCGCTTTATTTTCCGCCACAGAAACCGGAGAAGAACATCGTAAAGAGGTGAATTCTTCTTTTGATTTTCGACATCGTACTCCCGATAACCCTTCCAATTTTTGCTTTGCCGCAATCAGGGGAAGAACATCATCAAGAGGTGAATTCTTCATTCAATTTTCAGCGTTGCATTCCTTGCTTTAGCCTTCCAACCTTCGCTTCGCAGCAAATCGGGGGAAGAACATTGTCAAGAGGAGAATTCTTCTTTCGATTTTCGGTGTCGCACTCCTTACCTTTCATTCCCAATCGCATACCCAACCTTATTCCCTTGTCGAGCATCGCATGCGGCCAAAATGCGAATACGTATATATAATATATATATATATATATATATATATATATATATATATGCATATATTTTCAGTTTGAAGACCTCGTTCAAGAGATGACGAGATGAAAAATAGTGGTGTCGAAGACACCTGCCGAGAGGGTACCAAGTAAGCCAACACTCGTTAGATGTTGCTTCTCATAGACGAAATGCTGCCGAAATTTTGTCTAATTTCTAGACTTAGAAAAAAAAAAGAGGGGAAGGGGGGTTTGAATATATATTGCATTGTATGTCTTCTTTCAGGTCTGAAGGTCTCGTCCTACACAAGAGGGTGCGACGAGATGAAAAATCGGCTGCGGTGTCACAAGACACCATGCTTCAAAACGGCGTACTGCAAGCCAAAATACCGATGTACTATATGGATGACGGAGGCTACCAAAATTTAGACTAAAATTCAGGGCTTAAATCTAAGGATGAATCCAAATTGGGTTTAATAATTCTCATATAAATATGAAGGTAATTATTATGCTAGCTAATAAGCACGAGTAAGACTAAAGCAATAAACACTGAAATCGGCATAGCCTATCAAAAGTGAGGTAAGTTGAACATAATCAAGTTGGGAGAATTACGAAAACTCAACAAGTAAACACAGTGCAAGTAATGGGTTAAATTACAATCTAAATCACAATGCCTTCTTCGCATCGGATCTGCAACTCTTTGTACAAGCAAACAAAAGGCGATACTAAATCAAAATTTACATAAATCATGGAACTTTCCTTCAATACAAAAATTAAGGAATTTCATTCTAATTATGATTTTCAAAATCAATGATTGCATTAATTAGATGAAATTAGCTAAGCTATAAATTCTCACATGTGCTTGGACATAGAGATTTCAAGTGCAAATTTTAATGTCTGAAAAGGCTGCACAGGCTAAATTGGAATATACTAAATATTAATTTGAAAATCTAATAAGATATTAGATCAATTTACAATGCATTTTTCACCATCGAATCTGCAACTCTTTGTATAAATAGATAGAAGACGATACTAAATTAAAATCTACAAAAATCATAGGACTTCTTTTGATCAAACATTAAGGAATTTCATTCTAATTATGATTTTCAAAATCAATGAAAGCACTGAATCAGTGAAATTATCTAAGCTATAAATTTCTGCATGTGCTCGGATATAGAGATTTCAAGTACAAATTTTAATGTCTAAAAAGGCTGCATAGGCTAAATTGAAATATACGAAACATTAATCTGAAAATTTAATAAGATATTAAATCAATTTACAATGCCTTCTTCGCCACACCAACTCTTGTACAAGTGTAAGTAAGACGATACTAAATCAAAATCTATAAAAATCATAGGGCTTCCTTCAACCAAAAATCAAAAAATTTCATTCTAATTATGTTTTTCAAAATCAATGAAATCGTTGATTAAGTGAAATTATCTAAGCTATAAATTTCTACATGTGCTCGGACATAGAGATTTTAAGTGCAAATTTTAATGTCTAAAAAGGCTGTGCTGACTAAATTAGAATATATTAAATATTAATCTAAAAAATCTAATAAGATATTAGATCAATTTACAATGTCTTCTTCTCCATCGAATCTGCAACTCTTTGTACGAGCAGACAGAAGGCGATACTAAACCAAAATCGACAAAAATCATGGAGCTTTCCTTCAATACAAAAATTAAAAAATTTCATTTTAATTATGATTTTTAAAATCAACAAAATCACTAATTAGGTGAAATTATCTAAGCTATAAACACCTGCATGTGCTCGGACATAGAGATTTCAAGTGCGAAGTTTAATGTCTGAAAAGGCTGCACAGACTAAAGTTGGAATTAAAAGAAAAATCTAGTAAATCTCATAATTCAAACATAAAATTATTTAAAATTACTATACACCATGGGCCCAAATATTGAAATTCAAGTGTCGAGGCTAGGGGCTTTCCTCGATTTAGTCTTAGACTGGTGCAGGTTAACAAAATCTAAAAAACCTATAATAAGAGTCTTAAATTAGCGAAATATCTGAGAAATTGATTTTGTCAGGTGATAGTAGATCTAATCCTCTGTTAGCAACTAAACAGAGTTGACAGGATCTAAAGCTCTTAAACATATTCAAATTAATAATTTTTTTCTAATCAAATTAACTCAAATCAAATAACAATCTAAAAACTACTTAAATGAAACTCTATTATCAAAAACTTAAATCAAACTCAATCTATCCACCTTCCACAATAATTTATCGGGGGTGACAAATTAAGAAAACTCTAACTCACAAAAGAGCCAATGTCAAATTAAGTGTTATGCTATATTTACTCTCAATCAATCTCACGCCAGTAAGGACGTGGCCCCATGTCCTATGACTACGTGGCTTGACCAATTGGCTCCACAAATGAAGCAGTTAAGCCAGAGTCCTTTGATCGGGTGGTTTGGCCAGTCCGACTTCATTATATTATGATCACGACCGTATGTTCTGTATGGTTCGCCTTTGAGAATCATGTGGGTATACTTGATAGGGCAAACCACCATTTGTTAGCTAAGGTAGACTTAAGCCTGTCTCCTTAGACGAACACCACCCCAGGTCTACAAGGATTTCTTGGATGACGTAACCCATGTGTTGTTGATGAGGATCCTTCTGTCAGGTGGGTCGACTACCTCCTCTGACTAAATAGACTAGGGACCGCAATTGCCCGGGATGAATGAACTATGGGATCTAGATTGGGCACATCATCATTCCCCCAACCATCCGGTTTAAGCTGAAATGCTAAATTTTATAATCTAAATTCTGAAACTCCATATGCTGCTACTATACGCTACGCATTGAACAAGATAATGACTAGCCTTAATCGAAAGTTCTCTCACACTTATTGAGAGGGATAATTAACTATAGTGGCTTGCACCTATAGGAAACTAGAACTAGATCTAAAGTCCTGGCAAAATGAGGGCGAAATCTTTGGGTAGTATCTTATCTACTATTCCATCTGCTTTCTGAAAATTATACCGACACATTCAAATCACTCTCTTCAATATCAAAAATTGTCGAGCCCACAATATGAATCTCAAATTTATATATAATCCCCAATTGGAAATTAGTATCCAAGAAGAATTGTAGTCATGAATTTTTTTTTTAAAAGGTAGTTATTTAAAGACATTACACTTTTAGAAACACACAATAGATGTTACATTTAAATAAAGGTGAAATGAGTCTTATGAGAATTGATTTGACCTCTTCTATTACACGTTAAAGTCATCAAGTATATATAATTAATGATGGCTAAAGGTTGATGTTTGACTATGACAGGGGTTCACATTGGTTGAGGAATGAAGCCAATTTGTGTTAGGAAGGCATATGAAATTTCTTAAGTTTAAGAATTCTCTCCATTGGAAGTTCTTTTATGAATGCATCACCATAGCTATTTATAGGTTACTAGAAATCCTATGAAACTTATATTTAATAAAAATTAGACCACTTAATCAACTATTTAAATTAAGTCTTATTGATCATTTGATATTTTCATACCTCTTGATATCTTAGTAAACTTAGATTCATCTAATTATGATGTATGTTTTGACTATAAACATATAAAATTCAAAGTACATTTGTCTATGTTAAATAGGCAAAAGAATTCAGTGATGTTTCAACATGCTTAATTTATGGCCATTTGAATTTAAATTAACTTTTTGTTATTATTGTTTAGTCATATTGTTAAATTGTGATTTTTCAACTATAAACTTCTTGTAAATGAAATTTGAATGATATCAAACTTAATTTTTTAGTTTTTGCTATAAATATCTTATAATTTGAGATCTAAAATTTGCAAGAAAATCAATATGACCTGATTAGACAAAATTTTTTGTCCATCAAATATATACATTTTAAGTAAACTCATACTAAATAAAGCTTTATTGTTTACTTTAAGCTATGTGGTTTTTAAATGGGTCATATATATGCATCAATTTTAAATATATTTTTCAAAAAGAGAAACATTACTCATCAATTCCTTTATTAAATACCTTGGGTGTATTTACATACATAACACATAATTTTTCAAATACTTAAATTTATATATTTACAGAAATAACAATTAAATCTTTAATAGTACATCACAATCAAAAGTTTTTCTAAAATTAAATATATTTTACATGCACAAAAAGTATTATATTTATAAATATGAAATTTTATGTCTTATACCTTTGGAATAGTAGTGCGGTGTGCTATAGTTGCTGCTTGAAAAATATGGAGTCTGTGTTTTTGTGATATAGTGAGAAATTATATTTTCTGATCTAATCTGATGGTTGTCAAAAACTGTAGTATGACTTAATTTTTAAGAAAAATTCTAATATTTGTGGTAGCTTTTTAAACACCTTCTAGAGAAATTCATCACTACTTTTTCAATTGCTCCAAATACATCATAATTATAATCTCTTTATTTTCACTAGAAATATCTTTTCAAGCTGCAAGTAATCCATAACTGAATAGACCGATAGTCATGTGACTCTCGTCTTTTTCCTCGATTGATGATACAATCTTTGTAGTGCAATTAAAGCACTACATATTAAGCACCACACATCTTTCTTCTCATAATTCAAAGTAATCAACTGAGAAGAGATAAGGCACTCCTTGTTCTCATGGTTTTCTCCCTTCAACTAATCACTGTGCTTTTGCTGGCTTTGGTTGCTCTCAAAATCTTCCGAAGCCAAGAATTTTGGCCGAGGAAAGTGAAGAAGATATATCATCCAATTGCTGGAACTATATTTCATAAGTTCCTAAACTTTTATAGATTGTAAGATTATCTCACAAATATCTCTCACAAGCATAAAACCTTCAGATACACCTTCTCAACCTGATCTACACCACAGACTCCGTGGGAGCACATACTCAAGACCAATTTTAAAAATTATGGCAAGGTGATCTATTAAATAATCTAACTTTCATTTGTTTTTCATGATTTAGAATTTGAAGGGCCTACTTGAGATCATTTTATTTTAAATTATTTCTTTGGCATATTTTTACACATTTTTATTTTTTTTAAGAATAATTGATTTTAAAATATTTTAAATAAATTTTTAAAATAATTTTTAAATATATTTTATATTTTAAAAATAATTATCACTATCATTAATTATTATTTTGCCATCGTTGCTAATCATGCCATTTTCAGTCTTCACTAGACATCAGCCGCTAATGGCTGCAGTTATCCCTCTTTATCCACTATTATGATTGCTATTATTATTTCATCAGCAATTGCTTTTTTAATCTGATGGCAATTATTTTCATCTCTAAATCAATTTAATTAATATTCAATAAATAAAAATGTTTTTTAAGGTACTAAATAATTTTGTTTTAAATTAAGATATAAATAAAGTAAAATATAGAAAAATAAAATGATTCTTGATTTAGTTTGATGGGAATGAGTCGTTTACGACTGCACAAACACTCTTGTAAGCAGAGGCAAAAAGAAATTCGATCACGACAAAGTTCCACAGTTTGCATTTTTTACTTTAAATTACGAAAATATCCCCGCAATTTTTTTTAAAGTCCTTTTTTCCTCTATTCTTTTGTTTATATTATGTTGATATATTAAAAATCTCATGTTATGTTTTTTCAGCTCTGCTCAGTTATGGCCTTCGTTACTTCTCTTTTTGGAATTGCATTAAATATGATATGCTGTTTAGGCATGTTGCATATATATTCTCACTGCCGATTCTTTAAAGGGTTTGGAGTAATTTTTCCACTGTTTTATTTTTTCAGCAAGTTATTGCAATTATGCTTGTTTATAGAGATGGTTAGTTAATTTTTTTTTTTTTTGACTGTTAATTGTACTTACACTCAATGAGCAAGTAACGCCTAATTCATAAAATTTGTCAAAATAAATAAATAAAAATGAATAAGTTAATCCTTGTCCGTTCCTTTATTTAAAACATAACGTCTTGAGGTTTGATCATAACAAATGCCAGGAAATGTTTGCTGTATGAAGTTTGTTATATTTCTCCACAGCTTTCCATTTTAAGTAATATTTTTGCAACTAAATAAATATTCATAATGAGAAAGGAAAGATTGTATCATATATATATTTTTTTCTTTCTTATCTGTATCTCACTTTTAATTTTTAATTTTATTTATTTATTATTATTTTGTTTTGTATTTTGATTCAAAATAAAAGATATTTGGTAGTCATAGTTTTTTTAAAACACAAATGTTATTTTGGGAGTTTTTAAAAATAATAATATTTATTTTTAAAAATAAAAAAAATATTACAAAAATATATTCAACAAATATGCTTTTAAAAATAACATTAAGAAAAATAAACTTGATCCCAAACAAATCCTAAGTGACGATTATGAAAAAATTCAGGGACAATACAATTACGAAAATTTGAAGGAATTATTTGGGGATGGAATCTTCGGAGTAGATGGAGAAAAGTGGCGTCATCAGAGGAAATTAGCGAGCTATGAGTTCTCCACAAAAGCTTTGAGAACCTATAGTAGTGGTGTTTTTAAAACAAATGCAGCAAAACTTGGTCATATCATTTTGGAAAAAGCGAGATCCAATATGGCAATGGACATTCAGGTTAATTAGTTATCAGTAAATAATCTCTCTCTCTCTCTCTCTCTCTCTCTATATATATATATATATATATATAGTTATATATAGTTATTATCAGAAAATCATTAAAGAACTTCAATTCTTTTATTAATTGATAGGTTGAAAGCATTTGATTGATATTGCAGGAACTGTTTATGAGGTCAACCATGGACCCAATATTCAAAATTTGGTTCGGAGTTGACCTAAAAAATTTGGATGGGTCTGCTGATGGCATTAAATTCACAAAATCTTTTGATAATGCAAGTGCTTACATCCTAAGCCGGTATGTTGATGTTTTTTGGAAAATCAAAAGGTTATTCAATATTGGCTATGAGGCGAAACTCAAGGAAGAAATCAAAGTTATTAATGACTTCATATACAAGTTGATTCGTGCTAAAAAACATCAAATGACTGATGAAAAAAATAATTCGGTATACTTTTATTTATGCTCTTCATACTTTTTTGTCCCTTTGAGAATATATATAATGGTTCCATGAGAATATATATATATATATATATATATATATATATATATATATATATATATGCAAGTATTTGAGATATTACATGGTTCTATGATGACAAATTGATTGATAAAATATATAAAAAAATTCTGATTTAGAACTGCTGCATTATGTTGAAGGAAAGGAAAGAAGACATTCTCTCAAGATTTATGAACGAAATGGAGCATGACCCAGAAAATATAACTTTCGAGTATTTGAGAGACATCACGCTAAACTTTGTTATAGCTGGTAAAGACACCACAGCCGGAACACTCTCTTGGTTCATTTATCTACTTTGTAAACATCCCACTGTGCAAGAAAAAATTTTTCAAGAAGTGAAAGAAGCTACCCAAGCAAGAGAAGATATTAGTATCAATGAATTCGTTGAGAAAATAACTGAAGGGGCGCTTGATAAAATGAAGTACCTTCATGCTGCATTATCTGAAACTTTAAGATTGTATCCATCAGTTCCAATGGTATGTTTCTTCTTGACTAATGTCTTTATGTCAATAGTTTTTTTTTCTTTTAATGCATGATTCTAAATTTATGATTTCACCATTCTAAACTTATTTTTATCTTAATTTTTTCTTAATTAGGGGATATTTGATTCCTAAATTAGATGATTATATTATTATTCATTTATCTATTAAATGCAATATTTTACTTCATTTATTTTAATTAATGTTGTATTATAAAGGTCGGCAGATTTGATTGACATGCCATCAAACCAAATAACTCACTTTTACTAATAACATAACATAACATATATTACATAACCTATATTATTGAATCAAATTAACCCCAAGAAAATTTAATCTTAGATGAGTCAATAAGTCGTTGATTTAGGCATCCACATTTTACTAGGAAACTTGCTCAACCTGATTGACCTGACTCACTCAACTGTCATTAATTTGGCTTTTATATAGGAAGTGTTTGTGGTGTGAATGCTTAATCTGACCTAGCTTAATTTCTTAGTTCTATTTGACTCTATTTTTTTTCCTCTTGATAAGCTAATTTGTGTATTGCATGCACAAGTAGAATGTGAATGCTTCTGACACGCTACGATGGATTCGATGTTAATAAAGGAGACGTTGTGTTCTACTTGCCTTATTCAATGGGTAGGATGGAAGAACTATGGGGACATGATTGTGAAAATTTCCAGCCAGAGAGATGGATAGATGGTGATGGATCAATCCGCAATGAAAGTCCTTTTAAGTTTACAGCATTCCAGGTAATAATAGTAATAATAATTATTATTATTTGTCAAATGTTGATCAATTTGGGCTTTATTTAATAAATTTGCTGAAAAATAAGAGCAAAATCAAAGAATAAATGCAAGAGATTAACAGGTAATATGAAATATAATAATTTGCAGCAAATCAACCAACCTCCAAAATACTTTTTAGATGTTTTTGATTTTAAGAAAACTATACAAGACCCACATTTTTAGTTGTTTTCTTCATAATATACTGTAAAATGAGTCCAGATAATGTGAAAATATTTATGTTTAAGTAATTTGATTAACTCTTCATATTCTTGGAACTAAGTTGCTTCTAAATTAAAACAAGTCTGACATTGTCAAGCATCTACAATACTTTATCCATAAAGGCAACTTGAAATCTATCCAATAACTGAATTACTTAATATATAATATGGAGAATTAATTTTCATATAAATCAGAAAGACATAACTTGAGTTGCAGTAAATATTTTCTCTAAAATATAAATCTAAGATTAAGTCCACTGCTAATTCATTTTCTGTTATATTTAACTTCTTTTTAAATAAACCTTTGCGCGCTAAAATGAGAGCCCGAGAGACTAAGAACTCATGATATTGTTGAACGTTTATCATAGTTATGACGACAAAATTAAATCTGTCTTTTAAAGAATGTGCATTCTGTTTAAATTACAAAAATTAATTTTCTTTTCAAAAAACTTAATAAATTTTTTAATAGAATAAAATTACAACTATAACTTTCCGACTTTCTGCATGAAAACTAGAAGCGTAAATTAACTCTTAATTTGTATAGGACTTCTACCTTGCAAGCTATGCGTTCCATCCAAATCTTATTGCTCTAAATCTACCTCGTGATGCAGGCTGGACCTCGTATCTGCTTAGGAAAGGAGTTTGCGTATATACAGATGAAGATCTTCGCAGCTGTTCTCCTCAATTTTTTCAAGTTTAAGCTTAGCAACAAGAGCAACGATGTCCATTATAAAACCATGATAACTCTTCACATAGATCAAGGCCTTCATGTTCATGCATATCTTAGATGAACATGCATCAATTAATTATGTTGGAGATTCTGTGTAACGCAGATACATATCAATGTATCACTTTTACGATGTTGCTTCGTTTGAAGGAAAACCAAGAAAATGAAATGCGATCAAAATAAGTAGTGGTTTTGTTATTTACTAATGGCTACTAATTTGGGCCTTCTTTTTTTTTTTTTCTAATATTTTGGTTCGCTGAATTTTTCAGCATCTTCAGACAGCCTTAATATATGACTATTTTGCTACACTTCTGAAAAATGAATTGATTGTGCCGTATAAATTTCTCTTTTATTTTGATTTAGAAGGTAATCTTAATTTATTTAAAACGTATGTTCTAAAAATCTCTCGACCTCAATGTTATACTGTTTTCTGGTTTTTCAATACAAATGAAACGCATTTATATTGCAACTCAATTTATTTTTCTTAATGTATGATGCTATTTTGGCGAGAAGCTTGGGTTTTTTTATTTGTTCGACGAGTTGGCCCTCCCTCTGCTATTAGGATTTTTTCTAGTGACACTTTCTTCTCCTCCTCCTATTTACTAGCCTTAATCTCACAACTTTTCCTGAGGTTGGTCTTCCTCCGGTGAGGCCTAAAGGTCGCCTTTATTCACGTGGACTAGGCAGAGTTCCTCTGCCTCCCTTCGTCTCCTATAACATCCATCTCGGGTTGCCCTCCGCCAGTCACGAACTAGAAGGGTTTACTCGCTGCACAAACTCCTCACACAATCAGCTTCAACATGAGCTACATCTCTTATAACCAAATCATTTTCTCTGATGAGGAGATCGATGGAGGCACAAATAAATGAATACTAACACTAGTAAGGTATGGCCTTGGTAAACGATTTTTTTATGGCGCAACTTTCTTCAAGCTATCAATAAAATTTGGAGCTTGTGATGTATTGTCAAACCTCTTTCCCTGGCTGAAGATTTCATTCTTTTTAAATTTAACTATGTTAAGGAATTGAAAATTGTCTTAAATTTTTGGTTCATTAGTGGACCTTTCATTTTTAGGAAATGAACACCCAATTTCAAACTAGTAAAAGAAGAATTTAAGGATATTTCTATTTGGGTAAAGATCCCTAATTTGCCTCTTTGTTGTTAGTCAAAAAATAGAACATTAAAAATTGCTTGCAAGATTGGCGTTCTACTTACTATTGACCCTCTTATCGCTAAAGACTCCTACCTAAATTTTGTTACAATTAGTATTCATATTTCAACAACATCTACCGTTCTTGATTTTATCTTCATTAATGTTAGAGAAAGGGATGCCCTACAGTGAATTCTGCATAATTTGAGGTCCTCTCCTGGCAGCATGTGTGATGCTTTTGTGCATCTTGCTCCAAATTATCTAACTACAAATCTTATAAAAATCTATCAATCATGTTGATTTCATGGCCCGAGACTTTTATTGTACAAGCACTAAACCTTCATGTAATCTCTAAGATTTGGGAATATCACATCTTCCTCCTCCCTAACTAAATGAGATCATCATCTCCACTTCTCTTTTTAACAATTCTATAACATCTAAATGTAGCATTAAATCTGTCTACAAATGCATCAACATTGATGCCTTATCACTTCCCTTGTGGATATATAAAGTGATAGGAATGAAATGGTGAGCATTAAATGCTCTAGAAAATGAAAGATTAATAAGATTAACATGATGTTGTTACATGGATTATGTAATTTGAGATAATAATACATGTATCTATTCTTTAAGTCTTGTACTCCAATAAGAATGCCACTGCTACTTTCACCCGACTGAAAATATTTTAGGAGAAATATTGTATTAGTACAACTACAAAATTTTGGCCTCATACTTATTTTAAGGTATTCAACATCCATCACAAATATGAATGTCTTCTAATTTTTCTTTAAATTTTTATCATTTAATGTGAGGCCTTCTTCACAGTAGGAAATAAACTTCAGAAATAGAGGGGGCTCAAGTGCTAAGTGTTGAATTAAGAATTCTAGAAATGATTTAACTTGTTGCTTCTTTATAGTAATAAAATAAGCTCTAATGTTTGTAATAGTTCAATTTCCCATTTTAGTAATAGGAGCATAATACTACTTTTAGAATAATTATTTTAAACACTATAAATATAATTCACTAATCCAATCATATCCTATGTAACAAGATCAATGCATATATCAATAGCCTCATCTTAAGATTGTCCACGATGATGCCAAACTTTATAACACCTAATTATATCATATTTCAATGATATTTTGAATTTAACTTCACTTACTTTGAATAACAATTACATTCAAAGGTATTGTGCAAGACAATGATGTTGGAAACATATGAAAATAAAAATATTTTATCGTGCTCAGATCTCATATCAAATCATCGAGGTAATTTAATAAGAAGCGTACCTGAATCCATGGAAAACAAAACACAAGATTTTCTAGCCTTCCACTTCTAAAGCGATATTCTTGAGAGAGAGAGAGAGAGAGAGAGAGAGAGAGAGAGCCTTCTTTCACTCATGATGAGATGTGAGAAAAAATAAGAATCAACCCTTTAGAATGACAACACGGACCCTATTTATACCTTAGTGCATTTTTTTTAGTTTAGCCCATGATAAAATTACAATAAAATATTTGGTCTCTATACATGATAATTCCATCAAAAATTAATAAGATGCCTCAAAAGTCTAAAAAAATTAATCTTTATTTGATCATAAAATTAATATGCTTAAAAATAAAATATCACTTAATGTATAATTAAATTTATATGTGCGCCCACATCCAAAATTCTTAATAATCTCCTACTTGTGGCCATATATATTACTTGACAATTACACATTTTTAAATACTTTAAGAGCTTAATACTTGTTATCTTCAAAGATGAATATCTTTAGACAATCTGGTCCATTAATAATATTAACATAAAATAAAAGTGGTCTTTGTTATAATTTTTCTATAATAAAACTCATCAATGATCACTAAATTAATATGATTAATATATAGTTCAAGTATGGATATAATATAATTTCATGTAATTTCATATCTGATCATGCCTATTTTCAATTGGTCCTATATTATAACTCGGAAGAGTTAAAAATATAGTTTCATTTATTTAGCAATTTGAAACTACATAACTTTATTTCAAAGCTTTCAATTATAAGAAAATAAGAATACTTTATTCTGATCAGAAAAATATATTTACAATCATTGAACATCATAAGCAAACCCTCACTATGCTAACATATCATCAAAGTAACCCACTCCCATACGAGCCACATGCTCATGAAATATTTTAGGTGGTAAACTATTTGTAAGTGTATTCACAATCATAAAGTTTATACTAATATGTTCAATAGATGCTTGAGAACTCTGAACTCTTTCTTTTACAACAAAAATTTTTATGTCAATATACTTTGATTTTGATGAACTCCTATTATTTTTTGAATACAACTGAGCTGCTCTATTATCATAATTTATTTTTAATGGTCTCTCTATTCCATACAAAATATTTAGCCCAATAAAAAAACTCTGCAATCATATTTCTTGATTGAATGTCTCATAACAAGGTATAAATTTTGCTTTCATAGTGGAAGAAGCTATGAGTGATTGACTCCTCCAAGATACAACTCCTCAAGAGAATCTAAAGTAGATCTTCTACTATCGAGGCAACCAATAAAAATGAATCGAGTATCCCATGATCTCCGATATATGAGCATAAAATCTTTTGTTCTCTTCAAATACCACATAATCAATTTTATTGTATTCCAATGATCTACTTTTACTTAAATATCCGAGCATTCTAGTAATGTACACGACACGCATAAACTGAGCATAAATAAGACTCCCAATTCGAGATGCATAATGTATCCTTTTCATCTATTTCTTTTCAAGTTTATTTCTTGGGCATTGAAGTAAACTGAATTTATTACATTTAGCAATAAATGTATTTTCTGGTGCACAATCTTTCGAGCAAAATCTACTAAACACTTTATCGATATATACCATTTGTGATAAATCAAGTATACCGTGTGAACGATCTCGATAAATTTGCATACTCAACACAAAAGATGTATTTTCAAGATCTTTCATTTCAAATTTATTTGATAGAAATCTCTTAGTATCATGCAAAAGGCCTATATCGCTGCTTGCAGAATATCATCAATATATAGCACTAGGATAATGAATTTACTCCCACTCATATTGTAATAATAATAATAATAATAATAATAATAATAATAATATATATATATATATATATATATATATATATATATATATATATATATATATATATATAATATATTATAGGTTTCATCATATTGTCGCTCTTGCAAAATATATCTATTTGTGATAAATTATAATATTGTAAAATTTAAGTACTCGTATACGCTTCTCTTGGCATGATGGGGAAATGTAATATTTTGTGCAGGTCAAAGATCCTATACGCACCTTTCTTGGCATGGTAGGATGACGCTCCTGGCCGTGGTGCTCACATCACCCATACACGCCTTTCTTGGCGTGGTGGGCATGCTCAATGTTCTCTTGCGAATCCTTGCATAGGGAGGTGATGCCGGAATGCTGTCGGAGTAATGCCGAAATTCATAACTATAGGGGACTTGAACAAGATAAAATGAAATGATTAATGAACATAAGTTCAAAATTAAATCAAAGTTAAGAATATGAAAATGTAAAGTCTCAAAATTAAAATTAATTTGCAAACAAATTAAACTTAAAATGATATTTATAAAGGACTTAATGACTCATCATGAACTTGAAAATATTTCATTCAATGGATATTGAATCATTATATTTTATGTTTGAGGAACATAATATGATTAAACAAAATCGAGTTTGAAGAGTTTACATGGGGCTCAACACCTCACTTATAAGTAAGAACATAAGTTGTTCCTACCCAATGAGAATAAACTAATCTTCTTGATGGGCAATTTGCGACGTCACTATTCATATTGAACGATGGAACATGATCAAATGAATTGATTGATGTTTGTGTGGAACTTCAAGCTCTTTAATAAGAGTGACTAATCCAAAACATATAAGCATGCGCACATCTTAAGGAAATTTTTTGCTCAAAGATATTATACTAAAATGTGTGACAATAATCAAAAGATGAAGATTTGCACGTACTTCGAGGTGACCTCACATCTAAATTTATTTATATTTTATCAAAGTACGTGTAAGTAAATATAATTTGACACATATCTCAAGTTGATCTACCATTCAAATCATCACATTAAAATGCACGCAGAAAAAAAAATTACACGCATCTCAAGCCAACTTGCTATTCGAGTTGATGCATTAATATACGTGCAAATACATAAAGTTGCGAGTCAATTGAGCGCACATTTTGTGAAATAAAAATGATGGAAAATGCTTTAAAATGTATACTGATAATTCAAAATATATTTGGCACGTATCATGAGACTGCCTCAACATTTATGCAAATAATAAAATGAATTATATGCATACATCTTGAGAAAAATTTTACTCAAAACTAATACCTCGAAAGATGCAAAAGTGCTCTCAGGCGATTCATGCATTCCATGAGGAATGTCTTAAGCATAGCCTTAATTACCTCATAAAATATATAAATTCTATATGTTGCATAAAATCCAATGAAGTTGAAGGGCCACTTTATCTATACAGTGGATTCATAAGTCCCACTTAATCAATTCAATCCTCATTACAAAATAAGAGTTGACAGGATTGATTCTAAATCAAATGCTCAATCACCAAGAAAAGAATTTGATTTATAATTTGCATATGACCATCAAAGGTCTTAATAAAAGAATTTCTTATTTAAAATCCTAAGCTCCTTATTTTGATATGAAAAATACAATAACAAGTTTTAGCTATTGACTCGATTCTCTGCTAGCAGCCAGGTAGAGTTAACAAGGTTATCCCCAATGATGATTGCGTTGATTGCAGATTTCAATTGGAGGGGTTCTATGTTAAAAATAAAATTATCAAATTGCAATGTAAATATTCAAATTATTCACACCCCGATGATGGCTATGTTGAATGGAGATTTCAATTGGAGGGGATACTTACTATCAAAATGCACTTGCAATCTCAAATTAGATTAGTCTAAATTAATTATCAATATAAGTTAAAAAATCAAATAAATAATTAAGTTCTAAATAGTTAAATGAAATTAAATATTCAAAACTTAAAGCTAAAATTTTAATCCATCTACCTTCTGCAATTATTTATCAGAGGTGATAAATTAAGAAAACTTTTGTTCACAAAGTAGCCAATGTCAAGTCAAGTGTATTTCTATACTCACTCTAAATCAATCTCATGCCAGTAAGGACGTGGCCCGTGTCCTCTGACTACACGGTTTGGCTAGTAGGCTCCTCATATGATGTAGTTACGACCAGAATCCTCTGATCAGGTGACTGCCGCCAAATGACACCATTATATTACGATCACGACCGTAGCTCGTATGCTCCCCAATGGCTCTATACCATGAGTTGTGAATCATAGGTGCACTTGATAGGGCAAAAACTCTCTGTTAGCTAAGATAGACTTAAATTTGTCTCCTTAGACAAACTCCACCCCAGGTCAACAAGAATTTTTTGGATGATACAACCCATGGCTACTGACAATGATCATTCAATAAGGTTGGGTTGACTACCTCCTCTGATTAAGTAGATTAGGGACCACGACAGTCCAAAATGATGGAACCATGAGATCTTGATCGGACGCTTCATCATTCGCCCAACCATCCCCTTCAAGTTAAAGGATAATGAATTTCATAAATGTAAATTTCAAAACTCCACATACTGCTACTATACGCTATGCTATTTAGCGATATAACAACTAGCCTTAATCGAAAGTTCTCCCTCAGCATTGGGAAGGGTAATTAACTATAGGTGATTGCGCCTATAGGAAACCTGGAACCAGATCTAAAGTCCTCACAAAATGAGGGCAAAATCTCTGGTAGTGTCTTATCGACTATTCCACCTGCCTTTAAAAAATTTGACCAACATTAAATCATACTCTCTTAATCGAGAGGTCAGCGGAGAGAGCTCATCCGAAGCCTGTGTTGAATATAAGTACCCGTACACACCTTTTTTGGCATGGTATGAAAATCTGTACTTTCTTGTGGGTGCATAAGTAGGTGTACACGCCTTTCTTGGCATGGCGGGAAAAATTGTGTTTGCTTTGCAGGTACTTTAGATATGTCTTTCTTGTCATGGTGGTATGGCGCATTCAGGTCATCATTTATACCACACATACAAGCCTTTCTTAGCGTGGTGGGTAGGCCCAGCATACCCAAAGTAGCCCCCTACATGAGAACGACATCGAGATGCTATCAAAATACTGCCAAACTTCTACACCGATAGGGGGGCTACACAGCTTGACATAAAGCCATGCCACAATATGAAATTTCTATTTAAACTTACATTGCAAGTGTATAAGTACCCGTACACGCCTTTCTTAGCGTGGCAGGGAAATTTATTTCAGCAGGTATCTCAGAGCCCCATACATGCCTTTCTTGGCATAGTAAGATGGCGCATTCAGGTTGTGGTTTATACCACCCATACACGCCTTTCTTGGCGTAGTGGGCTCGCCCAATATACTCAAAATATTCCATCTGCCTTCTGAAAATTTCACCGACACTTAAATCATACTCTCTTAATCGAAAGGTTGGTGACAAATTTTTGGAGCCCACAGATTATCAACTACTAATGGACAACATTAATAATGGAATAGTAGATAAGACACTACCCAAAGATTTCACCATCATTTTGTAAAGACTTTAGATTTGGTTCTAGTTTCCTATAGGCGCATGCACCTATAGTTAATTACCCCTCCCAATTATGAGAGAGAAATTTTGATTATGGCTAGTCGTTAGATCACTAAATGTGTAACATATAGTTGCAATATGTGCAGTATTGAAATTTAGGTTTATGAAATTCATCATCCTTTACTTGAAGCGGATGGTTGGGGGAATGATGACGTGCCCGATATATATCCCACACTAATGCATTTTTTATAATTTTTAATAATCTGTGTTCAATCCTTTCTTGTGAAATAGGAGATCTTCTTGTATATACATTCAGGCTGACATTGAGCTTTATGTTGAGATCCGTGAATATATCCATAGCTATTACTGTTAAAGTTGTAGGTCTTACAAAAACAAAAAGAATCTACTTCAATACATGATAAGAGAGCCATAAATGTCAAAAGCTTATCGTTTAGATTTGTCAAATTCTAAAGATCAAGTTAGAAGAACTCCAAATTTTGGAAGCTTCAATCAACTAAGTTAGAAAAATATCAACCTCTACATTTTAAAGTCTAGGACATGATTGGGTTCTAAAGGTCAAACTCAACAAGCCCATAAATGGCCGAGTTGCTACGCTCTCCTCACTTAACAAGCCCAAGAAAAGGTCGTAGTGAAAGAGCCCATGTTCGTTAGTCGATGACCAAACCATGAATCCATCATAACTTAAGTCAAAGACTCAAGTAGGTTCTAAAGGTCAAACTCAACAAGCCCATAAATGGCCGGGTTGCTGACGCTCTCCTCATTCAACAAGTCATAAAAAAAAGGTCACAGTGAAAGAGCCCATATCGTTAGTCCAATGATGATAACTGTTCAATCTCAAATCATATCTATCTTAGTGATTACAAGTAGCTGGAATCTAAGAGATCTTTCTACTCGATTGATGGACTAAGACAATCTGAGAAAATAACTCTCAACCAAAAGCTACCTCAAATCAATCCTTATATTGCCTACAAGGTGATATCCCAATCTATTTTCAAATAGACTGATCATGCTCCAAACATAGATCAGAGTCAATTTTCTTATCAAGTTCGTCAAAATAGAAAGTACAGGACCGATGAAGCAATTCCATAATTCATACAAAGTCAATGGCTGAACTAAAAGAATTTCATGGTTATTTAGTATATTAGAGCACTTATTGCTAGATTGATAACTCAACATTATAGACCTAATATAAGCCGGAAGTCTAGGCCATCTATATGCGCCCTTCAACAAGTCTGTCAAGCACAATGCTAGGATAGGAGGATCTACAAATCCTAAAATAACTAAATTCAACCTTTTACTAAGCCCATCAAAGCATTAAGCATAGGGCAGAAAGCATTCCTACTTTCACCTGATAAGTCAACTAAGACACAACTCCCTCTACCAAGTTTGCTAAAACAGAAGTCAAGTTAAGAGAAATCTCAAGCTCCAAGTCCACCATAAATAGTGCAGTCATCAAGTTCAGGATGAATAGGATGCTGGACTAATGGCATCTGCCTTTCACTGCCTAAGTTACTATAGTGGAACAAAGTGATAATGAGCTCAATAGTGATAATCCAATGTCCAAACTAACAAAGCTCATCAAAATATCACAACAGAAAGTACAAGTAGCAGAAAGGAAATAGAAAATATTACTAATATGAAGAAATGAGTACATAGCTCATACAAAAAAGTACATGAAAGGAGAAGACCCTATATATCCTGAAGTAGTGCTACGAGTATAGTAAGCATTTGGTACTCTATCTCTGCCATCTGTAACTCCTCTGTAGCTCAAGCTAGGTTAGCCTCAACATCTGTCATGGAGCGATGATGAGTCTGGTACCGATGTCGTTCTCTCTCTCTATGTCCAAACCTCATCTACCCTGCTCCACCTGAAGGTCAGTCTTGTAAGACATCAAGCTTGTGAGCTCCCTCTAGTGGCCTTGAATCTTGTTTGAAAGGCTCATCATCTTAGTCCCAACATCAGTAGATCTTTATCGAACTTGTCTCAAGGTCTGTGCACTCCTCTCAAACTCATCAAGAGGTAAGTTGGCGGCCTCTCTTCAGATCCTAACTCGCTCATGAAGCTTTGGTAATGAAAACTGCACCAGAAAGAGACCTAATTGCTAGAAACTCTGCCTCCCTACATAGGCCCTCCCAGAATCTCAGCTCCATTTCCTCCAACCCAAAGTGACCAAGGTAGTCTAAAAGCATGTTGGCGTCAAAGGTAAAATGCTGAAGTCACTCAAGTGATCCAGGGTCAAGTCGTGAAAATAAATCTCATAAGAACATTAAGTTATTGTCATGCATCACCTGATTCCTCATATCAAGACCTGAAGAGTGTCAAAAATAAATCTCAGATTGATAATCCGCTCTAGCAGGCATTGTATAAATAAAATAAATAAATTATTATCAGTAGAAGAAATTATGAGTAACATAACTAAAATAAGTATATGAATGAACAAATACAATAACTATAAAATGTGACTCAGAGTGGCTAAACTGATCATCTAATGGTGGCGGTTGTGGCACTGAGGTGAACTCAAAAGTTGAATGAGGGTATATTGTAATAGTAAGCACAGACTTTATAGTAAAAGGTGTCTCTCTAGGCCAGTATGCAGCAATAGGAGGTCCAAGAGGTGGATATGCGCCCACCAAAGGCATCGATGTCTCTAGAATAATGGACTCTATAAAAAAAGCACTATGCACTCCCTTCTCTAAATCCTCAAAGATGGTGGGCCCGACCAACTAACAATCTAGAACCAAGGTACTTCATCTGCCAAAAGTGACCGAGTGGACTCGCTGACTAGTCTGTAGAAGCTCTAGGAGGCTCCACATGATGAGACGTCTATGTCTACATGCTGAAGAAGGCACCTCAATGTGAATAGGAGATGGCTCTCTAGGCCACACTCTAGATGGAGAGGCAGTCTCCTCCATCTTAGCTGGATCATCACTGCTCCTACTTATAAAAGAGAATAATAAGAAGATGTCAGGTATATAAGTTGAAATATAACAACAACTAAAGAAAAATAAAAGCATTATAAAAGAAAAGAAGGAAAGGAGAAAGTAGCATATCACACTTACCTCTGGTGTCACTAGACTGTAAAGTATTATGTCATGGCCTCAGACTTCGGGGAACTCCTAATGACCTCACCTATCGCTCATATCGTTTGGCTCCCCGCTCTATGAAAGCTGTAAATGACAGTCGTACCCATGTCAACCTCGTGTAACTCACTCCCGTCTAACTACTTGAAGAAGCAAAGCAGAAGGTTGTGTCAGTGCCAAGCCTAAGGAGGTGAGCCCAAGTCACTGAAGAAATGTACATCTAGGTCTGGAAAGAAGATAACACCTCCATCATCAGGAGAAGAGGTAGTGTATCATCTGTAGTAGACTGGGAGAAACCAAACTGCCTAGCAACTCTATTGGGATGGTATCCTTATAAAAAAACTAACCCACCAAATCGATAGCATAGCCAACTTGGTCTCATACTAATAAAATATTATGCAATCTTAAGTGACTGATCTCTAGAAAGCAAAGCATACCCTCATCAATCAACTACATATCATATCAACTCCATCACATAATCGAAGATCACATGCTGGTGATGAACTAAAGAAAATTTGTCAACCACTAAGTCAGAAGCGAAGAAGAATAGACGAATGCACTCTCACTCTAATGTAGAGGTAGCCTACATCAACTACATCATTGTTGGGTAGCCTCTCTCCAAGAAGAATGTAGGGTACTCTAAACAGCTAAATGCTCATTGAATATGAATATGAACCCAAGCATAAACTTACTGCCATGGTAGAATAACCTAAAAATCAAGTGAGGAAGATCTGAAATGGCTCAAGACCTTGTAAATCACGCTAAGAAAAGTCGAGCTAAAGAAACTGCTCTCGGAAACAAAAGCTGAGCACTAGTAAAGAGAAACATCTCTAAGAGGAAGAACAAAGGTGCCTGACCCATCCACTTCTGAAGCCTACCAAAAGTAAATCCTCACCTTTGTGTGGAAGCACAGGGGAGCCACACCTAATCTCCTCAAATGGCTCCACAAATCCCTCAGTCAGTATGCCACCTTGAGATAAGCTAAGCCCAGAGGATCATATAGTGATACTACAGGCTAATCCAAATAATCCTCTCGAAGAAAATTGCATTGTCCATACATTAACTGATATGATAGCCCGTGAGCTTGCTGATAACCTCACTATCCTATGAGTTTGTCGATAGTGGTCTAAAAGCTGTGACAAGATTGCTGGTAAAGTCATCTCACTCCAATGACTGCCATTAGTAGAAGGTCGCCTGTGGAAGAGCTCCTTGTTAAATGGTATATACTCCTCATAGTGGGCATCCAACTATCGGTAATCAGGGCAGAACTCCCATAATGTGTGACAACTCCTTGGTCCCACCCAATAATTGTTGGTGGTAGAATCACAAAACTTCACTCCTCCCCAAGATGGAGGAATGCCTGCATAATTGAACATAGAGGCATACCCAGCCTCATAAATACATACTCTTCTCAAAGTGCCTTGATGCACTTGTAAAATATATCTAGCCCATCTAACGCATTCGTGAGGTGGACGACAAGCTCTAAATATGAATCTCGATCGGTGAACGCCATAGCGGCGATGAGCTAGCAATCAGACTATCTAATTAGCTCAATAGCATTAGAAGCTGGCTCTAGTTTGTCGCATGGACCATAATTGACCTGGACAACAATACTCTCCAAGGGTTGAATTCCCCACATTTCAAGGTAATAGTGCTAACCCACCCTACAGGCTCATTATAAGTGGAAGAGTCTAGCTCACAATTCGGAAGAGTATGCGAGCGAGTAAAGAAACTGCCATAAGTGGTCTGGCCATGTAACATCGCCTCATGCTGCTTAAGTCTATCAGCATTGTCAATTGTTCCATGAGGATCATGCTCATCTATCATAGCCTGAATAGCCTCCTCATTATGCTCATCACATGTGTGGTCTCCTCCAACTAAACATTTTCTTGCAACAATGACATATTAAACTCATTAAAAGAGGAGACAATAAATGAAATGAAATAAAAATAATAATAAGATAGGAGGGGCTACTATATCCACAAATAATATGAGTTGCCTGAAAATCAAGACAACTTCATAAAACCTAGAATGAAATTTTTTTAAAGCCTACAAAATTGATCATCTTGCAATAAATATGATCCGCTTCAAGTCACATCATATTTGTTGGAGGAATTTGTTGACTTTCATGTCTTTAACAAGAGCAAAGGAGAATTAAATAGGCAATGATCATAATACTATTTCGATCAAATGCATAAATAATTTTGATCACAATTAAAGTCACTCAAATTTCGCTCATTCACAAGATGACAAATGAAGAATGTCTCATGTGCAAAATGAGCTTAAATAGTTTCAATCTCCATGGGAATTACCCAAATGTTGATTATATATATATATATGTGTGTGTGTGTGTGTGTGTGTGTGTGTGTGTGTGTACACAATACACAAATAATTAAAAAAATTATACAAAGATAATACAATTATAAAATAAAATAAAATCAGTTCAATTATGTTAAACTTTATAAATAAAATTATTATATATTAATTAATTGTATAATACAATTATTATCATATATATATATATATATATATATAAGTTAAAATCTATTGTATATATTATTAAGTTAAAAGTGTTGTTATCATAAATTAAATAAATTGACCTTTACTAATACTAAGTCACTTAAGTGAATGATAAATTAAATAAATATATAGTGTATAATAATAATGTTATTATCATTTGATTAATCGATTAAAGTAAAATATTAAATTAAATGATCTTTAATTAGTTAAGGATTATACATGCCTCTATGGCTCTATATATAAATAATAATAATAATAATAATAGATGCCATTCTTTTTATTTTTTATTTATAATATATATATGATATAAAAAATGCATGAATGATGACAAAGTCTAATCATAATATAAGTAATTTAATATAAATATTAACTTTTGTGATTCAATACAAGTGTATGTTTATATATAGACATTTGAATATTAAACTTCTCATTAATCCTATAAAAGCTAAATACATATTAAAGTTATGAGTAACATATTCATTGTATAAGTTAAAATGTAAAATATATATGTCACTAAGTTATTAAGCATATGATTCCGGCTATTGATATTTCGTGAGCTTTAAAACACAAAAAAAAATACTAAATAAAAAAGAGAGAAAGGAAATCTAACTGCTATCCTCGGACATCTCAAAATCTCAAAATTTCCAGGATATTAGTACAGGTCGTCGCCATCCTTGTGCAGAGAAGTCCCATCCTTCTTCATATTGTCCTGTCAAATTCAAAAAAAAAAAAAAGAAAGAGCAAAATTTGAAATTGCTTCAACTTTACATGGGGACGGTAGGGTAAAAAAAAGTAAGTTAGAAACAATTCTCTGCATCTCAATCTTTCTCGTGCTTCACTTCCCATCTCGGCTACTAGAGCACCCTCTAACTTCATAATCCAGTTTTGGCGAACTCCTTCACGGTCGGCCACTCCCCACGTCATTCAGCTACCTCACACGGCCACCAAGTCTCAGCATCCTTTTCTTCTTTCCTAAACCTTCTAACTACTATCCACCTAGCAAAGTTTTGCCACCAGCTAAGATTCTTCCAACTGTTTTCCAAGTTGAGCAACCAAATTTATTGTGTTATCTTTATTTCAATTTTAATTTTCTCTCATAGGATATCAATGGACATTCTCCTTCCCATGTCGAGTTCCATGTCTCTCTCTCTCTCTCTCTCTCTCTCTCTCTCTCTCTCTCTCTCTTAGGTTCACCAAAAACAAAAAAGAAGAGTTATTTTATTCTTTTCTTTCTTTCCAACAACTCTGCCTCCACCTCAGCGACTCTGATTCCTTCTTTCTATTTCCAAACCGCCAACCCAATTCAGCTTCCATGCAAACTCGTCAAAACATCTCTGACCAACCTCATCCGAAGCTAACATACACGTCATCATTCCCCCAACCATCCGCTTCAAGTTAAAGGATAATGAATTTCATAAATCTAAATTTCAAAACTCCATATGCTGCTACTATACGCTACGCTATTTAACGATCTAACGACTAGCCTTAATTGAAAGTTTTCCCTCAGCATTGTGATTATAGGAAATCTAGAACCAGATCTAAAGTCCTCACAAAATGAGGATGAAATCCTTGGATAGTGTCTTATCTAATATTTGATCTACCTTCTGAAAATTCCATCGATACATTAAATCATACTCTCTTCATCGAGAAGTCGGTGGCAAATTTTTGGATCCCACATATTTCTGGCGACTTCACTGGGAACATTGATGATAAAATGATGCCACATTTATGCATGGCTTTCATCACCACCTTCCAAGAACTACTTGATCGGGTGGTGAAATTTGAAAAGTTGAATATTTCCAAGCTTGAAAGTCAACCAAACAAATAAAGAAATAAAAGTTTTTAGAATCTGGAGAAGTGAATCTCACACTACTTCATATGATTTGAATAGAGGAAGGCGAGCAACCTATAATACAGATAAAGGGAAACAACCCATTTATTTTGAAGAAAAATTCAAATAACCCCACAATTTTCAACCAAAATTTGTTCTTGGAGGCAATGATAAACCCAAACCTTTCCTGGGTAATGGTGAGTGCCCAAGATAATCATTAGGAGATGATGATCGAATGCATGCATCTATTAAGAAGAAAATGAATAAAGAATACTCTTTTAAAAGAGAAAGTGTAGCTAAACTATTCCGACAAGCTCTCAAGGCAGGGTTGGAGTTGCCAGAATGTAAAAGACCTAAAGAGTCAGGATGAACTGTCAGCCCAAATTACTGTCCATATAATCGGGTAGTTAGCCACCCTATAGAAGATTGTTATATGTTCAAAGATTGGCTGAAAAGGAAGTATAAGAGATGTGAATTCACGCTATCCAACAGTGTTCTTATTTACCTAAAGAAAGAATCTGCAAGGGTGGTTACATCCTATTCCATGCCCCAAAGAAAAATAAAGCAAAAGAAAAGGTAGTTGAGGATGATAAATGGGAGACTACGGTCTCAATGAAAATTATGAAGATGCTAAAGCAGTTAGAAGGCATTCTTGGTGTAAAGTGGAAATCACCATTTGAATCGGTACTACAACTAAAGGCAAGGTTCACATCAAAAGTTCATGCTCTTTAGAAGCAGTCCAAGGTGGTTGGTGTTCTCGGACCTGAGAAATAACCCATTAAGAATTCACCAAAAAATCCAAAATGATAGCCAAACAAAAGAAGATGAAGAAAAAATCTACTACTCAAAATATTATTAATAATTTTGAAGAATATTAACAACCAACAAGACAACCAATTAAGCTTGTTGATTTCATGTCAGGACTTCAAATCATTGAAACAAATGATGAAGGAGATGATGATGTAGAATCTATTTCTGGAGAAGTCTATCGTGTTATCTCAGTATCCTTGGATACTCCCCGATGGAATTCATTTTTTCAAGATAATCCAAGAATAGGAACCACCAACGATGTAGCATTCAAGCCTTTCCTGATGGTGAAGCAAACAAATTATAGCTCAGAAGAAGACTTGTGCTTTACGGAGGAAGATGAGACAAAGTATTCAATATCACCATTGATGAAGGGCATAAAATTGGGAAGTGATTCTAAAGTCTCTATTCGATCCTCTGGCTTGAACAATGATTATGAAGGGGAGACTTCTTTAGAAGAATCTAAGCCAAATAGAGTAGTCCAGTACATCAAAAAAGTGGTAAGGTGTTACCGTCATCACATAAAAAAGGAACGCCAAATAATAGAAATGACAAGAATATAAAAGTTAATGAAAATATCATTCCTAAAGATCTAAAGAAGATGTCTAACATGGATAAAGGAGTCGATTACAACATCTTGTATCACTCTAGGAAGATCCTTGCACAATTAAGTGTGTATGAGGACCTCTTGATGTTATAGATCTTTGTGAAACCTTAATTTAGGCTCTTAAAAATCTGAAGAAATATGAAGCATACTTCGCCGAGCGGTGTATGACTAAAGTATTACAATCTAAAGACCTTCCAACAATCACCTTCTCTGAGGAGGATCTTATGCTTGGAACATCAGAACATAATCGCCTGTTATATGTCTCTGCGGAGAACGATGGTGTCATAGTCAATCGAATTCTAATTGATACAGGTTCATCTGTCAATCTCATGAGTCTACGAGCATTGAAAGGATTGTCTCTCAACATTAAACATCTATGAAGAGATAAATTAATGATCCCCGACTTCAATGAGAAGGGGAAAAAGACTCTCGAATCATTTACTTTTGCCATTAAGATTCAGGGAACTTTACACAGAGGCCAAATTCCATGTCATTGATGTTGACACCTCATTTAGGGCCTTGTTGGGTCGTCCTTGGCTACATGAGTATAAAATAGTCTCGTCTACTTTAAACCAATGCATGAAATACATAAGAGATGAGGAAGAACATAAAATTCATGTCAATCTTCAGCCATTCGCACTCCATGAAGCTAAAATCTATGAAGATGCAAAATACTATTTCATGAAGGAGCCCAGGTCTCAACCATCCAAGGCTTCTACTTCAAAGGCTACAAAGCAATCTGAAGAAGTGAAGAAGACAAAAAGAAGAAAGAAGGTAGCCTTAACTCTTCTTAAATCAGCTAGTGCATCACATAAGTTGAAAAGGCTAGTCCATCATTTAGGCAGTGACACAAAGGAGAAGATGATGATCCTTCTATCGGTACTAAAGGAGTAAACAAGTCTCAGGTGAAAGGAAAGAAAAATATAGAATACTCAGACCCCGATTTTGATTCTGAACCTACTTATGAAAGTGAAGTTCAGCATATCTTTTCAAGAAGGATGGTAGACCTATTGATATCAGAAGATTCATTAGTGGCCGTGCTAGTTCCTTTTCAACACTTCAAGGAAGTTACTTCACTGATCCTTTTTTGCTCTCTAGCAAACCTCTTAATGAAGAGTTGCTCCAACTTAGCAAAGTCTTTACTAAACTATTGGGGAGCTCGTACCAATCAGGCTATGCCCTAACCTCAAAAAAAAGATGAAAGAGTAACATCACCGCCACGTGTTGCAAGCTTGACTCTAAAGTGTGCATATGCTTCCTTGGGTTGCGCCATCAATCTTGAAAGTAGGCGACCCTTAGAATATTGGATGACATCAAATTCCTAGATAGGGTCTACCTTTGGATGATCTTCCTGGGCAATGCTTCTCTCACTTGCTGCTCAACTATGATTTTAATGTCTTTTTTTTTGTATGGAGGTACTATCCACTACCTTCCTATATAAGCTGGTGCTGCATTGCTATACTGGAAGTAAAGTCTTGGCTAGATCCAAGACATGCAACAACTCTGGCTGACTAGTCTCTTCAATAGTAGGATGCACGGGTTGCAGTGCAAAACCCCGCAAGTCTTCTAGCCTCTTCCCCATCCTATCTATTTGTTCATCCTTTTGCTTTATTTATTGATAGAGGTGTTGGTTTGAGTGGCCTATATCTTCCTACTAGGCTGCCACACCTTCCAAAGTATGCTGATCACGAAGAGGGAACCCTTAGTATCTACCAAGTGTATTCCTACTGAAGCCTCTAACAGATCATCTTCATTAGGATCAAAACTGACCTTCTCATCCTCTAAATTGGACCATACATATCCTAAGATCTCCTTTTCCTCCACTAGATACTGAGCTATAATGTCCTCTAGAGATCGATCCAACTGAATATATACAAAAGATCGAGGTTGACCGGTAGTAGGATCATTGTCATGAACAGATAGACATCTAACCTCTACTGCTGCTGGAGAGCTAGCCCTATGAGGGCTATGCTCGCTAGAATAAAGATGCTCCTGGCTATCACTGATCTAGATGGAGTGGTACTCCTAGGAGGATCTATAGCCATGGGGACAACTGAACTGTCTCCTACTTCCTCTACTGCTACAACCTCCATAGCATTCTACGATGGTTGTGGTGATGGAACGACTACTATATTCTAAGGTCACCATTCCTTCTTCACCACAACTGGGGCAGAAGGTCGAGCAAGGGAGCTCGGCCTCACCAAAGTAGGCGGTGTAGATGGAATGGGATCCCTTGGCCATAGCCAAAAAACCAGTGGGGTTCTCTTCTCCCTCCCTCGATGCAGCCTTCATAGCTTTTACTAGAACAGTGGATGCTGGAACATGTACCAGAGATGGTGGGCATGGGGTAAAGTGGTGTGGTGGAGGCACCACCGACTCTCTCTGGGTAGGAGCTCCTCTCCTATGGTGGGTAGCACCCGTTAGTAAAATGTTATCGGTATGATCGGCATGGGTAGTGAACCGATTGGTGAAGTCCATAAGTGCGGAGGGCTACGTCCTCTCGGCTAGTAATATGTATGTACGGGACTCCCGGCCATCTCTTGATCTATCTACCCACACTATGAGGAATGGAACATAAATCAAACTGACTCGGTCGATGTCCATAGGATACTTGGCACAAAATTGATCTAAGACTGGCATACAACCTCCTCTTCTCATTGATAGGAGCTTAAAACTATACTGCTGATAGAGGTGAAACTGAAATCCTCCTAACATCCTCTCTATCATATTCAGAGAGAGGGTGGAACTTGTTCTCCGTGATCAGCGGGGAAACCATCATAGGTAACTCCTCTAATGCAGCCTAGGTGGCTGCCTCCAACTCCCTGGCTATGCGGGTATGGTACCGCTTGATCATGTGGTTCTTATTTTGGCACTGAGTCCTGGTAGGTCGAGCAGTATGAGAACTAGACTCTACCTCAAAGGTAGGGGAGACAATCCATAGAATCAGGGGAGCCTTCCCCTTGGAAGGTGTCGGAGTGGGTGCTAGCTCGTCTAGGCAAGGAACAATGACTGGCTCTCGCCACTGAACTACCGCCTTCTTTTTAACAAGGGGACCTCTGAATTAGATGGTAACTCTACCTAGATGACTAGCTTCTACCTAGTCACCATGCTCTTATTGATTATTGTGAGGGTGGTTCACATGTGATCCTAGCCCCCTCAAAGCCTCAGCCAAAATGGATGAGGTGGGCGAAGTTAGACTGCAGGAGGTTGGCATGATCTAAGGCCAAATTCATCCCGAAGGAAATATAAACATGTACTTATATGCCATTGGCTGAGCTGCTGGCGGGTAGAAATTGGTGAAAGTCATGTTGGAAAACAAACCCAATGGTTTTATTGCTTGTTGACTTTTTTTGAATTTTGACTTAGAATTTGAACCCACACTCAACAACTTGAAAGTGTTAAGTGGGGCTCAAATGAATTTGGAGAGATTTTGAGATTGATTGGAAAGGAGATTTTTTTTTTTGAATGTAGAATCCATTTTTCAACAAATTTGTGTATGTTGAAAAGGGCTTCATATATTTTTTGGATAGATTGATTCTTCCATAGGTTCATATTTGATTTTAATTTTTGATTGTGAGGACCCTTTATTTAACAAATTTGAGTATGTTAAAGTAAAGGGTCAATTGATTTTATTTTGATTTGTGATTTTGAAATTTACTCACTTAGCAAATTTGGGTGTACTAGGTGAGGTGTTTGAAAATAATTTCTTCTTTTGCTTGCTTATTTGTGAATCATGTGTGAATTTGAGAATGGAATCTTCACTTAGCAAATTTGGGTATGCTAAATGAAGAATCCAAAATGTTTTATTATTTTAGAAAAGAGGATCTTTACTTAGCAAATTTGGGTATGCTAAATAAAGCACCCATGTGTGTTTTGTTTTGATGATTTTTGAAAAGAGGATTCTATACTTAGCAAATTTAGGTATGCTAAATAAAGGATCAATGCATTGTTTGATTTTTGATTTTGAAAGTGAGGATCTTCACTTAGCAAATTTAGGTATGCTAAATGAAAGATCCAAATTTGCTTTATGTTTTGATTATTATTATTATTTTTTGAAAATGAAGATTCTTAGAAAATTTAGGTATGCTAAAAAAAATCCAAATGTGTTTTGTTTTAATTTTTGAAAAGGGAATTTTTAACTTAACAAATTTAGGTATGCTAAATAAAAGAAATCCAAATGTGTTTTGTTTTGATGATTTTTTAAAAAGAGGATTCTTAGCAAATTTAGGTATGCTGAGGAAAACCAAATGTGTTTTATTTTGATGATTTTTTGAAAAAGAGGATTCTTAGCAAATTTAGGTATGCTAAAGAAATCCAAATGTTGTTTTTGATTTTTTTATTTTGATTTTGATTTTTGGAAAGAGGATCTTCACTTAGAAAATTTGGATATGCTAAATGAGGGATCCAAATGTTATTTTTTTATTTTGATTTTTTTTTAAAAAAAAGAGGATCTTCATTTAGCAAATTTGGGTATGCTAAATGAAAGATCCAAGTGTTGTTTCAATTCTGAAAACTTGATTGTTAATTTTAATTTTTGAAAAGATGTTGGTTGATTTTATTTTTGAAAATGTGTTTGTTGATTTTATTTTTGAAAATGTGATTGTTGATTTTATTTTGAAAATGAAATCTTCATGAAGATATTCAATTGTCCTTTTTTTTAAAATATGATTATTGAATTTTATTTTTGGAAATATGATTGTTGATTTTGTTTTTGAAAATGTGATTGTTGATTTTTATTTTGGAAAATGAAATCTTCATTCAATAAATTGAATGAGGATATTCATTTTGTGCTTTTGGGAAATATGATTTTTGATTTTATTTTTGAAAAGAGATTGTTGATTTTGATTTTGAAAATGAAATCTTCATTCAATAAATTGAATGAAGATGTTCATTTATGCTTCAATATGATTGTTGATTTTGATTTTGAAAGATGATTGTTGATTTTGATTTTGAAAGATGATTGTTGATTTTATTTTTGAAAATGATGTTTGTTAATTTTATTTTTAAAAATGATGTTTATTGATTTTATTTTGAATTGAAATCTTCATTTAATAAATTGAATGAAAATGTTCATTTGTGTTTTTGAAAATTTGATTGTTGATTTTGATTTTGAAATGAACCTACATATAACAATCATGAAGATTGTTAGATGAGGGAGATTTATGAAAAATTTTGTGCGAACATTTTATTATGTGCATTTTCAAAAAGTGCATTTTTTTTGGAAATTGATGTTTTTATAAAGGATTTATTTCTCTTTATTTTTGGAATGAACCTTTCCTTATCATAAAAAATGGCAAGGAGGAAGTCTTTAGTTATTTCTTTTTATTAAATTTTTATTTTCACCTATTGGGGATCCCAATAGGGGTTTTAAGACCTATACAGAGTGAGGTCCTAAAACCTAAATGATTTTGGCTAGCTTAGCTTAAGGATGAAATAAACTAAGTGCCAACGGAAAAGAAGGATAGTCTCAGGTTCATATAAAATACAAACCCACTATCGATACTTGGAGATAATGATCATTTACCAAAGATGGAGAGAGGAACCGTCCCCAGTGGAGTCGTCAGAATAATCTGCAGTGAAATTTTTATCTTCATTTTATCTTTTGAATGGATAAAATGAAGACAAAAATACACTTTGTTGGGAAACCATGTAGATCTGCAGATGTTCTTATTAGGGTGATCAAGTATGATATTGAGGAATGATGTACAATCTCGAGAGACATAAGTCACCATCTTACAATGGACCTAATCACCTTAATAAGGACTCCTAAGGACTCTGGGTCTTCAAAATGTACCAGTGATTCTTTCCCTACTTTACATGAAAAAGTAAAGTAGGGTTTATTTTAAATCGGGTTCATTAAGTTCTATGGAGGCAAGCCTCATAGTTAATTACATCTTAAGAAATGAGATTCCTTAAGAATACTCTTGATTAAAGTAAATGATCATTGTCTCCAAAGATTTCAAAGATAGGACTATCAATCAATTAATTTATTTTTAGAAGATCAAGTGGGATTGATCAAGAGGAGAGAGTTATTAATGAAGCCAAAGGAAGATAAGTAGGGGATGCTTATGATACTAGGAAGCCTAGTAAGCATCCCAAACTATCCTATGGTTGGGCTTTATATTTTTCAAATTGAAGTGATTTATTTATTTGAGTTGAATTTTTATTAAAAATCTAGGGCTTATAATTCCATAACACAAGATCATGGAAATACCTAAGAGGTGAGGAATTATGCTCGTAGCCCGCAAAGAGAAGTAGCAACCTTTGAAACTAAATCTAGGGAGCTTTAGCGAGAGCTGAAGCATGACCTAAATTTAAGGTGAAAAATAGGTATTTGGTTTACCTCCATAAGAGAGGATAAACCATATGACTATTGGACTTACTTTCGGGGTGGTTAACTCCTACTATTTTAAATACATGTAGGCAAGTCTTATGCTTTTGCAAGATAGCTAGGCTATTATTTACTTAGAAAGAGAATAAATCCTTAAACACACTCCCTAAGAGATTAGATCATGTAGGGCATGATTAATGACTTAAATCTAATGCAAATTTTTATTATGTTTGACTTTTTTATTTTTTGGACAATTCATTTGACACAAGCTATGGGATTCATATGCCTAATGCCTGAGAAATTAGATTATGAGCCAGAATCAACAAGAAAGGAGGTGTGTTTCCACCATGGCTCTCAAAAGTCAAGCCAATTTCCCTGGCAAAGGTGGAAGCCCTCCCTAACAAGAGTGAAATAAGATGTTTTTTTATGCATGATGTGAAAGCATACAACATCCAGGTAAAATGTTGCTAAATCTTTTATCTTGTTCTATAACCTAGGCTTTAAGTGAGGTTATGAGTTATTTAATTTTTAGTTTTGAGTTGATTAATTAGATAAAAAATTATTTTTCTCTAAGAGCCTAATCACATCCAGGTCATTCATCAAAATAAGGAAGAAACTAGAAAAACATGCCATCTTCAAGCACAAGCTAAACAAACATCAAATAATTTATAAAGCTAGCACAAAAGAATAAAACCTTTTGTGGTCGGGCTCCACCACAAACCCAAAAAAAAATTGGGTAGCCGAGCTCTACCCTTATACAACCTGGATTAAAAATGAATTAATTACAATTAAGAAGGAATTCATGTTATGGGGGTCTTCATTCTTCATTCTTCATTTCTTCTTTCTTCTTTCTTCATTCTTCTTTCTTCTTTCTTCTTTCTTCTTTCTTCTTTTGATTGGTTGGAATGTGGTTGCTCCAAAGGCTTCACATGGTACATAAGACATAGTCTTATGACCAGTATTCATCATAATCCCCTTACCATTCATTCTAATTATAAAAAATTACATGAAAATGAAAAAAGTAAATCTAACTAAAACCTACAAAATAGAGATCTAAACACACCTAATCCCAAGCATGTATATGGATAAATTGGACTTAGCACCCCACACCTTCAAGTCCACTAGCTTATTTTGGATTATGCTTAGGGTATAAGCAACGCACAAAAAACATTTATATTTTATTACAACTTAAGCACAATCCCCTACAGAAGATAATGATTAGACTAAGATCACCCTACCATTCAGTCTACGCACATACACCCTAACATCCAGACTAAAACATCACATCACAAAATAAAATTAAGCATCAAACCATGCACCGCCCTAACATAGGACTAGAAATTGTGACTTAGCCTAATGTGTGTGCCCTTTAAGGCTTGTGTGGTGTGTCTTAGCTAGGCTTTAAAGTTGGATTTTTCTAAGTGTGAAAGGTTCCACTTAGAGGGTTGTTTCATTTAAGTGATTTAGTTGATTTGGTTGATTTTATTGATGGTTTATTTTGGTTTGAATGAACCTACACTTAATTACTAAGTGTTGTAAAGAGAGGAAAAGAGAAGAAAACTTCTCTTTCCTCCCTGCCCTAAGTAATTTCTAAGGTAGATTCATTAATAATTTTTATTTAGTGAATATTTTATTATGTGTTTTAATTAATCCTAAGTTTAGATTTGTTGTAAATAAACCTATTCAAATAAGAAAGGCATTTTAGGATTAATTGAAATGAATTACTATCACAAAATACACAACACTTTATTTCTTTCCAACATGTGTAACATGCATATGGATGAACCCTAAGCATATCTATACATACAAATGCATAGTCTTAACACACATAATGATGAATTAATGATGAATGCAAAGTGATGTTGCTTAAGAAAATTTGGATGCTTTTATGATGTATGATTTTGTTAAGTAGAAAAGAAAGATTCTTTTATCCATTAATTAAATGCACATTTACATGTATGAAAGACATAAATGAGTACGACGCCATTATTTTCTACACCAAGGGTATAAGGTACAAGACCTTCTTAGGGCTACTTAAAGCCTCAACCCGTGATGTCCGACTAATATAATACTTTCTTAAATACATGTGCATGTACAAAAAGAAATTAATGGAAAAAGAGTCACGCAAAAAGTTTACGTTTGTTTGTTTGATTTGGTTATGCAATTTACATGTGTAAATGTGAAGATCCTTGTTGATTTCATTTTAAGATGATTTCAACCCCTCCATCTTAGACATTCCTCTTAGACTTTAAGAGATCCTTAGCCTTAAGACACATCTAGTGATTAGGTGGACACCAACCTAGTCCTAGAGACTTAGAAGAGTTAGCCATAGGAGTAGGTCATGCTTTGGGGGTGTTAGGAAAATATACCTACCCTATAGCTTGGACCACTTCCCTTACTTTCTTCCTTCAAGTGAAACTCCAAATCAAATCAACATCAAACCTAAATCAATTCTAGCAATTGATTGTCTCTAAACTCAAATCAATGTCATATGATTGAAACCATGATTGAAGTCCATGATTGAAACCTATAGTTGAAATTCCAAAATTCAAATCATGCCTAAGTCCTTTGATTTCCTTCATGGACTTAGCCAAAATCAAATCTAAATCAATTTAAATTCATGAAATTTTCATAACTCATTTATATTCATTTATATTCATATATAAATGAAATATGAATTAAAATCAATCAAATCAAATCCAAAATTAAAATTCCTAATTCAAAAATCTTTTCTAAGTCCATAATTCCCTCTTAAGGACTTAGCCTAAATCATGTTCAAATCAATTCAAATTCATAAAATTTTCTCACAACTCATTTATATTCTCATTTATATTCACATATATAAATGAAATATAAATTCAAATCAATCAAACTAAATCCAAAATTCAAGATCAATTTACAAATCTTTCCTAAGTCACCTTGATTTTCTCTTAAGGAATTAGCCTAGATCAAGTTCAACCACTTCAAACTCATGAATTTTTCTCATGACCAATTTATGTTCTCACTTATATTCATATATATAAATGAAATATAAATTCAAAACAACCAAAACCAATTCCAAAATTCAAGTTCAAATTCAATCAAAATCCAACCTAAGCCTTTCAAGTCAAATTCCTGAACTTAGCCAAATCAACTTCAAATCAAACCAAACTTGATCTTCCTTCATGATTCAATCAATCATTCAATCATGAATCCAAATATAAATACAAACTTCAATCACTTAAACAAAACTCAATTCAAAAATTAAGCCAAAATCCATTTCATGTTCACCCTTTGAACTAAATTGTCAAATGAATCAAAACCCATTTGACTTCAAACCACTTGCAAATGGATTTATATTTCAATCAAGTCCATATGTAAGTTCAATCAAACTCAAATAAAGCTTTGACCAAACCATTTGACCTACTTAGGCTCACTTGATCCAAAGTGACCTAAAGTACTATTATGAGCCAAATTCTAATTAACCAAATTAGATTGAACTAAGCTTTTTTCTCATCATGATCAATAATCATCATGAGATGATCAATAAATCAAATTGGATCAAACCAAGTCAAACCCAAGGATTGACTAAGTCAACACTTAGCCAAAATGAAACCCAACATAGCTAAAATCCATCATAGGCAGAATTAATTGAAACTAGTGATCTAAGTTCATTCATGATCAATGTTTGAACTTGATCAAGTCAACATTTGAGTCTAATTTAGCCCAATTGGCCACTTGACCTAAGTTGACCCAACTTGACCTAAAAAGTCAAAATGTGTCAAAACTTGATCTAAGCCAAATTGATTGAAACCAATGCATCAAGTTCATTCTAAATCACTTGTGGAATTTGACCAAAGCCTCAATTGACCAACTAGACCAACCTAGCCCAATTGACCTTGAACCAACTTGACCTAAATGGTCATATTGAGCCAAATTAAAACTTAACCAAAATTGATTGCAAATAAAGATACCAACCCACTTCATATGACTAACCAAGCCTAAACCTATCCATGACCTAGCTCAAATAGATCAAATTGGTCAAATTGGTCAACTTGACCCATTTGACCTAAATGAAGTCATATGAACCAAATTCAAACCTAAACCAAATTGAATCAAATCAAAGCCACCAAAACATTTCAAATTGTCATATGAACTTGACCCAACCCTTGCTTTCACCTAATTTGACCAATTAACTTGACCCAAGTTGAACCATTTTTGACCTAAATGGGTCAACATGAGCCAAACCATACCAAATGAACTCCAAATCCAATGAAACTTGGTCAAACCTATTTTTCTCAACATACCAAACATACCCAAATTCAAAAATTATCCAAATGACCATTTTACCCCTAGGCCATAGAGCAAATTTTGGCCAATTCTACTTGAAATTAGGTTAAATCCTCTTCATACCTACTTGATACTTTTCTAATGGATCAAGTGAACACTAGGGAGGGTGGTCCACCCAACCCAATGTGTTTGGGTCAGCCAAATCCAACCCAATGGCTAAACCGACCATGATGGAAATGGCCACATGGCAAACCTCTTCCCACTCAATTTGAGCACATGGGGAGTTCAACATTCCACCCCTCTAAATGAACACAAGGACAGTCTTAACAACTAACAAATGCTTTGAATCAAGGCAATTGGATCAAAATGGAAAAGCCTATGCTCGATCATTCGATGGCCAAAAGGGGAGATATACTCCCATTAATTCAAAATGAGAGCCATTGTCGATTGAGTGTTAGGAAGTCAGAGGAGCGATTTGCAAGTGATCCTAAGCTTCCTAGAGGGATATTGAAATTCCCATTTCTTTGTTTTCATCACTTGAAAACATGGGAGCTCGATTGAATTTCCAACTTTCTCCATACTCAACATCAACTCAATTCCTTCTTTAAGCTTCATCATAGGACCAAGTCAAGTGCACCCATACTCTTTCCCAAGCTCCAAAGGTAGAGGAGGACTGCCCTAGACTAAAGCCGAGCTCAAGCTAAGGAGGAGTTGGCCTCTGGAAGAATCCATTCAATTTCCAAGCCACAAACTCTTGGCAAAGCTTTGGCATAACCAGACGAAGCTTCTCCAAGGAAATTGAGTGCCGGTGATCACCTCTGGCGAGGTTAGCCATTTTTTGAGCATTAAACTCAATGTGTTGTGGAGCTTTGTGAAAGAAATTTTCATCTCATAGAATTTTGACCGTTAGATGTGTTTGCCATTAGGTTTAGATGGTGTGGGCTAAATTTTAGCCCAATCAAGCTCGATCGAGCTCGGATCTTTCCTTAGAACATGGACAACTTCCATTGTTCATAGGGGAAAATAAAGACAGATCTTCGGTCGTCCATCTGTGCATTTTGTATGGATGACCGAGATTAAAATCCTTTGATCTGTGGCTTTAATCTCACCCATCGATCGACGGATGAGGAGAAAGCAAAAGCCACGCGCACTATGATGCGACATTTTAAATAGAAAATCAGGAGGTGACGCGTGTAAAGCGCATGTCGCATCAGTCGCATGTGTGGCACCTGTGGATTAATAATAGGATTAAAGATTTATTTAATTCCTAATTAATCACCTAAGCTTCTAAAATTCATATCTCAACATAGAAAATCAAAAAATATGAAATAAATTGCATTACAATGATAATTAAATATAGAATATTCTAAAATTGATTTTTATTCATTTTGAATAGTTCTTTTATTTGAATATGGGTTTTATTGAGAATCTTAATTTGCTTATTAATCCCTAATTAATTCACAGATTAATCTCAAACTTCTTAGGTGTAATTAGAGGGATGACTTCTACCTCCTCTAATTTTCTTAGGATAAATTGGTGGCTTAATTAGGGGAATTTCTAGTTCATTCCTTAATTACTCCTATAATGTAATTAGACTTAATTAAGAGTATAATTAACAATTTAACTCCTAATTGAGTTAATTAAGTTTTGATTAAGTGAATGTGAGATTTAGGGAATAATTTTGACATACTTTCCTTAAGATATTCCTTAAACCCCCTTTTATTTCTTAATCTTACTTAAATTAAAGGTTAATTCACTAATTATCCCCTTAATTAATTTTATAAAATTTTGAAACTTTCCAGAACTCAATTAATCCTTCTTGGGTAGATACTTAGGTGTTCAGGAGCCTAAGTATAATTAAGAAAATCAAAATTCAACTCACATGTGTGAGGGGTGTTTTGAAATTACTTAAGTTAAACCCCTTAGCTTAATTAATCATTATTCATGAGCCAAATTGCATTAGACCCTTTTCTTCCTAGGTGTATTGCAAATTTAAATTCTTTGTGATTTTTATGTCATCTCATTGCTCATAATTATTTGATTAACTATGCTAAGGTGGTATAGTAGGGGGGTAATTAACATGCTTAATTCATACCTTAACTTAATCAAAATATAAAATAAATATAATCATCTAAAAATTGAACAAAAATATCAAACACATGTGAGAATGGGTTAGGAATAGCAAACTCAGCTCAAATTTCCCAAATTAAATCAAACTCAAAATCAAACAAAAATCACATTAAACAAACTTTGATTTACTTTAAGCTTTATTATTGCAAAAGATTGCCTTTAGAAATTAATTAAGGTGAATGTGTTTACATGCTTTCATTACTTTAGTCCTTTCCCAACATGCTAAATATATGTGTCATATGATTTCACGCATTCATGCTTTTCAAAAATCAAATTCAAAATAAAAAATATTTTCTTTATGTCAAATTGCATGTTTTGGCTAAAGTAAGAATATGAGTGGTTATTATCACTATTAAATCTAAATTATTTTCAAAATATATGAATCAATTATCAAAACTGAAAGTGTATTACTTATATCTTACTTATAAGCTTGCATGTGAGTAAAATATAAGGATGTGCTTAGTGTAATTTTCCTTCTCCTCTCTTTTGGTATAGTTTTGAGTAGGATTTGGAAAAGTGTATAGTTCATTTCAAAAGAACACAACGCTTACCTAATTCCATTTCCTATTCATTCCTATGCTATGACTTAAGAAGGACACCTATACTTACACATATAAATTGCACAAACAAATCAAAAATAAAACAAATACAAACTTTTGCATCTTTCTTTTCAATTCATTTCTTTTGTAGTATTTAAGGAAAGTGGTATATTAGTCTGGACAACCCCGGGATTGCGAGGCTTTAAGTAGCCCTAAGTAGGTCTTGTACCTTACACCCTTGGTTAACAATGGCATCATACTCACTTATGCCTTTCATACATTCATATGTGCATGTGAAAATTGGATAAGAAACCCCTTTGCTATTTAATGAAAATCATGCATCATAAACATCCAAATTTTCTTAAGTAACTTACTTAGCAAGCATCATAAAGTGTTCTAAACATTCCCATTTTGTATGTATAAATATGCTTAGGATTCATTCATATGCATGTTATACATGTTGGGAAAGAAATGAAGTGATGTGTGTTTTGTGATCTTAACTCACTTTATTTAATCTTAAAATATCTCTCTTTTTAAATGGGTTTGTTTAGAGTTTAAATAAACTTAGGATTAATTAAAATACATAATAAAATATTCACTAAACAAAACTAAAACATGAATCCACTTTAGAAATTACTTAGGTTAGGGAAGGAAAGAGAAGTTCTCTTCTCTTCCCTCTCTTTATAACTTAATAGTTAATTGTAGGATTCACTTGAACCCAATCAAAACATAAAATAAAATCAACCCAAGAAAATTAAATCACTTACATGAAACCCTCCTCTAAGTTGAACATTCTTCACACCTAGAAAATTCTAACTTAAAGCTATAGCTAAGCATACCACACAAACCTCTAAAGCACACAAATTAGGCTAAGTCACCACTTCTAGCTTTAGTTTTGGGTGCATGGTTTGATGTTTGCTTTTGTTTCATGATATATGTTTTAGACTGGATGTTAGGTGCATGTGTGTAGAATGAATGATAGGATGATTTAATCTAATCATTATTTTCTACACTTGATTGTGCTTAAGGGGCGCTGTAATAAAGAAAAATATAAATGCTTTTGTTGTGCAGGTGCTTATACCCCTAAGCATAATCCAAAAGGTCAGGTGGACTTAGTCACCCATGTGTGGGGTGATAAGTCCAATATAGATGCTTGGGATTTTGTTTGGTTTATTTATTTATCTTTTTGCGGTGTTAGATAGATTTACTTTTCCTTTTCATATAATTTTTGCAATTAGGATTTTGAATGATTGTTATGGGGATTAGGATGAGCATTGGTCATAAGATCTCATCTTATATACCATGTGAAGCCTTTGGAGCAACCACCTTCCAACCATCCAAAAGAAGGAACCAAAGAAGAAAGAAGAAAAAAAGGAGAAAGAAGAAAAGAAGAATGAAGAAATGAGGCTTGAAAGCTTGAAGACCCCCATAACAATGAGTTACTTGCTTAATTATACTTAAATCATTTGTAATCTGAGTTGTGTAAGGGTAGAGCTTGGCTACCCAATTTGTTTTGGTTTGTGCAGTGGTGCCCGACCACAAATGGCCTTTTATTCTTTTGTGTTAGCTTTATAAATTGATTGGTGATTTGTTTAGCTTGTGGATTAAGATGGCATCTTTTTTCTAGTTTTTTCTTTGCTTGACCTGGATGTGGATTAGGCTCTTAGGAAAAAATAAATCTTCTACCAAATTTAACAATTTAAAATTAAAAATAAAGAATTTCATAACCTCACCTAAAGTTTAGGCTAAAATCAAGATTAAAGAATTAACAACCCCTTAGCTAGATGAGTACTTCTTTTATAATATTATGCACACATGCATATTTTTTTTCACTCTTGATTGGAAGGCTTCCACCTTTTCCAAAGAAACTTGGCTTGACCTTTGAGAGCCATGGTAGAAACACACCTCCTCCCTTCTCGCTAATTTTGGCCAATAATCTCATTTCTCATACAATTGGCATATGAATCATATTAGCCTGAGTCAAAATGATTGTCCAAAAATGAAAAAAAATATAATATGAATTGCATTACATTTAGGTCATTTGAAGCATACCCTTACATGATCCAATCTTTTAGGGAGTGAGATTAAGGACTTAGTCTCTTTCTAAATAAATAATAGCCTAGCTATCTTGAATAAAACATATGACTTGCCTACATGAATTTAAAATGTAGGAGTTAATCAACCACCCCGGTGGTTGTAAGTCCAAGCAATTGGGTGATTTGTTCTATCTTATGGAGAAAAACTAAATACCCATTTTCTCCTTAGATTTATATTGTGCTTTTGGCCATCGCCAAAGCTCCCCAGATTTAGGTTCTGAAGTTGCTTCTCTCTTTTGCGGGCCATAAACTTAAATTCTCACCTCTTAGGCATTTTCACAATCTTGTGTTGTGGAGTCATAAGCCCTAAATTTTTAATGAAAAATTCAACTAAAATAAATTAAATCAATTTCAAAAATATAAAGTCCAACCATAGGATAGTTTGAGATGCTCGCTAGGTTTTCTAGCATCGTGAACATCTTCTACTTATCTTCCTTTGGCTTCGATAACTCTCTCTCTTTGATCAATCCCATTTGATCTTCAAAATGAACTAATTGATTGATAGTCCTACCTATTAAAATCTTTGGAGACAATGATCAGTTACCTTAATCGAGAGTATTCCTAAGGGATCTCATCACTTAGGATGTACTAATTATGGGGCTTGCCCTGGGAACTTAATGAACCCGATTTAAAATAAACCCTACTTTACTTTTCCATGTAAAGTATGGGAAGAATCTTTGATACATATGCAGACCTATTGTCCTTAAGAGTCCTTGTTGAGGTGATTAGGTCCATTGTAAGGTGGTGACTCCTATCTTTCAAGATAGTACATATTTCCTCAATGTCATACCCGATCACCCTCAATAAGAACATCTGTGGATCTACGCGGTGTCAAAATTGCATAAAAAGAAGGAGATGTATATTTTCATCCTCATTTTATCCCGCATAGAGTGAATATGGAAGTATATATCTTATTCTTTAGAGAATTTAAAAATTAAAAATTTCACCGTAGATTTTTCTAGCGACTCTCTGGGATGGTCACTCTCTCCATCTTTGGTAAATGATCGTTGTTTCCAAGTTTCAATAGTGGGTTTGTACTTTAGTATAAATCTAAGACTATCTTTCATTCCATTGTCACTTAGCTTATTTCATTCTTAAGTTAAGCTAGCCAACATCTTTAGATTTTAGGACCTCACCCGTATTGGTCTTAAAACCCCCCATTGGGTTCTCCAATGGGTAAAAATAAAAAAAGATCTAAATAAAAAAGAAAACATTTAAAGACTTCCTCCTTATCATTTCTATGATAAGAAAAGGTTCATTTTAAAATAATAAAGACAAAATAAACCCTTATAAAAAATCATGCTTTTCAAAATCACTCTTTCAAAAATGCACTTAATGAAATATTTTGCACAAAATCTTCCTAAATCATCTTCATTTAACAATCTTTGTGATTGTTATATGTAAGATCATCATTACAAAAATAAAATTCCAATAATCATATTTTCAAAAGCATAAAATTTGAAACTGGGCCTTTCCATTCAATACATCTAAATGTGTTGAATAGACATTACGTCTTCAAGCAAAATCATAACTTTGAACTTCCACCTAATACATTCCACATGTTAGGTTGGGGTTTTCATATTTCCAAAAAGCACATATGAACCTCTCCATTCAATATACCCACACTTATTGAATGAAAGTTTCATTTTCAAACAAAACTAAATTTTTCAAAACCACATATGAACATCTCCATTCAATATACCCAAATTTATTGAATGAATATTTCATTTCCAAAAAAAATAACATCATTTGGAAATCCCACTTAAACATGTTCCATATATGATTAAGTTGGAGTTCCCTCTTTCAAAAAGCAATAATCACACACAAAGCAAAATTTTCACAGTTGCAAAAATATGATTGACTTCTTGTCCTACATACCCAAATTTGTTAGATGGAAGTCTTCTTTTTGAGAATCAAAACTTAACAATCATATTTTCAAAATTCAAAAAACATTTGGAACTTCATTTAACACACTCAAATTTGCTAAGTAAAGTCTCTAAATTTGAAAAATAAAATTTCAAAATACAGTTGTAACTTCATTCTAGCATATCCCATTTACTAAAATGAAGTCTCTGCTTTTCCAAAAATAAAATTTGAAACACACTTTTGGAAATTTCATTTATTATACTCAAATTTGCTAAGTAAAATATCCATCCCACAAAAAATTTTCAAAATATTTTTGGAACTTCAATTTAGCATACCTCTTTTGCTAAAATGAAGTCTTCCTTTTTTAAAAAAAATTCAAAACAAAAAATTGAAACACCGTTGGAATTTCATTTAGCATATTCAAATTTGCTAAATGAAATTTCCACTTCACAAAATTTCCAAAAAGCACTTTTTGAATTTCACTCTTTAGCATACCAAATTTGCTAAAGTGAAGCCTCCATTTTCAAAATAAGACCAAAACATAAAAATTTTAAACACATCTTTTGGAATTTCATTTAGCATGCTCAAATTTGCTAAGTGAAATTTCTATTTCACAAAATTAAGTAGAACCTTATTTTTACAATACCATATTTGCTAAAGTGAAGTCTCCACTTTCAATCAAAAATAAATCAAAGCCAAAATGGAAACACATTAGGATCCCCTTAGCATACTTAAATTTGCTAAGGTTCCTACTTTTCAAAAAAAAATCAAAATCAAAAGGAAACGCATTAGGATTCCCTTAGCATAACCAAATTTGCTAAGGATCCTACTTTGCAAAAATTCAAAATATCCAAAATAAATGAAACACTTTAGGATTTCCTTAGCATCCTCAAATTTGCTAAGAATCCTATTTTCAAAAAATCTTTCAAAAACAAAACACACTTGGGTTCTTCACTTAGCATTCCTAAATTTTCTAAGTGGGAATTCCAATTTTCAAAATCAACAATAATTCACAAGATAGAACAAACAAAGAAAAAAAAAGGAATAATTATTTTCAAACACTTCACTTAGCATACCCAAATTTGCTAAGTGAGTAAAATTCCAAAATACCAAATCAAAAACAAAACCAATTGACCCTTACTTTAACATACCCAAATTTGTTAAAGGAAAGGATCCTCAAATCAAAATCTAATTTCAAACATGAACCTATGGAAGCATCTTTCTAAAAAATTATTTGAATCCACTTTTCAGCATACCCAAATTTGTTGGAGTTGGATTCATATTCAAAACATTCCTCATTCTAATCAAATTTCTAAATCTTCTCTAAATCCATTTGAACCCCACTTAACACTTCCAAGATGTTGGATGTGGTTCAAATTTTAAATTAAATTCAAATCAACAAAATAGAAATCTAATCCAAGCTTGTTTCCAACATTGCATTCTCAAAGATCGCTACAACTATAGTTCGCTTCTTAGCTCGCTTGATTATAAATGAAAAGTTCACAAAAGTTTGTGTTCACTTTCCCCTACGGCATGGACTTGGCCTTGGATCACGCCAATCTTCCTCAAGCTGATCATACCCATTTCATCCATTTCGATTGAGGTTTTTAGGGAGTGAGGATCACCTGTGAGGGCACTCCCCTCAAGACTGTCAGTAGGACTGCGGTGGTCGGGCAGTCGATCATCCAGATCGATTTACCATCAGATTCTGACATCCCCTCATTAAATAGGAAAGAAGTGGTAGTCCCATCAGCTCCAGCAGTGCTAGTGACAGTGACAGCGCCTGTGCGCCCTATGGTTTCCCGCCCTAGTAAGGGCTAGCACCCACTCATTGGCACCCTCTAAGGGTAGGGCTCCTCTGATCCTAGAGATTGCCTCCCTAGCCTTTGAGGTTGGGTCTAGTTCTTACTCCACTCACCCTACCAGGATTGAGAGGAGAAATAAAAATTGCATGATTAAGCAGTATCATACCAGGATTGCTAGGGAGATGGAGGCCACGCGGTCAGTTGTAGAGGAGGTACCTACTCTGATCACCTTGAGGGTTACACCAAACACATTTCATCCTCTCTCTGGATTTGACAGAGAGGATGCTAGGAGGATCCATACTTCATCTCCACCCTGGTTCAGACCCACTCTAGTTAGGTGGTAGAGGTCCTATGCCTCCCATCAATTCCAGTTGGAGCATACATTTCAGTCCGGAACTTAGTTCAATTTAAGATCTATCATTCCCCAGCGTGGGGAAACACCTACGATAAGAGAGGGCCAGAAGGCCCGTACTTTAGTACAAATAACTAGCATAGAGAGATGGAGGTTTGGTCGGTAGTCAATGGCCTGCACACTTATTGATTTCCACGACGCCAACCTCATCGATCATACAGATAGCATTTTACTTTCAAAGATGACCCATCATAAGAAGAGGGTCCCTGTCCTAAGAGAGTCGGTGGTGTCTCCATCACATCGCTTTACCCCTCGTCCACCATCACATGTTCACGTTATAGCATCTCCAGTTCCGCCGAAGGCCATGAAGGCCACATCCGGGGAGAAGCGTACCCCGTTGGTGATCCGGCTATGACCGAGGGATCCTATTCCATCTACACCTACCGGGTGAGGCAAAGATCTCTGGACCTTACCCGCTGGTGGTGTGCGGAGGGAATGGCGACCCCAAAGTATAGTGGTCATCCCATCACCAACACCACCAGTCAGTAGGACATGGAGATGGTGGCGCTAGAGGGAGCGATGATAGCCTAGCACGATGATAGTAGAACCTCCTAGGAGTGTCACACCTTTCAGAGTTAGTGATAGTCAGGAGTGTCTCTCTTCTAGTGAGTACAGTCCTTATAGGATTGACTCTCCAACAGAAGGGGAGGTCTGGTGCCTCTCAGTACATGAGAGTGATCACACCGATCAGCCAAAATCATCTGTGCCCATTCAGATTGATTCTCTTGAGGAGATAGTGGCATATTATCTTGTAGAAAAGAAGGAAATTTGAGGTATCTGATGAGGAGAATTGATCCCAATGAAGATGAATTATTGGGAGACTCATGGTTAAGATACTGGGGATCCCTCCTCGAGCAAGAGCCATGGAAGGTGATGAGGTTGAGCAAGAAGACACTGCCCAATCAGCCCAAACCTCTGATATCAATTAAAGAAGAAAGATGAACAAATAAAAAAGATGATAAGGTAGCTTGAGGACTTGTTAGCAGCAGTCTTAGTACTTCAAAAATAAGCCCCAACAGTTCATCCTATTGATATTAGTCAGCCAGAGTTAGTGCATGTCTTGGACCCAACTAAGACCTTACCTCCTGTTGAGTAAGGTAGCACTAGCATGTATAGGGAGGTAGTGGAAAGTACCTCCATACAGGAAAAGGACGTCAGATCTATGGTTGAGCAGCAAATAAATGAAGCGTTGGCTCAAGCTCGGGGAGGATCATTAATTCCAAAGGGTAGACCCTACCCAAAAGAATTTGATGCAATCCAATATCCCAAGGGTTTTGTGGCACCTTCCTTCAAGAGCTTTGATGGTGGAAACCTGAGGCATTATATTATGCACTTTAGGGCTAGTTGTTGTAAATCGGCTAGTGATGTTTCATATTCCTCTCGACAGTTTAGCGTGTGATTGGCTTTTGACGTTAAACCTTCCAATGGTTCGCATGGTTGAAAGATATTTCTTGAGTTGAGAAACTCTTTATCAAGAGGTTTACTGGAAAGAAAGGGTTCTATTGTGATATCATTGTTCTGACAATAACACCCAGGTGAGTCCCTTGTTGACTATATTCTCACATGGCATAACTTGAGTATGAAATGTGAGCCACAGCTGTATGAGCGGCATGCCATTAAGATTTTTCTAAAGAATATCCATGGCACTGTTGCCTTCATGCTTACGGGTTTCACTATCAAAATATTTGAGAAGCTAATTAACAAGGCGGCTTGTCTACAGGGAGAGGCCAAATAGTTTCCTTTTCAAGACCAATTGCCCAAAGCAATGTTGTAGAAGGTCAATGTGAAGAAATCGGGAGTAGTGATAGTGGTAGATAAGGGGAAGCAACCAGCAAGAGATCAGTCCAGAGACAATGACCTCAGTAGCATTCGCTTCCACCTCCTTTACCACCATCGAGGCAGCCTTGGCCTCCACGGCGACCTCCATGGCCCTGCGTCACCTCCTCACCATACCATCAGGATACACACACATACCCATGGATAGCTATGGTCCACCTACTCTTTTAGATAAGCTCAACAAATCTTAATCATTTAAGAGGGAGGTAATAAGAAAGATCTTTAAAAATCTCTTAAAGAAGCTTAATTTTTAACTACTTGAGCCTAGGAGACTGGAGGAAGTGGGCAAAAGCCATGATCCTAACTTTTGCCCCTACCACCATATGATAGATCATGTTTTGGAGGATTGCTTCACATTTAAGGATTGGCATGAACATAGCTTCAAGATCAGTGCTGTAGTTATCCCGAAGGAATATCTTGTGGAACAACCATCTAGTTCCATTAGGGTAATCCTTGGGGATACTTGTGATCCTTCCAAAACCAAAGAAGGTTCGAATATCTCTTTATCCAAAATCTCTAAAAAGATCATTAAGAAGATCAAGAAACTTTCCTTTCAGGTGCCTGAGTCAACTCAAACCTCCAACATCAAGGAAAGTTTGCAAATTGACAGTATCAACTGGAGAAAGGGGGGCGGTAAGATGTGTTAGCAGATAGATAGTGCAACCGATGAGTCTCCGTCTAGCTACCACATCAATGACTTCCTCCACTTTAGCTAGTTCTTCTTCTTCTAATAGTAGAACTTTTGTATCGATGGATAAGGGCATCAAGTCCCTTACCCACTTACTTTACTTGATTTCTACTTTGTACCACCCATCAAATCCAAGAAATTGAAGAATAAAGCTACCTTGAATTACATGTCACTTATGATGGGTTGTCTACTTCTATTCTTAATGATAACTCTTCAAGTCAAAATAACTATAATAATTTTGATCTTCCACTTTTTGATTTAGAGTTGGACTTTCCTACTCTGAATACTATAGGTTCACCTCTTGAGATAGACTTGGAATCATTCAATTTTGAGGGTCTCATAGGAGAAGTTATAGGTGAGCCTAATGTGCAGGTAGAACCTTCAATCACCCTGCCACAAGAGATCACTGAAGTCAACCTCTGTAGTGACAAGGTTCTACCTCTTAAGGAAGCACCTCAAGATAGAGGGAAATAAGTCATTGGTATAGAGGATTGAGAAGCCCCTCCACAGGATGCTCCACACATGGATATGCTTATGGAGGACCAGCCCAAGGTGGACTACAATGTCCTCTCTCATCTAAGAAAGTTTTCATCTAAGCTAAGTATATACGATGCCCTTATCTTATCTAAAGAGATGAGGGAATCATTAATCAAGGCTCTCATTGATCCTGAGATATGCTTAGCTCAGCTCAACGCTATAGGAGGAGGCACATTATACAAAAGAAGCTCAGGGGATCACCTTTACAAATGAAGACCTTCTTCTTGGGGACTTGGAGCACAACTGTCCCCTCTACATCATAATTGACATGACCAGATTCATACTTGCCAGAGTTCTTGTTGATCCAGGTGCATCGGTGAACATTATGAGTCTAAAGATCCTTTCTTATTTTAGGATCGATATCTCCACACTCTAAGGAGATCGAATGATGTTGAGAGGATTCAATGAACAAGGTGAGCGGCTTTAGGTTCTATTATGTTACCTTTAGAGATAGGTGACTGGAAGACTGAAGCCAAGTTTTATATCATTGATTCGAATACTTCATTCACTGCTTTCTTCATTAGGCCTTGGATACATCAGAACAAGATAATTCCATCCTCCCTCTATCAGTGCATCAAGTTCATAAAGGATGGGATTGAATACCGTGTCAATGGAGATGAAAAGCTATTTTTAGTTAGAGAGGTTAAGATTTATGAAGATGTGACCTACTATCTTCTTCAAAATAACCTTTCTCATGAACTTGGATAAAACTCAAATTTAAAAGAAAAAGAAAATAAAAAAAAAAGAAAAGGCATAAGAAAAAGAAAAGTAAAGTGGAAATCCAAGTGAATAATAAAGGGGAATAGATGAAGAAATAGATCTGCATATCACATTCCACCCACAATTCATTCCATCATATGGACATGTGGGTAGGATGACTCAACCTCCACCAGGTAGAGGCAGAGGCAGAAACAAAGGCAGTTCAGAGGTGGAAGACCCCATAGTTGGCCATCAGCTAATAGAGGTCATGTTCCAGTTCATAGGAGTACCCCTACTATTCACATAGACTTGGAATACATTTCAGAGGATGAGTCTAATGTGATTAGTATACCAGCCAACCCCTCTCAACAGGTTCCATTGGAGGTGACTTTCGATCCAAACGGTGAAGAAGACCGGGCATCCAGTCAAAGCAAAGTATTCAAATCGGGTTTTTGTGAAACTATCAGGCCTAGGAACCTTAGCTCTAACCTCACTTTCATCTCAAAAAGTTGAAGGTTTAGTAGTTAAGGAAGCCCCTAAGTCTTCCAGTGATATGAAGTTGAAGAGATTCTTTTTGGGATCATCATCCTCAAGTCCTGAAGTTGACATAGAACTTGAGGAGATACATTTAAAGAATTAAAGAAATTACCATTTGACTTTTACTCACATTGTGTTCATAATCTTATACATAAAGGTTTAGTTCCTCATACATGGTCCAGACACAGGTCAGAGTACTTTGAAAAGCTATGGAAGAATACAGGCAGAGAAACACAATCCAGAGTAGGATTAGGATTCGGTATAGTGGGTCCAGTCGATGATGATGACTATTGCTTAATTGTTACCAATCATTTGAGTCTAATAGATTCTTTTCACACAACACAAACTCGTATGAGAATGTGTGTTTAAAAATCTCAGATGATCTCCAAATCAAAGAGGCATCGCCAAAATTTGAAGAGGAGATCCATTCAATAATTGACAAGCTTAAGGAAATCTCGGGATGAAAATCCATGCTATACATGGTTCATTGTTGAATGAAGAAGAAACCAATGACTTAGTTAGGCTATTGATTGAGTTTAAAGATCACTTTGCATGGAGTTATGAAGAGATGCCCAAATAATTTTTTGACGTAGTAGTCCACAAGCTAGCAATAGATCCTGATGCTACCTCTATCAACCAAGCTCCTAAACACATGCGATTAGAAATTGAACAATAGGTCATTTAAAAAGAAAGCGATCAATCTTTGGTTTCATCATGGAAGAAAAATATCCTACTTGGATGTCATACCGGTTAAGAAAAGAATGGCCAAATTATATATCGTCAATTTCAGGGACATAAACAAGGCATGTCCTAAGGATAAGTTTCCACCTCCTATACTAGAATTAATGGTGGGCATCGCTCATCTCATGCAATATTCTCTTTCATGGATGGGTCATCTAGCTACAACCAAATCAAGATGTCTCTTAAAGATGAAAGAAATACTACTTTTTGAACCTCGATCAGAATCTTCTATTATAGTGTCATGCCTTTCGGTCTTAAAAATGCTAGTGCTACTGAAGCATGACCTGCATCTTCAATGAACTCATCCATCATCAGGTTGAGTGATACATTGATGATTTAGTAGTCAAGAGTACAGAAAAGGAAGACCATCTCTTTGACTTGGGAGTAGTTTTCAAATGGTTAAAATAATATAACCTCAAAATTAATCCCTTGAAGTGTGCATCCAGAGTAGCTTCAGGGAAATTCTTTGGGTTTATTTGTTATTCGATACCGGGGAATACAAATAGATCCATAATAGATTAAAGCTATCTTAGAAATGCCACATCCTAAGAGTTTAACTCAACTCAGATCCTTCCAAGGATGGTTGGCATATCTACGATGCTTTATCTCCAACCTATCGGGGAGATGCAAGCCATTTTCAGCACTTGTTAAAAGGATGCCAAGTTGAAGTGGGATGACAAGTGTCAGCATGCCTTTGAAGATATCAAGTAGTATTTGGTGAATCCACCAGTTCTAGCAACCCCTATCCCGGGCAAGCCACTCATCCTCTACACTATTGCATTGGACGACTCTCTCGATGCTTTGTTGGCCCAAGTCAATGGCAAAGGGAAGGAGAATGCTCTCTACTACCTTAGTCATCATCTTATTCTGAAAGAAACTATCCACCTATTGAGAATCATGCCTAGCTTTGATCTTTGCCTCTCATAAGCTATGACACTACATGCTTTCTCATAAGGTGAACTTGATCTCTAGAACCAATCCACTACAGAATCTCATGACACGACCAATGCTATTCGAATGTTTGGCATGATGGTCAATGATTTTCTTGCAGTTTGATAAAAGGACAAGCACTAGCAGATTTCTTAGCAGCACAACCACTTTCTGCTGATTCTTCACTTAGTGACGATCTCCCTGATGAACAAATCACAAACTTAGGGGAGGTTGAAAGCCACCAATGGGAGATGTATTTTGATGGTATAGCTTCTTTTCATAAAGGGGACGCACCACGATCTACTCTTCCAGGAAAGGCAGGGGTAGGAATAGTTCTCTTAACTCCATACCGCGATGTGATGAGATTCTCATACTATCTTTCCAACCCATGAACCAACAATGAAGCCAAGTATGAGGCTTTGATTATCAATCTAGAGTTATCCGTCACTATTTCAAGAGTATCAACATCTTTGGGGATTCTCAGTTGGTCATCAATCTGAACCTACAGGTTCTCAAACCCAAGCTTCATCATTACCACAAGTATACCATGAAGCTATTGGCCCAAATCCCCGAAGTCACCATTTATAAGGTTCCCCGAGAAGAGAACATAGTAGTAGATGATTTGGCCAAACTTGCCCAAGAATTTGTATGTCCGGAAGATGAGTCCATTTCAATAAGGATCCAAAATAGACAAGTCTTATCTCATATTGACATTGAACTCATCAAGAGACTTTCTCTTGAAGGGGAGGTTTTTATTGTCTATAAGGACAAGGAGTTGGATTGGGAGCAACCGTTCATAGATTATTTGAACACCGATAAACTACCTCAAGAAAAGTCACAAGCCCATCAGATGGAACAGAGAGCTCTCTCCTATGCTCTTATTAATGGCACCTTATACTGACAGTCTTTTGATCAAATGTGGTTATGTTGTTTAGACAAACATGAAGCCCATGGCATTATAATTAAGGTACATCCAGGTCTATGCGGAGCATATCAATCCAGTCAAAGATTAAGATGAAGATCAAGAGATTAAGATACTACTGGCCTTCGATGATTTCAGACTGCATGGATGTAGCTAGGAGATGCTATCAGTGTTTGGTGCACGGTGTGGTCCTCCACCAACCACCCAACATTCTACACCCTACATGGGCCTCATGGCCATTCAAGTGTTGAATGACATGGGTTGGCGATCCTCCTTCTTAAGGGGCATCGATTCATCTTAAGCCATACTACTTTTCCAAGTGGGGAGGCAATCCCAGAGAGGTCAACTCTTCATGTGCTTCAATTTTGAACCATATTATATGGGGTGCCTCAACAAATTATATCCGATGTATGCGCATTCAAAAAATCACCAAGATCAACGCTTTACCAAAAGTATAGATTGGAGATACTCCACCATCTTCAACCAAGAGCAAATGGCTTAGGGATGCATTCAACAAAACTCTCATCCAAATATTAAAGAAGACTTTGATGACAACAAGAGGCAGTGCAACGAGCAGTTGGTTGAAGCCTTGTGGGCCTACCACACCACATATCAAACTCAACTTAGTCTACCCAACTTTCCTTAGTGTATGGGTCTGAAGCTATTCTACCTTTAGAAGTTCAACTCCATCACTAAAGATAATATTGGGTAGCAAGATCACTACATAGCAGAATGCAAAGTTGCAGTTAGAAGAGCTCGAAGGTTTGGAGGAGAGTCTCTCACGGGCGCGCCAGAACCTCAAGTTGTACAAGGAAAAAAGATTCAAGCTCACAACAAGCTAGTCCGCCCTAGGTCTTTCTGAGTAGAAGAACTTGTGTTAGTCCTAAGGAGACCAATTATTGCCTGTCAAAAGATAGGAGACAAGTTTGAACTCACTTGGGAAGGCCCCTATGTCATAGAGAAGGCCTACTAAGGAAAATTATATCACCTCATTGATTGTAAATGGGAACTCCTGATTCTTCTAATTAATGGGCTCTATCTAAAGAAATATTACCCATGAAATAAATCATGTTTGAAAATAATTCTATCAATCAACAAAAATTTGATTCCATTTCATCAAAATCTTCTCTTCTTTTGAGGCATTGTTTGCTTATCTTGTGAATCCATCGTGACATGTTTAAGGTAGGTGTAAGAGTCCCTAGTGGCATGCTATCTCTTTTTCACAACACAAACACAATCTCTAATGCTATTAGAATAGGTGTAAGAGAACTCAAGAGGCATCCTATTTCGTTTAGCATAACTAAGTTAAGTGTGAGAGATCCTGAGCGTCATCCTTTCTTAGTGGGAATTCTATTTGCCATCTATGGCTCCATTTCTTCAAATCCCTTAGCATATTTAAGGTAGGTGTAAGAGTCCCCAGAGGCATCCTATTCCCTTTAATGCATGCACAAAAAATAAATACAAATCTTTTATCTTGAGTTATTTGATGTGGGAGCAAGCCTTTTGTGGCGCTCATTCTTTAACTGCTCTAGGTTGGGTCTACATGCTACCTCGCTAGTATATCACCCCAGTGGTCAGTTGTTTGTAAGATATGAGTCTCCGTGCTTTCTTCCTAACTTGACAGTTGCAAACCAACACACCTTGTTAGTATAGTAGACTTGACTGCCTAGCCAGTAAGCTACCTCATGTTGATTTTGTTTAAAAAGATGTGAGTCCCCGTGCTTTCTTCTTGAACTAATCATCATGATATAACTAGGTCAAGTATATTTGAGGTTTAGGATAAGTCCCCTAGAGGCTCCTTTCTTCTTGATTACATTTGAGTTGATATAAGTTTCTAGTGGCATTCATTCCTTATGATTTCTTGGATTTTGACAACCCACCAAAAGTGACAGAGATAATTCAAGCTAGCTTTATTCCTTGGTTTCTTGGATTTTGAAGGAGGTACATAGTAGAAGTCAAGTAAAGTAAGTGGGATGAGGGATTTGATGCCCTCTTCTACTGATACAAGATGTCTACTATAGGAAGAGCTAGCTGATGTAGAGGTGCTCACTGATGTAGTAGCTACAACTATAGATATGAGGCTGAACTTGGTCGGTGGTTGCGCTACTTAGCTATCCCAGGCTGGCATGGGCTACTGCTGAGCTCCTCCTTTCCCTGAGTTATCCTGAACAACTTGCAAACCTTCCTTGATGTTGGTTTTGAGCTGCGTCAGGCACCTACAAGGAAAGTTTCTTGATTTTGGATACAATCTTCTTAGAGGTCCGGATAAGGAGATATCTCAACCTTCTTTGGTTTTGAGAGGATCACAGTTATCCCTAAGGATTATCCTAATGGAACTGGATGGTTGTCTCACAAGGTACTCCTTTGGGATAACTATGGCGCTTGTCTTGAAGTTATGCTCAAGCCAGTCCTTGAATGTAAAACAATCCTCCAAAATATGACCTAGCATGTGGTGGTAAGGGCAAAAGTTAGGATCATTGCTTTTGCCCACTTCCTCTGGCCTTCTAGGTTCACATAACTAAAAATTAGATTTCTTTAAGAGATTTTTAAAGATTTTCCTAATTACCTCCCTTTTAAATGAATATAGTTTATTTAATTTATCCATAAGAGTTGGTGGATCATAGCTACCTGGCGGCGAGTATGTGTACCACTGCTACTATGGATATGACTGAGGAAGAGGCAGTGAAGGCCATGGTGGCAGTTGTGGTAGCTGGTAGGATGGCCTCGGTGGTGGTAGAGGAGGTGAAAGTGATGCCTACTGTGGAGCACGAGGTCTCTCATACTACTCTAGCCGCTTCCTCTTGTCTCCTATCCGCCTAGCTTCTTCTCATAAGCTTATACGGCTTCAGCTTTGTTGATTGGTTTGGAAAAGGCAATAATTTGGCTTCTCCTTGTAAGCTAGCAGCCTTGTTGATTAGCTTCTCAAATGTCTTGATGGTAAAACCTTTGAACATGAAGGTGACAGGGCCATGAATATTCTTCAACAGAATTTCAATGGTGTGTTGTTCAGACAACTACAATTCACATTTCATACTCAAACTGCACCATCTGAGAATATAATCAATGAGGGACTCACCAGGGTGTTGTTGAGCCACAACGAGATCGCCTATATTCACCCTTTGCTGAGCTCCAACAAACCTCTTAATGAAGAGTTGCTCCAACTCAGCAAAAGTCTTCACTGAACTATTGGAAAGTTCAGCATACTAATCGAAGGCTATGCCTACTAAGCTACTGACAAAAAGTCTGAAGAGTAAAGCATCACTACCACCAGCATTGCAACAACTAGCTCTAAATGTACAATGTGCTACATTGGGTTCCTGCTGCCATCAAAGCTCTTGAAAGAAGGTGGCACGAAACCCTTAGGATATTGGATGGCATCAAATTTTTTTGGGTAGGGTCTACCCTTTGGAACTGATTATCCTCCTCAAGCTTGAGCCAACACTTCTCTCACCTGCTACCCAACCATGGTTTGAATGTTCTTTTCCTATATGGAAATTCAATCCATTACCTTCCTATACAAACTGGTGTTGCCCTACTCACGGAGGTAAAGTCTTGGCTGGATCCAAGACATACAACAACTCACGACTAGTCTCGCTATAGTAGGATGCCTTGTGGGGCTTGGTTCAAGTGCCAAGGCTGCTAAATCCTCCCACTTCCCCATCCTATTTATTTGTTCATCCTTTTTCTTTAATTGTTGATGGAGGTGTTAGGTCGAGTAGGCTGTGTCTTCCTTCTCGGTCGCAACACCTTCCAATGTCTGTTGATCACGGAGGAGGATCCCAGTGTCTACCATGTGTATCCCTGTTGAATCTCTATTATATCATCTTCATTCAGATCAAAATTGACCTTTTCATCCTCTAAATTAGACTAGGCAAATCCTAAGATCTTCTGCTTCTCCACTAGATACTGAACTATAATGTCATCTAGGGATCAGTCCAACTGAACAGGTATAAAAAATCGAGGTTGATCGGTAGTAGGATCACTGTCATGAACGAATAGACACCTAACTTCTACTACTGCTAGGGAGCTAACCTTATGAGAGATACGCTCGCTAGAAGAAAGATTCTCCTGATTATCACTAGAAATAGATGGAGTGGTACTCCTAGGAGGATCTATGTCCATGGGGGCAACTGAACTATCTCCTACTCCCTCGACTACTACTAAAATCTCCATAGCCTACTACAATGGTGGTGGTGATGGAACGACTATGATACTCCGAGGTCACCATTCCTTCCTCACCACAACTATCATGAGCGAAATGGATATTTGGTTTACCTCCATAAGAGAGGATAAACCATTCGATTGTGTGGACTTACAACCAGCTGGGGGTGGCCTCCAACTAACTCCTCCTATGATTTTTAATACATGTAGGCAAGTCATATGCTTTGGCAAGATAGCTAGCTGCTATTTATTTAGAAAGAGACTAAGTCCTTAAACACACTCCCTAAGAGACTAGATCATGTAGGGCATGATTAATGACTTAGGTCTAATGCAAAATTTTATTATATTTTATTTTCATTTTGGACAATCAATTTGACACAGGCTTAAGGGATTCATATGCCTAATGCATGAGAAATTGGATTATGGACTAAAATCAGCAAGAAATAAGGTGTGTTTCCACCATAGCTCTCAAAGGTCAAGCCAAGTTCCCTGAAAAAGGTGGAAGCCCTCCATAACAAGAGTGAAACATGATACTTTTTATGCATGTTGAGAAAACATACAACATCCAGATAAGGGGATTGCTAAATCTTTTATCTTGTTTTATAACCTAGGCTTTAGGTGAGATTATGAGTTGTTATTTTTAGTTTAGAGTTGATTAGTTGATAGAAAATTTATTTCTATAAGATCATAATCGTCATCCTGGATGTTCATCAAAGCAAGGAAAAACTTGAAAAATATGTCATCTTAATGCACAAGCTAAACAAACATCAAACAATTTATAGAACTAGTGTAAAAGAATAAGAGGTCATTTGTGGTCTGTCTCTACTGCACAAACCCAAAAATAAATTGGGTAGCTGAGTTCTACCCTTATACAACCCAAATTAAAAAATGAATTACTTACAATCAAGAAGGAATTCATGTTATGGGGGTTCATTCTTCATTCTTCATTTCATTTTTCTTCTTTCTTCTTTCTTATTTTCTTCTTTTCTTCTTTCTTCTTTTGGTTGGTTGGAATGTGGTTGCTCCAAAGCTTCACATGGTACATAAGATATTGTCTTATGACTAATGTTCATTCTGATCCCCTATAACATTCATTCCAAATCCTAATTTGCAAAATCACATGAAAATAGGAAAAGTAAATCTAACCAAAACATGCAAAATAGAGATTAACTAAACAAACCAAACAATCCTAAGCATGTATATGAATAAATTGGACTTAGTACCCCGCACATGGGTAACCAAGTCCACCTGGCCTATTTTGCATTATTCTTAGGGATATAATCAACCTGCATAGAAAAAGCATTTATATCAAGCATGAAGATAATGATTAGACTAAGATGATCCTATCATTCAGCCTACACACATACATCCTAAAATTCAGACTAAAATATCACATTATAAAATAAAATCAAGCATGAAACCATGCACCGCCCTAATATAGGACTAGAAATGGCGACTTAGCCTAGTGAGTGTGGCCTTTAAGGTTTGTGTGGGATGTCTTAGTTAGGATTTAAAATTAGAGTTTTCTAAGTATGAAGGGTTCAACTTAGAGGGTTATTTCATTTAAGTGATTTAGTTGATTTGGTTGATTTTATTTGATGGTTTATTTTGGTTTGAATGAACTTACAATTAATTACTAAAAGTTTAGGGTTTGATTCATTAATGATTTTTTGATTAGATCATGTAGAGCATGATTAATGACTTAAATCTAATGCAAAATTTTATTATGTCTTATTTTTTTTGGTCAATTCATTTGACACGAGCTATGAGATTCATATGCTTAATGTATGAGAAATTAGATTATGGGCCAAAATCAGCAAGAAAGGAGGTGTGTTTCCACCAAGCCTCTCAAAAGTCATGCCAAGTTCCGTGGCAAAGATGGAAGCCCTCCCTAACAAGAGTGAAATAAGATACTTTTTTTGCAAGATGTGAAAACATACAATATCCAGCTAAGGGGTTGCTAAATCTTTTATCTTGTTTTATAACCTAGGCTTTAGGTGAGGTTATGAGTTATTTAATTTTTAGTTTTGAGTTTATTAATTAGATAAAAATTTATTTTTCCCTAAGAGTCTAATCGCATCCAGGCAATTCATCAAAGTAAGGAAGAAATTAGGAAAACATGCCATCTTAATGCACAAGTTAAATAAACATCAAATAATTTATAAAACTAGTGCAAAAGAATAAAAGGCCTTTTGTGGTTGGGCTTCACCATACAAACCTGAAAATAAATTGGGTAGCCGAGTTCTACCCTTAAACAACCCAAATTACAAATGAATTAATTACAATCAAGAAGGAATTCATGTTATGGGGGTCTTCATTCTTCATTTCTTCTTTCTTCTTTCTTCTTTCTTCTTTCTTCTTTTGATGTGTTGCAATGTGATTGCTCCAAAGGATTCACATGGTACATAAGACATAGTTTTATGACCAATATTCATCCTAATCCCCCATAACATTCATTCCTAATTCTAATTATAAAAATTATAAGAAAATGGGAAAAGTAAATCTAACTAAAACCTGCAAAATAGAGATCAGATAAACACACCACACAATCCCAAACATTTATATGAATAAATTGGACTTTGCACCACACACATGTGTAACCAAGTCCACCTGGCCTATTTTGGATTATTCTTAGGGGTATATGGAACCTGCATAATAAAGCATTTATATTTTTATTACAGCGTCCCTTAAGCACAATCCCCTATAGAAGATAATGATTAGACTAATATCACCCTACCATTCAATCTACACATATAAACCCTAACATCCAAACTAAAACATCACATCATAAAATAAAATAAAGCATTGAACCATGCACCGCCCTAACATAGGACTAGAAATGGTGACTTAGCCTAATGTGTGTGCACTTTAAGGCTTGTGTGGTATGTCTTAGCTAAGCTTTAAAGTTGGAGTTTTCTAAGTGTGAAAGGTTCAACTTAGAGGGTTGTTTCATTTAGAAGATTTAGTTGATTTGGTTGAATTTATTTGATGATTTATTTTGGTTTGAATGAACCTACACTTAATTACTAAGTGATGTAAAGAGAGAAAAAGAGAAGAGAACTTATCTTTCCTCCCTACCCTAAGTAATTTCTAAGGTAGATTAATGATTTTTGTTTAGTGAATATTTTATTATATGTTTTAATTAATCCTAAGTTTTGATTTGCTCTAAATAAACTTATTCAAATAAGAAAGACATTTTAGGATTAATTGAAATGAATTACTATCACAAAACACACAACACTTTTTTTTTTCAACATGTGTAACATGCATATGGATGAACCCTAAGCATATATATAAATACAAATGAAAAGTCTAAGCACACCTTAATGATGAATGCAAAGGGATGTTGCTTAAGAAAATTTGGATGCTTTTATGATACATGATTTTGTAATGTAGAAAGAGGATTCTTTTATCCATTAATCAAATGCACCTCTACATGTATGAAAGACATAAGTGAGTACGACACCATAATTTTTTACACCAAGGTATAAGGTACAAGACCTTCTTAGTGCTGCTTAATGACTCACAACCCCAGGATGTTCAGACTAATATACCACTTTTCTTAAATACATGTGCATGTACAAAAAGAAATGAATGGAAAAAGAGACATGCAAAAAATTTTGTTTGTTTATTTTGATTTGGTTGTTTAATTTACATGTACAAATATGAAGATCGTTCTTAAAGGATAACATAGGAATGAATAGGAGTGGATGTACACAAGTGTTGTGTTCTTTTTAGATGAACTATACACTTTGCAAATCCTTTTCAAAACTATGTTAAAAGAGAAGAGAAGGTAAAGTCATATAAGGAACATCTTATATTATACTCACATGCAAGCTCATAAATAATTATAAGTAGCATACTTTTCATTTGAATGTTTATTTTATAAATTTTGAAAGTAATTTTGGATTTAATCGTAATAATAGCCATTCATATTCTTACTTTAGCCAAAACATGCAATTTGACATAAAGGAAACATTTCATTTTTTTTTAATTTATTTTTTAAAAGACATGAATGCATGATTTTCTTATGGCCCACACATTTAGCATGCTAGGAAAGAAATAAAGTAATGAAAGCATGTAAATTCATTCACCCTAATTAATTCCTAAAGATAATCCTATGAAATAAGATTATTTAAAGTGAATCAAAGTTGGTTTAAGGAAATTTTGATTTTGTCTTGAGTTTGATTTGAATTTAGAAACTATGAAAGGTGTATTGGTCCTAACCCATCTCCCACAAGGATATGTTATTTTAGTTTATTTTTTTAGAGCCATTAGATTGATTTTATATTTTGTTTAGGTTAAGGTGTACATTAAGTTCATTAATTACCCCTTACCTACACCACTTTAACATATTTAACCAAATAATTATGAGCCCATGTATGACATAAAACCACAAGGAATTTAAATCAGCAATGCACTTAAGAAAGAAAGGGGCCTAATGCATTTGGCTCATAATTAATGATTAATTAAGCTAAAGGGTTTAATTTAAGTACTTTCATAACCCTTCCCACACATATGGGTTAGATATCATTTCCTTAAGCTACTAAGGTTATTGATCACCTAAACATCTACCCAAGAAAGGATTGATTAAGTGATTAAGTTTCTGGATTGATTTTTAGAAATTTTGATTAATTAAGCCATTTAATAAAGTTAGTAAACTATTTAATTAATTAGCACCTTAATTAGATTTTTTATCCAAGTGAAATAAACTTAGGGGAAGGTTAAACTATTTAATTAATTAGCACCTTAATTAGATTTTTTATCCAAGTGAAATAAACTTAGGGGAAGAGATTTGGGAAAGAACTCCTAATCTCATCCCCTAAGTCCATTCACTATTCTAAGTAATTAGCAAACTTAATTAATGAATTTATCACTATTTAATAAGTTAATTAATCATTTAATCAATTAAGAGAGTAATTAGGAGTGAATCAAGCAATTACCCTAATTAAACCATTAATAAAGTTCAAGAAAATTAGGAGGCAGAAGTCATTCTACTAAACATACCTGAGAAGTTTAGAATTAATCAATAAAATAATTAAGGAGTAATTGACATAATTACATTCCCAATAAAACCCAAATTACATGCAATTTACTGTTCAAAATCAATTAAACTTAATTTTATATTATTCTCCTTTGAAATATCTTCAAAATCCATTTGAGTTTGTATTTTTATGATTTTTTTACATTTAGTTATGTATTTTTGAAGATTCTATGATTATTAAATAATTAAATCCCTAATTATATAACTAATCCATCAACGTCATGTGGACTGCTACGACGCATGCTTTCCATGTGGCATGACGGGATTGGCTATTTAAGTTGTCACATCCTATGCCGCGTCAACTGGTGGAGCTATACAGTTTCTCCCTGGACCATCTGATCAAAGATCGGATGGTCAAGATCAAGCCCGCAATATTAAAGGGATTAAATAGTAGATCTCACATGTTTTAATCAGGACCGTCCATCCAAAATACGTCGAATGGATGATTCATGATTCATCCCTGAGCTCGCCTACGGGAGATGGCAACCGTCCATCTTCCATGGCTTAATCAAGCTCGATCGAGCTTGGATTTAGCTAAGATTGATCACACATCATCAAGAGGCAAAGAGCAAGACATCTAATAGTTGAATTTACTTGGGATGAAACTTTCTTTCATAAAGGACCAAAGAAATCTACACCTAGGCTCAGTTTTGATCCATACCTCACCGAAGGCTATCATGACCTCCCCGGTGAGGTAGCTTCATCTAGTGGAGATGAAGCCCTATTGAAGGTTTGAGGGCTTAAGGTTGAGTAGATCCTCCAATTGGTCAAAGTCCTCCTCCTAGGCTTGCGACTTTGATCAAACTCTCCCTTCCTGTGCCTTGGAAGCTTGGATGAAGACTTGGGTGATTTTGATTGGGTCCTCTAAGGGTGCTTGCAATAGAGAATTGGATTGAAATTGAGTATTGAGTAGGTTGGGATTTCTTGCTAAATTCTCTATTTTCAATTTTGATAAACCAAGAAATGGAGAAAATGTAAAGAGCTAGAGGATGCTTGGAGAAGCTTCGGAATGATTACTAGTTCTTCAGCTCAATCGAGTGTGAGTCAATGCAATTCAAGTGAAATTAGGGGGAGTATATCTCCCCCTAGAAGGATCGGATGATCGAGCTTGCATATGCCATTTTAATCAAATTGATCCCAAGGAGTGAGTTGGTTAGGCTATTTTCAGTGGCATGTGATTTAGTTTGGCCAGATGAGCGGAGTGGTGAAGCTTCCATGTGCTTGAAATCTCCAATGTGGAGAAATTCTAATTGGGTGGTCAGTTTTAGCAATGGGTTGGGTTTGGCTAACCCAAACCTATTAGGTTATGTGCACCACACTCATTAGTGTCCACTTGGTTCACTAAGAGGGTACTAAGAGGGTGCCAAGTGGCCATGAAAAGGATATGACCAAATTCTAAGTAGAATTAGCCATAGGTTACCCCTTGACCTAGGCGTATAATGGTCATTTGGCTTTGATTTCACTTCAGGCAGATTTAGAAGAGTTTGAAATTGGGTTGGTCCAAATTATAAAGAATTTGGAGCTAATTTGTTATCATTTGGCTCATCTTGTCAAACCAAGGGTTGGGTCAAGTGCATATCACCATTTGAAATGTTTTGGTATCATTGGTTTGGTTTAATTTGATTTATATTTATTTTTGGCTCATTTGAATTCACCTAGGTCAAATGGGTCAAGTTGACCAATTTGACCCATTTGACCCAATTGGGTTAGGTCATCGGTTGGTTTAGGTTTGGTTGGTCATTTGAATTATGTTGGAAGCTTTGGTTTTAATCAATTTTGGTTCAATTTAACCTTTTAGGTCAAGTTGGATACATGGTCAATTGGGCTAGGTTGGGTCTAGTTGGCCAATTGAGGCTTTGGTCAAGTTCATCAAGTGGTTTAGATGAATTTGATCTATTGGTTGCAATCAATTTGGCAGATCAAGATTTGATATATTTTGACTTTTTAGGTCAAGTTGGGTCAACTTGGGTTAAGTGGCCAATTGGGCTAGATTAAGCTCAAATGATGACTTGGTCAAGTTCAAACGTTGATCATGAATTGGTTTTAATCAATGGTTTCAATCAATTTGGCCTATAGTGGATTTTGGCTAGTTTGGTTTCATTTTGGTTAAGTGTTGACTAGGTCAACCCTTAGATTTGACTTGGTTTGACCCAATTTGAGTGATTGATCATCTCATGATGTTTGTTGTTCATGATGAGAGGCTTAGGTGGGCTTAGTTCAATCCAATTTGGGTACGATTAGAATTTGGCTCATAAGGGATACTTTAGGTCACTTTGGGTAAAGTGAGCCTAAGTGGGTCAATTAGCTTGATCAATGCTTGATTCAAGTTTGGTTAAATTCACATATGGACTTATGATTGAAATATAAATCCATTTGTAAGTGATTTGGAGTCAAATGGGTTTTGATTCATTTGATAATTTCAAATTCAAAGGGTGAACATGAATTTGACTTGGGTTTGATTTGTGAATTCAGTTATGATTTGATGATTGAAGTTTATGTTTATATTTGGATTCATGATTGAAGGATTGATTGAATCATGAAGAAAAATCAAGGGTTTGGCTTGATTTGAGTTTGATTTGATCAAGTTCAAGAATTTGACTCGAAGAAGCAAAGGTTGGATTTAGTTTTGGGTGTTTGAATTTTTATTTCATTTATTTTTGTGAATATAAATGAGAACATACATTGGTTATGAGAAAATCTCTTGAATTTGAATTGATTTGGATTTGATTTGAGCTAAGTCCCTAAGGTGAAATCAAAGTGCTTAAGGAAGATTTTTGAACTTGGAATTGAGTTTTGGATTTAGTTTTGGTTATTTGAATTTATATTTCATTTATATTTATGAATATAAATAAGAATATAAATGGGTTGTGAGAAAATTTCTTGAGTTTGAAATGATTTGAATTTGAGCTAGGTCCATAAGATGAAATCAAAGGGCTTAGTGAAGATTTTTAGAATTTGGAATTCAGTTAAGGGTTTCAATCATTTGGAATTGATTCAAGATTTGAGAAAATTAATTGAGTTGATTTGAGGTTGAAGTTCAAGATTTTGACTTGAAAGGCTTAGGTTAGATTTTGATTTGAATTTGAGTTTGATTTTTGGTGTTGGTTTTGGTTGTATAAATTATATTTCATTTATATATGTGAATATAAATGAGAATATATGGGTTATGGGAAAATTTCAAAGATTTGAAGTGATTTGAACATGATGATCTAGACTAAGTCCTTAAGAGAAACTTAGGAAATATTTTCAACTTGGAATTGAATTTTGGATTCAGTTTGATTGATTTCAATTTATATTTCATTTATATATGTTAATATAAATGAAAATATAAATGAGTTATGAGAGAATTTTTTGAGTTTGAATTGATTTGAAAATAATTTAGGCTAAGTCCTTAAGAGGGAAATGAGGACTTAGTAAATATTTTGAACTTGGAATTGAATTTTGGATTTAGTTTGATTGATTTGAATTTATATTTCATTTATACATGTGAATATAAATGAAAATATAAATGAGTTGTTAGAAAATTTCCTGAGTTTGAATTGATTTGAGCATGATTTAGGTTAAGTCCTTAAGAGAGAGTCAAAGGACTTAGGCAAGATTTGGAATTTCAATCATGGGCTTCAATCATAAATTTCAATCATAGGTTCAATCATGTGGCATTGATTTGAGTTTGGGAAAAAATGATTAAGCTAGAATTGATTTAAGTTTGATGTTGATTTGATTTGGAGTTTGACTTGAAGGAAGGAAGTAAGGAATGTGGTTTAAGCTATAGGGTAGTCAAATTTTTCTAACACCCTTAAGGCATGATCTATTCATATGGCTAACTCTTCTAAGTCTTTAGGGTTAAGTTGAGTGTCCACCTAATCACTAGATGTGTCTTAAGACTAAGGAACTCCTAAAGTTTAAGAAGATTCCTATGTCTAAGATGGAGGGGTTGAGAGCTCATCCCGAAAATGAGGTCAACAAAGGGCGCCGAATAGGTGTGGTATGACTGACAAGGAACACCGCATGTATTGGTGTTGAACGAAATGTTAAACAACATCGAACGATCACAAGCACTAACAGAAATGGTCTACTCATAACCTGAGGTGTAGAAGGAATCTGGAACTTAGTGCAATGTGGCTCTACTTATGTCATGGACAAAAGAGAGGGAAGGAGGAATCCACTAGGGATAGAGCATGTGAACCTTCTACTAGGGAAGAAGGTTCAAGTTATCCACAAAAGGATGAGGGGATTGATTTTGATTTGAGTCTCGCTGGGGATAAATTTAATTTGATCAATTAAGTCCCACTAGGGAAGAGGGTTGAAATTGTTTCAGTTTGTTATTTGTTTAATTGTATTTATTTTGAATCCATCGGGAATAGATAAGTGAACTCTCCATTAGTGAAGCGAGTCCAAGTCATCCACCAAGTGAAGGAAGGCTGTGAAATCTACTAAGGGATTAGAATTTTAGATCTGCTAGGGAGCTAGAAAGATTTGCATCTCAATGAGGAGAAGCAAAAGATTTTGATTTGGATTGATTGATTATTTTCAGCTTTTATTTTGTTTATTTTAGATTTTTAATTTTGGATTTTTGAGATAGACCCTGTTGGTTTACGATGGACTGCACTGAGTAGGAGCCATGGAGGCCTAGACATAACTTAGATTTACCAATCCAAAGGGGTATTCTACTAAACACATAATAGGACTAGCCAACCAGGGATGCCTTTCAGTATGCAGCAACCATACTAGGAAGAAAGCGGGACTCACATCTTCTAGATATAAGAAGCCACCGAGGTGATTAGTTGCTTTAGGAAACAAATTGGACCCGACCTAGGGTTGACTATTGAGTGAATGTCATTGTGGGACTTAAATTAGCTCAAAGATAGTCAAAATTAATTTCATTTTTAAGTTTGGTTTGATGGATTCTATTAGTTTAAGATGGATCACACTTAGAATGAGCTTATATTAGTCTAGACCTATCTCAGATTTACTGAACCAAAGGGAGTAGCTTCCCGACCAATGGGAGAACTATCTGACCAAAGGAATGCCTTTTGGTTTGCAATGGTCAATTTAAGGGAAGAAAGCTTAGGGAGTCACATCTCCCACTACAAAAGACCATTGGGTGATTGGTTGCTTTGTGCAACAAATCGAACCCATCCTAAGGCTACCCGTCGGTCTACGACAGTCATGCTAAAAAGAATGTGTCATAGTTTTACATCTTCCAAAGCAGAATGACTGCCGAGGTAACCTGCTTGTAGCAAAATAAATTGAACTCGACCTAAGGGCGACTACGGAGTGAATGCTGACCTGAGGACTTATCTCAACTCAGTTAGTTAGACAATTCATATAGGGAGTTCTACTAACACTGCCCAAAAGATAGGATGCCTACTTGGGAAAAGGGGCCTTAGGGGTTTGAATTCTAATCCTGGCTTAATTTATTTATTTTATTTAATTAATTTATCGTGGACCCTGTTAGTTTATGAGGGATCAAACTGAGAAGGAGCTTATATCAGCCTAGACCTATCTCAGATTTATTGAACCAAGGAAAAATCTACGCATCCATTGAACAAATTCTTCAACCACAGGGGTGGCTACTAGGGCAGGAGGACTTTCCAATCCAAAATTAACCTAGGTAGTGTCTAAATGGGGTCACAAAGGACGTGATCCAAATAGAGTACCCGTAGAGAATGGGGCCGCTAAGGGCTTAATCCAAAACCTTGTAGAAGATAACATGGCTAGTCATATATTTCAAATAGGTATTCGGTGGCCAATTCAAGTAGAAAGTGCGGGGACTCACATCTGCCAAGAGCGGTGTATCCACCGAGTGAGTCATTATCGACATAGCGACATTAACATACTGTCGATTTGCAATAATCACTGAAAGAAATCTTGGGGACTCACATCCTCCTATAACAAAGCGATTCTTTGGGATAGTCTTCTCGACAAGTGCTATCAGGTACTAATTGAATGCCACTAGAGAATTTATATCAACTCAAATGTAGTTGAGAGTAAATGAGCCTCTGGGGGACTTATCCTAAACCTCAAATACACCTCACCTAGTTAGATCATGATGATTAGTTCAAGAAGAAAGCATGAGTACTCTTATCTCTTTAAACAAAATCAACATGAGGTAACTTACTAGCTAGGCAGTGAAGTCTATTATACTAACAAGGTGCTCGTTGGTTTGCAACGGTCAAGTTAGGAAAAAAGCATGAGGACTCACATCTTCCAAATAAGTGACCATAAGGGTGACATAGCGGTAGCATGTGGGCGACTGAAGCGACTAATAAGTGAGTGCCACAAGGGGACTTGCTCCCACATCAAATAGCTCGAGATAAAATATTTGTGTTTGTTGTTTTGCTCATATTAAAAAGAAATTGGATGCCTCTAGGGGACTCTTACACCTACCATAAACACGCTAGGGGATTTTGACTAAATGGTGTCATGGATGGCAAATAGGAATACCCACTAAAACAAGATGCCACTTGGGTTCTCTTACACCCTTTCATAATGCATATATACATTAGAGTGAATTGATATCAAGAACAAACAAGTTAGTCATAAGAATATGGTTGATTTAAATTTAATTTTATTGACAATTGATTTCTTTTTTATTTTAGAAAAATCAATTTTTTTTATTTAACTCCACTATTACTAGAGCTCATATTCGATTAGCCAAAGATAGAAAGAGAAACCTATCCCCAGCGGAGTCTCTAAAAATCTATAGGCTTCGAAAATTCACCACAGACCTCTCATTGAGAGTGATGATTTAAATGTCGATGAAATTTTCAGAAGGCAGATGGAATAGTAGATAAGACACTACCTAGATATGTTGTTCTCATTTTGTGAGGACTTTAGATCTAGTTCGGGTTTCTATCGCATAAGCACCTAGTTAGTTACCCCCCAATCTTTGAGAGAGAACTTTCGATTAATGGTCGTTAGTTAGTGCATAGCATATAATAGCAGCATGTGGAGTTTTAGAATTCAAATTTATGAAATTCATCATTATTTACTTAAAGAGGATGGTTGAGAGAATAATGATACGCCGATCTAGATCTCATGGTTCCGTCATCCTGGTGCCTGATTCTAATCTACTTAGTCGGGAGGTAGTCGACTGACACGATCGAAGGATCCTTATTATCAACGCATGGGTTACGTCCAAAAAATCTTGTCAGTGGGGTGGTGTTTGTTTAAGGAGACAAGTTTAAGTCTACCCATCGGAAGATTTTTTTGCCCAATCAATATCTTACATGGTTCTCAAAAGGCAGCCATTGGAAGCGTAAGCTAGTCATTGATCGTAATATAATGGTTCAATTTGGATCACCGTCGAATCGAAATATTGTCTATGTGGGCTATGTCGCATGATAAGGAACGCCACTCGCTGCTAATATAAGAGATTGTTTGAGAGTAAATATAATTGTGTACTTAATTTGACTTTGGCTCTTTCATGAGCTAGAGTTTTCTTAATTTATCACTTCATAAATAATTATAAAAGGTGGATTAATTTGTAGCTCTAAGATCGGGCGCACGTGAAGTCATCCATCGGCTAAACAAAGATTCCATCCATCGGCTCGAAATAACCTGTCTCCTCTTTATTTCCCGCAAAAAAGAAAACTTCACCGTATGCACTAATCAATCTAATAGCATACAGTCTTAATAAGTCATCGTCATTGCCTACAAACGATCTAGCGTGATCATAGAAGCATTTTACAGTCAGAATAGAATCAATTGTTTGACACTTTGAAGCAAGGCCATCAACTGCTTATGCCCTCATCAGCAGATAAAGATCATCTGCGAGCCTTAGCAGCACTCGAATCACGGCATGCGTTTTCATAACCACAATTCTTCTATTATCCCCATCCAAATTCGAAATTAGCAACTTAATGAGCAGCGATTTGACATAGACAAGTGAGTTCGAAGCAAGTGAGAGCACTAAGCCTTTGTCCAGTAAAAAGCCATCCATGGAAGCAAGGGTGGAGAGGGCTTCTGCTGCGAGCTTTTCGTCACCGTTAAGGAGTGGCCGAAGGAGTTTGATGATTGAGAGTGCGAAGGTTCTGTAATGAGATAAAGCCAGTTCGTGATTGGCTTTAGCTAGAGGGGCGAGAGTCAAGGACAGCTAGGGGTCTTCGGATACTGTAGCAGAGACGAGAGTTTGGCTGCTGCTCGGTTGGCCCTTGATCGGGAGAGAATGCCTAGCGAGCCAGGGAATTGCAAGGGATGGATGAACGGGGGAGACCAAGCTGTTCCGCCAACAGTGAAAGAGATCCCGTGCTCGTCACATTTCACCTCCCAGAACTTGGCCCTGATCTGATTGCCGCACTGCCCGCCCAGGATATGGAGAATCTCTCTCATCCTTGCTTCTTCGTTTGAGATCCGGCGTACGCTAAGATCAGCCGGCAGCAGGCAAGAGCGGAGAAACGAATGAGGCGCTCAGATTTTTTTTGTGTACCCGTAGCCGACAGCAAGTGAGAAGAGGGGAAGCTCATTTTTTGGATGAAAAGGGAATCAGCTCGCGTGAAGGGAGTGACAGACCGCCGAAGATATCCAAAGGGGCGGCTGTAGATGCATAGGAGATAATAATCTCCTTTTTTTTATGACCTCCATTTGAAGGGGGCTGACAAAGGGATAGGTATCGGTTATTGGCTAGAATGGAGGGTTAATTATAGATGAAAGCGGCTACAAGTTTTAAAGAATTGACTTTATGTGATTAAGAGATAATTAGATAGATTTATCTTAAAATGTGTGCTAATCTTGACAAAATTTTAAGCTCATAAATCTTAATCAAATTGGATGTCTATTATATATAATTTCAACGCGTTTGACGAAAGACAGTTAGTTTAATGAGCGGAGTGCGTTTGGCGGCTTTGGTGTCGTGGGTATTTGAGTTCAAAATGCGTTATAAACTAGCTTCGATGTTCACGTAAACTCATCCGAATTAGGCGCGAACAGTCTCATTTGATAGGTTTGGACATTTCGACGCTAACGGCATGATTTGCAAACGGAGGCCGTTTGGACATGGTGGCTTCCTCTCGATATGCGTAGCGTCATCACTGATCGACTTGTCGATTGATCATTTGATTTTGATATTTATTTTGACCAATTTTGACATTCAAAACACGATGGCGAAGTCCGATCATTGATCGGAGATTGTTTCAACCATTTTCGGTGACATCCAGCGCATTTTGAGCCCCAATTTGTGCACTGTCACTTCCGAAGTCCGTCGAATTCGACTTGTGAGCTTGACTTGACTTATTACACATATATAGAGGTCAACATATACTTTATATCTAAGGAAACAAAAATAAAATTAATTTTTTAGGGCTTCTTATATATGTAAGAAATTTCATAAACAAAATTTTAAGTGAATCTTAATTTCATATGCAATCTTCATTAGGACTTTACTATCCAAGTAGTGCCTTAGCCATAAATTAAAAAATATGTATTATTATTAATATTAATAGTAATTTTGAAGACATTTCACTTCTAAAAACACACAATAGATGTTATATTTGAATCAAGATAAAGTGAGTTTTAAAGAGAATTAATTCAACCACTTTTATCACATATTATAGTCATGTGATATATAAGGTTAATGATGGCTAAAGGCAAATGTTTGGTTGATTTACATTGGTCGAGGATTGAAATTAGTTGGGGGCAGGAGAGTTCTGAAATTGTTAAAATTTGAGAATTCTCTCCATTGAAGTTCTTTTTGAATAAATTACCATAGTCTATTTATAAAAGAGCTATCATAGTCATTTTTACTAGAAAAGAGAACACTCAATGGAATGTTTAAATGAAATATTTTTTATCATTTCATATTTTCAAACAGAGCGGTACATTAATAAATTTAGAACCGAGTAATCTTAGATTCGTTTAGTCATGATGTATATTTTGACTATAAATGTATAAAATTTAGAGTATATTTAACAGTGATAAATAGCCTAAAAAAATTCAGTCATATTTTTGAGTGCTTGATTTAAAGTCATTTGAATTCAGATTAAGTCAATTTTTATTATCATTGACTCATCTTCTTAAACTATAATTTCCCGACTATAAATTTGTTGATAATAAAATTTAAATGATTATGGAGTTAATTTTTGAAAATTCAATTTCAGAGACAATTCAATTATGAAAATTTGAAGGTATTATTTGGAGATGGAATCTTGGGAGTAGACGGTGAAAAATGACGTCATCAGAGGAAACTGGAGAGCTATGAGTTCTCCACAAGAGCTTTGAGGAGCTATGGCAACGGTGTTTTTAAAACAAATGCAGCAAAACTCGCTTATATGATTCTGAAAAAAGCGAGGTTCTATGTGCCAATGGATATTCAGGTTAATTAATTATCAGAAAATGCTGTCTCTATATATTGCTATTATCACAATATCGTTAATATGATTTACATACATACCACATAATTTTTTTATTTATATATACTTAAATCTTTAATATCATATAAAAATTCTATTTCATATATAGAAAATTATTATATATGTAAATATAAAACTTTTATAATAGAAATGTATATACATTAAAAATAATTCAATTTTGTTTTGATAAATTGGTAGCCTGAGAATATTTTATTCATATTGCAGGAACTGTTTATGAGTTCAACATGGACTCGATATTCAAAATTGAGTTTGGGGTTAACCTAAAGAACCTAGATGGGTCTCTTGATGCTATTAAATTCACAAAAACTTTTGATAATGTGAGTGTTTACATCGTAAGCCGTCATGTTGATGCTTTCTGGAAAATCAGAAGGTTTTTCAACATTGGCTATGAGGCAAAGCTCAAGGAGGACGTCAAAGTTATTGACGATTTCATATGTAAGTTAGTTCGTGCTAAAAAACAATAAATGACTGTTGAAAAAAATAATTCGGTATAATTTTCACGCACCCTCTTCATACTTTTTTTCCCTTTGATCATATAATCTCTCTCTCTCTCTCTCTCTCTCTCTCTCTCTATATATATATATATATATAATCGAACAAGCTTATTGATTGTATGCATGTGTTTTAGATTACATGGTTCCATAATGACAAATTGATGAGTAATAATATCGGGATTAATGATCTATTTTTCATAATAAAAATTTGATTTAGGTCTCTTGTGTTGTGTGTAGGAAAAGAAAGAAGATATCTTCTCAAGATTTATGAATGAGATGGAGCATGATTTAGAAAATATAACTTCCAAGTATTTAAGAGACATCGCGCTAAACTTTGTTATAGCTGGCAAAGACACCACGGCTGGAACACTCTCTTGGTTCATATATTTGCTATGCAAACATCCTTCTGTGCAAGAAAAATTTTTCCAAGAAGTCAAAGAAGCTACCAAAGCAAGAGAAGATATTACAAACAATGAATTTATTGAGAAAATAACCGAATAGGCTCTTGATAGAATGAAGTACCTTCACACTGCATTATTTGAAACTTTAAGATTGTACCCAGCGGCTCCAATGGTATGGTTCTTTATGATTAAAGTCTTTCAATATATTTATATCTAGAGATTTTAAAGTGGAAACGGCTCTAAAATTTCTGAATTCATATGTATTACAGTCTAATATTTGATATTATTGATATATCTACAGCATCAACACTAATATATTTATCTGCTTGCACGTTGCTTAGTACTTAATTTCTAAATTATTTTGATAACAATATTATTTAGAAACATTTGTTGAGCTGATATCCTTTCCTTTAAATGTATACATATAGAATGCGAAGTGCTGCTTCTCATGACACATTACCTGATGGATTCAATGTTAATAAAGGAGACATTGTGTTCTACTTGCCTTATTCAATGGGTAGGATGGAAGAACTATGCGGACATGATTGTGAAAATTTCCAGCCAGATAGATGGATAGATGATGATGGATCAATCCGCAATGAAAGTCCTTTTAAGTTTACAGCATTCCAGGTAAAAAATATAATAATTATTCGTCAAATGTTGATCAACTTGGGCTTTCCTTTTTAATTAATTTGAGGTAAAATAGGAGAAAAATAAAAAAGAAATATGCAAGAGATTAATTGGCTTCATTTTCTTGGAACTAAATAGCTTCTAAATTAAAATAAGTAAGGTTGACATTATCAAACATTTATTTGGCTGAACAAGATTTTTTTTTTTATAAATTAAGGCACATTGTTATCTATGCAATAACTGAATTACTAAGTAATATAGAGAACTAATTTTTATATAAACAAACAAAGACATAACTAAAATTGTAGTAAATTCTTTCTTTAAAAAATAAGTCTAAGATTAAATCCACTGCTAATTCATTTTCTCATATGTTTAATTATTTTTGTTGACTAAATCTTTATGCTAAGTATGGGCTCCTAAAATTCGTCACCAATCTCTCAATGAAGAGAGTAGAGTAAATGTCGATCAAACTTTTAGAAGTCAGATGAAATAGTAGATAAGACATTGCCGAGAGATTTCACCCTCATTTTGTAAGGACTTTAGATATGGTTTCAGGTTTCCTATAAGCACAAGTACCTATAGTTAATTACCTCTCCCAATACTGAGAAAGCATTTTCGATTAAGGCTAATCATTAGATCGCTAAATGCGTAGCATATAGTAACAGTATGTGGAGCTTTGAAATTTAGATTTATGAAATTTATCATCTTAAATTAAAGCAGATGATTGAGAGAATGATGATGCACTTGATCAAGATCCCATGGTTCCATCATCTCGGGCTATCATGGTCCCTAGTTTACTTAGTCAGAGGAGGCAGTCGACCCAACCTGACCGAAAGATCATTTTCTGCAGCCATGAGTTGCATCGTCCAAGGAGAATTTGTAGACCTGGGGTGGTGTTTGTCTAAGTAGACAATCTTAAGTCTACCTTAGCTGATAAAAGGACTTTGTGCCTATCAAATATACTCTATGATTCATAACTCAAATGGTTGTGGAGCCATTCAGTCAAAGAACCTTGGTCATAACTGCATTTTATGTGGTGCTATTTTGGGGAAAGACCACGCGAACAGAGGACACTGGCCACGTTTTTACTGGCATGAAATTATTTGAGTTTGAATCTACAGACTTATTTGACTTGACGTTAGTTCCTTTGTGAGCTAGAGTTTTCTTAATCTGTCATTCCTAACAAATGATTGTGGATGGGTGGATGAATTATTTGCTTCAAGTATTTAAAAATTCATTTAGTTCAGATATTTACTTAGTTAAAACTTAGTTTTATGATGAATTAGTTTAGAGCTCAAGTACCTTTTGATGATAATATCCCCTCTGATTGAGATTTCAAGTAACGCGGCCATCATCGGGGTGGACCTTGCCAACTTTTTTCATTTGGTAGCAGAGGATCAGGTCTATGATTAGAACTTGTGACTGCATTTACCATCTTAAAATACCGAGTCTATAATTTAAAATATGAAATTTCTCTACTAAAATTATTGATAGTCGTATGCAAATGTAAAATAACATTACTCTCTTAAAGATTGAACATTCAACTTATAATCAATCCAGTCAACTCCTATCCTTACAAGAAGATTGAATTGAGTATGTGGGACTTACAACTTCACCATATAAATAAAGTAGTCCAATCAAGTTTGTTTTCAATTTCATCGAATCTTGTGCAATTTATAAAATTTGAATGTTTCACAAAGTAATTGGGGTTAGGCTTAAGAAATTCCTCATAAAATGTGTAAATCACTTGAGAGTACTTGCACACTTCTTTGAAGTATTATATTTGAGTTTATTTCTATTTATGATATGCATGCTCGATTAATTTACAATGCTAAGTTACTTACAATAATTTGAATATTAGACCGCATCATGATGCATGAAAATATCAATCTTTTCAAATTATTTATATACACATCAATATAAAATATATATCGACATAACATTATCTTAATGTGCATGTCTAATTTCATTGTCTTACGTATATTTTGATGCAACTTATTTGAATTTCAATACGATGCCTTGAAGTATGTGCTTCATGATCTATGTTGTTTTTCAAGTCATTTGCACATCTTTTTAAAATAAAGGTTGAGCCAAGATGTATATTGAAATATGTGTGTGATAAGTCTATTCGAGCATTTTGTAAAATGAGTCATTTTTGTCCTCCAATGCTTATCTTTTAACATGGTGAGTTTTATAGAGATTCTTTACTCCCATTATAAATAGAGGTTGGATGAGAGTCCCCCTCCACCATCACATCCATTTTCATAAGACTTGAGTGAGTTTTGGAGGTTGGAGAAATCTTGCTTAGGTGTTTACTAATAGGTATGATCCTCAGTCCTCATTTATTTCTTGTAATTTTCATTTTTTATTATATTTTATTATATTTTATTACTTTATTTTTGTAACATGTCCAATATGATATTATGCTTCACCCAATTAAATTTTTTTACTTGATTTAAGTCACTTTAGTTATTAAAACACTTGAGACTACCGCTCAAAGAAATATTTTATTGCTCAAATAAAAAGGTTACAAGATCCTTAAAGGGGTTAAACTCTGAGACTACTGCTCAAAGAGCTACAATCAACCTAAAGAGTAAAACCCCTAAGTACACACACAACAAAAAAAAAACAAAACAAATCCAATAACAAAGAAACAAACCTTTGCAGCAGATATCCTCACCATCCACTTGAGAGGGTAAAAGAGCTTAGATCCAACGAAATTAGAGACACGTAATAAAAGAAGACACACACAATATCTTGAATGTTAGTAAGTACCCATAAGAGAGGAAATAATTATATTTGAAAACCATAATCTGAGAGGAGTTGCAGAATCAATCCACTAGTTAGGGACAACCACATACATGCATCCCACCGGGGTACCACACATATGCTACTACATCCAAATCGTCAGATTAAATTGCCACCCATCGGAGAAAACCTAGACAACCATCCATTCAAGAAAATTATAAAGCTCACCACCTTGATATAAGCGTAAATAAAAGTAGTTGCTATCCTTTGGATGAAACCAAATCACCTTACAACTCAGCCATCAAAATATGTTTATAGATCATAGCATAACTAGAGAGAAAGCAGGTAATAATACATACGACAACCTCCATGTAATAAACGCAGATAGATAAGAAATCTATGATGAATATCTTAGAAATTTTATTATCAGCCCTCTATACCGAAATTGCAACATGCAAGGCAGCCTCACAATCACCAACCAAAGGGAGACAACCAACACCATAGAAACAAACATTTCCCTCTTTTATCAATAAAAATCTGCCCCAACCAATCCAAAGAATATATACTAAGAGCAGGAAACAACCAGCCAAAAAGAAATAGAAACAAAAATAGAAAAGAAACAGAAAGACAAAGGTTAAAAGGCAATCAACGATTTACCAAGGAAATAATTCCTACCCGATGGAATAAAACATCACCTCATCACCAAGTAACCAATGATATCCATATTCCAACTAATAACAAAAAAGATGACAGTATACAAACTTTTTCCCCGCAGCCCACAGAAAATCGATTCTATACTTGGGCTGCTGTAGCATTTTCTTATGCCACCCAAAGGAGTCTTAGGTAGCATTCCGCTTAGCATCAATGGATGATAAACAACCAGCCACGGTCCACCCAGTATGAAGGAAATTAAAAAAATAGAGTGAATCTAGTATTATAAAATTGCAAAAAGAGATGGAAAAAAGATGGGAAATCTCCACCAATCAGCACAATATCCATGTTCCAAACATAGAAGCTTACATTTTCCTAACATAGAGAGGATCTATCTAAATTCACAAAACCCCTTAATAAGGGGAATATTATCATTGAAAATAATTTAACCATAGAGGACTTTGCAGTGATTAGAAAATCCACACAAGAATTCCCTTCTTGATGAATATGAGAGATGTGATAAGGGAAGTAAGAAGCCTTCTTGTATGATTGAGAGTATAATATACTTGCATTACCATGAGCTCCAGAGTTTAGTAAATTCAAGAAAAGCATCGGAAGCCATATTTTTTAAAACCTTTTGAATGCATAATAATATCCCATAATGAAGGCCATAGAGTTCAGCAAAAGAACAGAACAAGGTCTTAAAGGAATGGTAAATACGGCAATCATCTTACCTTTAAAATCTCTTAAGATACCCCAACATCCATAGAAACCATTTGCAACCAAACCATCCGTGTTCACCTTAATAGTATGGTTTTGAGGTTTAGTCTAATAAATAGTCTTACAAATATAATCACCGACAGAGAAATCCCAAGATAATGAGCCAATCGTTTAACATCTTTGAAACTGACGGGGAGAAGTTTAGCTTTGTAAGGGAGAAATTTTATCTTTAGCTTTAGCAATGATGCGTTGAAAATTCATGGGAATGTCATTATAGCTTCATTTCTTTCCATCGATATACCAATAGGGTAATAGCAAGCACACATTTGACATAACCTTTCGGGGCATAGGATAGGAAGTTATTAAATAGATGTATGATAGAAAGGGATCCATCAAATAGTAAAGTGTTCAACAAACTATCATACCGCCAAACTTTGTGATGGGTCCATTAACAAAACATGATCCAAAGTTTCTATGTGGAAACAACATTAACAGGGGAGATGGAATCCTTTTTTACGGAGAATAGCATCCAGGAATATATTGTTTAAGAATACCCAAGTGAGAACCAAAAAGGAGGTTGGAATAGTACACCAAATTTTGAAAAAATATTGGAGAGTCTTGATTGTTAGATCTAATAGTAGCAGCCATACATCCTTAAAAACATAGTCTCAGTGTGATTTGTTAAATATAATTTGATCCATTTTATTAGTTGTAGGATGATATTGAACTTTTTTTGATGATAGTATTAGGGACATAGCTCTAGTTGAGCAATATTCCAAGAGTTTTGAGTAATGAAATAACTTACTTTAATCCTTTCGATCAAATGGGTGTTAAGTAGTGCATCTATAGAACCCTCACCCAGTCAATTATCTTGCCAAAAAAAGGATGAACGGAATTAACACGGGATATAAGCTCTTAGCCTCCCACTTAATGTTACAGTCTTTTCCACCCAGGAGAGTCTCCCATTTTGAAGCTACAAATTAATGGATGTTTACCCTTATAGTATTTAGCAAGCATAAAATTTGACCATAAGCTATAATTACTTCTAAGGTTCCACCACATTTTATGTGAAAAATATTTGATGGACTCTTGTAAAGTTTTACATCCCAGGCCACCTTCATTCAAAGGGCCACAACACTTGTCCCAAGCAATGTGTTTTCTAGATGATGAGTTTGATCCCCAGAAGAATTTATTAAAAATCTGATTTATCTTATTAATAATAGCTATGGTAGGGAGAATAGTGGAAAGTAGATAGAAGGGTAAGGAGCAGAGAATACTTTTGATGAGGACTAATCTGGCTCCAAAAGAAAGAAGGTGGAATTCCCATGAGGAGATTTTCTTATAGATTTTTTGAATTACTTCATCAAAAAGGAAAAATCTTTTAGCACCACGATATAAAGGTGTACCCAGATATTTAATAGGAAGAGTATATTGGGCAAAGCTTATGATATTCTTGATATTGTTAATCCTGGGAATAGAGATCGAGTTACTAGAAATGAAGCCACTTTTATTGGGATTAATTTTAAGGCCACTCTCCCTCCCAAAATGAATAAGAAATTTATACAATTTCTTAATGTAATAGGTAGAATTGAAGATAATAAATCATCCAAGAAAGCAAAGGTGAGAGATAGGAAAACCACCCTAGTCTTGTAGCACATTTGAGCATTGAGAAACATAAGTTTAAGGTTACGAAAGATAGTCCCAACAATAATCAAAAGGGCGGGAAAGGGGATCCCCTCGATACCATGAGATGATCCAAAGAAGCCATGGATCTTACCATTAATAAGTAAGGAAAACCCGAATTTTTAATATCATTCTTAATTAAAATTAATGAAGGAGTGAGAAGCCAAATAAAGATAAAATTTTGTAGATAAATGACCAACTAATGTTATCATATATTTCGATATGTCTAATTTAAGGACTAGATTCCCACATCGAACTTTAGTGTTTAAATCATGGACAATTTCTTGAGCCAATAATACATTAAAATAGAATGACTTTAACAAAGCCAATTTGATTAGGAGAAGTGATTTTGGGAAGTAGCATACCCAATCTTTTAGCAAGGATCTTGAATATGAGCTTATTGAAGAATGTGCAAAGACTTATGGACTTATATTGATTCCAATGTTGGGTTTTGATTTTAGGAATTAGTACAATGGAAGTAGAGAAGAATTTGGGAGGGTGGTCCCTCTAAAAAAATCAAGAACCGCTTTAACCACATCATCTTTGATAACATTCCAATATTTTAAAAAAGAGAGGAGTGAATCCATCGGGCCACATAATCTGTATTTATACTCTGAATGGTCGATGTAATTTCATCTTCAGAAGGTAAGGATGTAAGAATTATGTTATTGTTTTTAATTATGATTTTTGGGATAACCTCAGGACTAGCCAAATCCTCCTCACTCACATGATTATTAAGCATGTTATTGAAATAAGAAACACCCGACTCAGCAAGTTCATTTTCATCAGAAATCCAACTATTATCAAAAATTTTAATTTTCTTAATGCAATTTAAGGCTTTTTCTTATTGAATAATGCATGAAAATACTTGGTATTCCTATCTCCTTCTGATAGTTTCTTAGCAGAAGCCTTTTGTCTCCAGTAAGTTTCCTCCATATCTTGATATTTGGATAATTTATCTTTGGCTTGGTTTAATAAAAGAGTCTTAGAAGGATCCGAATAACCTCTTCCTCTAATGATATGACCTCTTGTTCTAATTCTTTACGTTAGTGAAAATATTTTGAAACAATTTTTATTCCACCATTTGAGCAATTGTTTAAGCCTTTTAATTTCAGCCAAAGTCTCTTCATCCCAAAAGAGAGTCAGGGATAAAGAGGATCTCCCCAATTAATAGCCACCACCTCCTTAAATATGGTATCCAGCAACCACATATTTTGAAAATGAAAAGGAGTACAGAGAGGAGGGGACGTTGTATTAGCCTTAACGGAAATAAGCAAAGGAGAGTGATCGGATAAGGTTATACTAAGATGTTCAACTGATGTATTTGGAAAAGAGTTTATCCATAAATCATTAAAGGATCCTATCAAGTCTTTGCCATGTGATTATTCCATGTGAATTGGGAGCCACAAACTAGAACCAGTCAAATGACAATCAAGAGCCATATTATTAAATTCTTCCATAGATAAAGGGTTAGGAGGGTTTCCACCTTCGTTGCGCCGAGGAAGCAATAATATAAAATCTCCACCTACAAACGAGCATTAATGAGGTAGAAATTAATCAAATCGTTCCATAGGTTCCTTCTACCATACCTATTGGAAGAAAAGGATCCAAAGTAGACCAATTGCCAAATGTGATTTAAGTATTCACAACCGGTGAAGGTCTGAATAATATGTAAATCAAAAAGATTTTTCCAAAAGATCCAAATTTTATTACTTGAATTAGCAAAAGAACTACTAAAGCCAATCATTCTAGCCATAGTTTGGATGTTTGAAGGAAGAATAAAGGGTTCTAAAATTTCTAGCAAAGAAATGTTATGTTTATGAACTAAGTTGCTAAGTTTATTGCGAATAGAAAGGGAGCCTATCCCTCTCGCATTCCAAATCAGGAAAGAGACCATTTAGATGAGGATCTAGTAATGCAAAGATAGGGATTTAGATTTATGTGATTTTTTTTCCTTTTGAGACAATATGAAAATCATTTTCCAAACCAGAGCCTCACCATCCAGAAGGAGATTCCAATTAATTATTTATTGTAGATTCTAAGGTTACCTATCAATTCTCCCTCTTCCAACTAATTGTTCCTCGATGCATCTTAGTTTTAGAATTTTGGTCCACGTTAGCGAGAGTTGGTGGATGGGTTAGAATGGGGAAGAACACAAACCCCTAGATCCGGGGTGGAAGTTATCTCTAAATACTGCACCTTCTCCATACCAACCTTCTTTAGCTAAAGGAGATGACATTGCAATACAATTAGCATTATTTAGAGAATAAAAAATAAGAGGAGATCCTGAATCGGAATTGGGAATATTAATATCGCTATTTTGTATTTGGGACTTGGCTCCACCATGAGGAAAATGATCCTTCATTAGGTTTGTGCCTATGAGGGATTGATCTGCCATATTCAACTTTGGATAAATTTTATGCCTAAGAGTTCGGGGCTCATTTTATCGTTAATGGGGCTCTCTCCTTTGATGTTTCTTGCACATTGCCTTAGTACCAATGGTAGATTTGGAGACCAAAGAATTCTTTTAAATGTGGGTGAGCTATAAATCACAAAGCCATGACCATGAATTTTGCAATGTGAATAAAATATAGAAAATTTTAAATTCTATTTTTTGCAAATATCCATATTTTTTGATCCTATCCAAATTTCTTAGGATATTTTTTTAGTAATATCCACTTCCACAAGAACACAAAAGAAGGTCTAGAGCTAGTAGCTTGATCCAATGAGAGGACGATAAAAAATGGCCACATAAAGGAATTGTGGTTAAAGAAATGCACATGAAGATTGGGGATAGACAACCAATGGAACAATAGGAGATTCCTCTTTAATGTAAAAAGGGGTCCATTTTAATAAACGCATTTGGCAGTTGAACACATAATAAGAATGTCTTGAAAAAACATGAGTAATCCAAATCGTTAATTGAATCAAAACATGTCGAGAATCGATTAAACCCACAAAAAAAATATCAATGAATGAAAAAACTTGAATATTTTCCATGGAGGCAAAAGAGCAATTTACCCACTAAAGCAAACTCATAAGTTTAGCCAATTTTCCACCACAACATCGAGCACATACTTGGTACACTAAAAGTAGTAGAACAAAATCAAAAGACTCACCACCATTATTTACTTTACCAAGAAGCACATCCCTAAATGATTTTGAAGATCGGGTAGATAGTACCATTTTTATCTTGAATCCAAATCTGCCGCGATGAGATGCATCAAGATTCCCCAGTGAGCAACCGATGAATCCATATTTAAAAGTATGGCATCCCAAAGCACTAGCACACTATCAAATCAAAGCAAAAAAAAATAGAGCCAAAATCGCCGAGAAGGGTACAAAGAGTAGTGTCGAAAAAGCAAGAGAAAGGAGAAGGAAGAATCCTCTGCTGGGAAAATATAACACGCCTAAGGGGAGAAATCATGGGTGGCTAGGCCAATGGGGAAACGTAAGATGAAAATCAAACACTTGTCCAATTTAAGTCTCGCAAGTGTATGGCATTACTCACAACATTTTAGCATCATCTGGTGGGGAGTCACGAAATATTTTGCCCACTTGCACAGAGCGATCTACCGCACCAAAAGGTGAATTTTTGCACAAAATAGCATATTTTTAATCCAAGAGAGAGCATATCTGTACTTAAATTTCACAACATTGTAATTTATCATAGTACATTATGTTTTTGCAAGAGCGAGCGATAAAATCTGCGATGAAATCTATAAACAAGTATTATATATATATATATATAATTTTTTTTCTCTTTTTTTTCATTTTTTGTTATCTGTTTTGTGGAAATCGGAGAGAGAGAGAGAGAGAAAGAGAGAGAAAGAGAAATGAAAAGGATAGAAGGAAGGTAAAAGTGAGAGAATAACAATAAAACAAGTAATATATATATATATATATATATATATATATATATATATATATATATATATATATTTTCAGAATCTGGAGAGAGAGAGGGAGAGATTTTTTTTTTTTTTTTGATTTCCTAGAACTCATGGCGAGAGAGAGAGAGAGAGAGAAAGGAAAAGGAGAGAAGGAAGGTAACAGTGAAAGAATAACATTTTTTTTATAGAATTTATCATTTGTTTGCCTCAAATTTTGTGTCATCCCCAAGTCTACATAAGTAACTACATCTTCTCATTTGTGCATCAACCCATATAATATGGATATTTATTCTAGATATATTTTTTTTGGTGTTTCAAATATAATGATCCAATCCGTTTCGTGATTAGAGATCTTTTGGATAATGTTGAGATCAGTTGAGGCAAATTAGGGTCAATTTAATATGTCGTTGCATTTCGCGGATTGCCATTGACATGCATAGGTAACTTTATATTTTACATTTATGCAACTTATACAAAATAAATATATCTTCTAAGCCTATTCGACTTGTCAAATACATTAGAGTAGCTCATTTAATAAATAAACATCATTTGTAGGTCATCGGCGACCATCTTTATATGATTTATAGAATGTGTATTTGTAGCCTGTCGTTGTTATCATATGCGATCTAATTAATTATGAGGGGCTCCATTTAATAAATTTTCGTACTACGAAGGCATAATCATAATCCATTTCATTAACAAATAATGTCTAAATAATTTTGATGGTGATTGAAGTTATTTGAGTTTATTTCGCATATTGTTGACCTCCACATACGTGCCATAAGTCAAAGTCAAGCCCACAAGTCTAATTCACAGCAACATAGCAAGCTCAAAATGTACATGACATCACCGAAATTCAAAAACGACTCCGATCGAACGGACTTCACCGGTGTTGAATGTTGAAATAGACCATAATATAATTATTGTAAAATCTAACAACCAATCGATTAAGCACTTGAGCTATCAATGTGTCGACACGTATATCGGAGTCGAGAAGCTGCGACGATGTCCGAACGACCTCCGTTCATGAAATTGATCACGCTGTTAGCTTCAAAACATTGAAAACTATCAAATGAGACTATTCACGCTTAATTATGACGAGTTTGTGCCAATGACAAATACTCAATGTCAGCGCGTAAATCGAGGCTGGAATGCACTCGACATCCCTGAAAATGGTCGAAATGACCTCCGATCGACGAACAGACTTCGCCATTGCATTCAAAGCGTCAAAATGGATCAAAATATAAATATTGTAAAATCTGACGAGCAATTGATTAAGCGCTCGAGCTATCAATGTGTCAATGCACATATCGAGTTGGGAAGTTGCGACGCTGACCAAACGACATCCGTTAATGAAATTGAGCACGCCGTTAACTTCAAAACATTGAAATCTATCAAATGAGACTATCAGTACTCAATTCGAACGAGTTTGTACAAATGTCGAGTGATTTGAAGTGACATAAATCGAGTCAAAACGACCGACGCCACCAAAATCAACTCAAATGACCTCTGATCGATTAATGGACTTTGCCATCACGTTCAAAATGTCGAAATTGGTCAGAATATAAATGTTGCATGACTTGATGATCAACCGATAAAGCGCTCAAGTCATCAACGCGTCGGCATGCATATCGAGGTTAGGAGGCACCGACGAGAATCAAACAACCTCCATTCGTAAAATTGATTGTGTCGTTAGCTTCAAAACATCAAAATCTATCAAGTAAGACTATTCACACTCAATTCGGATAAATTCTGCATGAAAATCGAGTGGTCGAAAGCGGCGACGTGCACTTTGAGCTGAAATTGACCCAATTTGACACCGACTCGAACCAAATGGCCTCCGATCGTGAAACGGACTGAGCCGTTGCATCCGGAACATCGGAATAACCTTGAATCAACATATATATTGACCATATAATAACATCGGTGTAAGACTCATATTAAAATGATTAAATAATAAAAAAATATCAAAAAATATCCTGAAAAGGGCTAATCCCTAAAATTGATCGGCTCGACTCCTCACCCTTCACTATGGGTGTAAACGAGCCGAACATGAATGAGTTGAGGATCTGTTCATGTTCGGTTTACATTTGTTTGTGTTCATGTTCAGCTCGTGTTCGATTTAAGCTTGTTATGAGAATGTTCGTGTTCGGCTCGTTATTGTTCGTTTAAGCTCGAATGTGTTCGTGTTCGGCTCAAATAAGACTTGTTTATTTGTTTGCTCGAATCAGCTCGATTTTAGCTCGTGAAGAAGCTTGAAATAAGCTCGAATTTATTAAATTAAGTACTAAAACAAACTTTTTTTTAAAATTTTGAATTATTATAACAAAAAAATTTAGATACAATTTTACAAATAGGAAAAAACACAAATCAATATACAAATTTTATTAATATTTAATATTTTTTGAAATTTATAATATACATTCCACATAAATATTTTTTTAATGAAAGACATGCAAATACAATGATACAATCATACAAAAGTATAAAAAAATGTTTTATTAAACTAGAGAAAGAAATATAAAGTCCTTATAGGGATAAGGCTCAAATATCTAATGCTTTAGGAACTACAAGAAGATTAAAGAGTTTAATCCCCATCTAAATACAAAAAATAGAAAATAAGAAAAGCTAAAGAAAAGTAAAAACTGAAAAAAAAATAGCAGCCAATGAAGTCATGAAGAGAGCTTCAAAAGATCAGTGACAGATAATAAAATTCGTGAATCGACCAACACCTTCAAACTTGCAAGTAGAGAAAATGATCTTAAAAAAAACACTTGAGAAGATAGTTAATGAAGATATATATATATATATATATATATATATATATGATCTACAAGAGAAGCATAGATGGCTCAGCTCGAATAAAAAAAAATATTCATTTTAATTATCAACATAAGGGGCAACAAATTAGTGAGCATCCAACTTCCAAGAAGGGTTACAATCACAAAAGATGCTACCAGCCAAAGAAAAAAATTTTAAGATCATCATAGCCATCATAGCCATCATAGCCAATTAGCCACCATAAACAACAAGAGCAACAACATCGCAGAGGTAACTTACCTCTGCGATGATGTTGCTTTTGTTATTTATGGTGGTCGTAGGGCTGTCAAAACAGGTTTAGGAGACTGTGAAAAAGGCAACAAGCCAACAACAGCCAAGTAGACAAGTAGCCAATAATTCCAGAAAAAAATAACAACAATACAAGTATACTGAAAGTGAGAACAGACTGAACAGCCAACCAAGTTACCAAAGTACCAAACCTAGAACTCTGAAAGAATCAACAAATGCAACCATCAATGGCTGGATAGAGATGAAACGAAACACAATATAAGTCAAAATCCTCTGATGTCATATGGCCATAGCATAGCAAATACTCAATCACATGATTCACATCTAACAGCCAACAGGCTATCTATTATAAGAAGTTGTTGACTTGTAGTCTTGCATATTTAAAACAACAAAACAACAGTTGAATGAAAACAACAAAACAACCATACATCATAGAATGATAGAACTGGGCAGTGGGCAGTGGGAAATGGGCAGTGTGTAGTGGACAGTAGTCTAGTGCCTAGTGGCAGTGGGCAGCAGTTGTTCCACCGAGAAGTGAGAACAGACTGAACAGCCAACCAAGTTGCCAAAGTACCAAACCTGAAACTCTTTTTGAAAGAATCAACAAAAGCAACCATCAATGGCTGGATAGAAATGAAATGAAATACAATAATAAGTCAAAATCCTTTGATGCCATATGCTCATAGCATAGATACTCAATCACATGATTCACATAACATAGCATTATATTATAAGAAGTTGTTGACTTGTATTCTTGCATATTTAAAATAACAAAATAGTAGTTGAATGAAAACAACAAAATAACCAAACATCATAGAATGATAAAGGCGATAAAGCATGGCAATGTAGTGGATAGTAGTCTAATGGCAGTGGACGTCAGATTATAGCAGTTGAATATTTAAATGAAAAGATAGGAGTTTTTTGTAGCTAAGCTCAACTAGTAATGCTTGAAGCATGCTTAATATCATCGAAAGCAAGAAAAAGGATCATAGAAAGTAGCCAACAATTCTAGGAAAAAAAACAAGTTACCAAAGTACCAAAACTGAAACTTTGTTTGAAAGAATCAACAAAAGCAACAATCAATGGCTGGATAGAAATGAAACGAAACACAATAATAAGCCAAAATCTTCTGATGCCATATGCCCATAACATAGAAAATACTCAATCACATGATTCACATGAATCAATCTAACAGGCAACAAGTTATCTATTATAAGAAGTTGTAGTCTTATAAACTTGTAGTCTTGTAGAATTAAAACAACAAAACAACAGCTGAATGAAATCAGCAAAACAACATAACAACATAAAATTATAGAACTAGGCAGTAGTCCAGTAGAGTTAGTGGACAGCAGTTGAATGAAAATATAGGAGTTTTGAAACTAGAGAGGCTCAAATTTAATTACAGCACATATGTGATATGACAATGACATAACCTCGTACACTCTATATGATTGCACATTTTAGTTTAACATACCATTCCAAATATAGAGAGACAAATGTTGGAACATAAAAGTATTTGATGCTCATTAATCATCATCTTAAAATCCACATAAGGTTGACAAATACATCCAAACCATAGAGGATCAATTAAAGGTATCTATTCAAATTTACATATTTTACCATAAATATAATCCTCTATAGGGTTATATGCAATAATGACAAACCAAAACAAAGGCAATAAGCAATGAAGCAGCATTTACCTATTTGAATATTTTAAATCATCATAGCCTCACTCCTATTATTCATTTGGCAAAAAAATAATTAGAACAAAATAACATTAAGCCGTAATTCATAAATTTAAATCAACCCAAATCCAAATAATCCATCAACTATCATCAACATAAGTGTATAACCAAATATATAAAGTAAATACATGAAAAGTATTTGCAATTAAATGTATATGAAATATTAGAAGCAATGAAGCACATAATGGAACACAATCCTCTTCTTGCTCATGAATCACCCAAATTTTCCTCCTCTAACATTTCTTGCTGTGAAACAAAATTAAAAAAACATTAGAAGCAAAATAGATATAATGAAATAACAATATTAAATTGCATGGTACTGTATTGAATCAATGAAGCACTTACCAATGGTGTTTTAGCATTTAGTTGGGATGATCTGATCCAATTAGATGCACAAACTAATGCATTAACTGTCTTGAAAGTTAAACAACTTCTATAATCATCTAGCACCCTTCCACCAGTACTGAATGCATATTCAGAAGCAATAGTTGTTATTGGAATTGATAAAATATCACGAGCCATTCTAGATGAACATGGATATTTCAATGTGTTCATTTTCCACTATTCCAAAATATCAAATCATGAAAACAAATAACCCTTCCTCAAGATACACCAGTCGCTTAGCAATGGAACTAGATGACATAACAAAATCTTTAAAACCCAACATACAATCAAATTGAGTGTTCAAGAGGATCTATATAAGACTTTGAAGAAGAAGAAAACATTGATAGATTCATTCATTGCAGCAATAAAGAACTCTCGAAGCATATATTGCATGTATTTTCCAAAGAGCCTTCTCAACATATGTAATTTGAGAATCAAGTTCATGTAATTCATAGATCTTAAGAAATGTAAATGAAATGAATTTCAACTTAAAATGCGGATCAAGAACTGCAGCAACAGACATTAGTAGGTTACACTCTCTCCAATATTTATCAAATTTTATTTTCATAACTTCGGCCATTTTTCTAATATACTCATCTTCAGATCTAGATTCTTCCAAGAGAAGCTTCTTAACATGCATTCAGTTGGCAAAAAAATATTTGATGTTGGATAAGATGTGCAATTTTGAGTGACATTATTAAAATTGATAAGAACTTTATGATTTTTTTTCCTCATAATCTAGTGATACCCACTTGTAATTTGAATCTCTAACTGCATAATGAGTTAAGATAGTACGATAAATGAAAGCAGACTCAAGCATCATATAAGTTGAATTCCAACGTGTTGGCACATCAATACAAAGAGAACGTGATGTAGGAACACCTAACTATTTTACAATCTCAACAAATTTGTGTAGCCTTGTAGGAGATTTTTTGAGATATTTAATACTCCATATTATATATTATATCATGCACTTTCAAACCATCCTACACCATTATATTCAATATATGTGCACAACACGATATGAAAAAATGACCATGAAAATACAATTTTTCTTGAATCAAAGTTATTTCTAAGGTAAGAAGTCACATCATTATTATGCATTATCAAATTGAGGAGACTTTATCCAAGATTCCATTCTAACAACATACATATAGCATCAGATGAAAGTCCTATGAGGAGAGTCAAGTTCAATAAAATTAATCCTTTTCATCTTTCATGACAAATCAATGAAATGAATAGTTAAACACATATACCCCATTGTCTGATTAGATGTCCAACAATCTGATGTTAATGATACTCTCTGCACACTTCTAAGATAAGTTTTAAGTTTTTTTTTCTCAACATCATAAATTCACATGCAATCATTTTTTATAGTATTTCTAGACACACTGCCATAGTTAGAATTCAAATATTTCAATAAGATATTAAACCAAGTGTGCTCTACCATCATAAAAAGGATATTCATGGATAATAATCATCCTTGCAATAATTTCTCTGACTTGCCTTTGATCATTATTTTTAGGATCATGAAAAATAGAATTGCCAAATTCACTAGCAACATCAATTGGGTAGAAATTCAGTCGCTTCTGTCTTTTATCTGATAAATCAATAACTTGTTTACCTTTTGATTTAATTTTATCATAATCTTTGATATGTCTGAGAAGTTGTGAAGTTGTACTGATTTTTGGAACTTAACTCCACAAGACATACATTGCATGCAAGGAATCTCAACATTCATAGTTTTAACCTCTACAAAGTATTCCCAAACAGTAGACTTTCTCTTTCTAGATTTTTTATCCTGCCCCTCTAGTATAGTGCTAGTACTCTCAACAATTTGTTGAGATGCTTGATTATGAATATCTTCCAAATGTTCCATATCTACAGGTGGTATCTCACCAGTTGATGCAGACTGGGAATGCTCAAATGAAGACATATGTTGTATGCAAACTATGAATAATTCCAAACATCATGTGTTAAATGACAAATATGTTATAAAATAATTCATTCATATATATTACAAAGTTTAGAATATACAAAATACATTACAATTAAGCTTTGCATAATCAAAATTGCAAGAATGAATATCATTTATAATAGAAGGAGAATGAGCTTCATTACAATGGAAATAAGAAGATTATTAGAAAATTAGTTAACTGGCTAATGGCTATTTAAATCACTTTTTTTTAAAAAAAATTGGTAAAAGTGAAACAAGTCAAACAACAAATAATCATCAAATATCAAAATAAAAGCATATGAATATATGATCCTTTATCTTGCTATTAGGATGATATTAAAGCTTCGTGCATTACTAGTTTGCTTACAATTAGCTACAAAAGCTCCTATTTTGATTCAAATATATAACTTCTCCCGCGCCACTAGGCACTAGACTACTGTCCACTACACACTTCCCATTGCCCTTGCTTGCCTTCTATCATTCTATGATGTTTGGTTATTTTGCTATTTTCATTCAATTTGTTATTTTCTATTTTAAATATGCAAGAATACAAGTCAACAACTTCTTATAATATAGCACTAGGCTATTAGATGTGAATCATGTGATTGAGTATTTGCTATGCTATGGGCATATGGCATCAAAGGATTTTGACTTATTATTATGTTTCATTTCATTTCTATCCAGCCATTGATGGTTGCTTTTGTTGATTCTTTCAGACAGAGTTTCAGGTTTGGTACTTTGGTAACTTGGTTGGCTGTTCAGCCTGTTCTCACTTCTCGGTGGGTAACTTATGAAACAACAAAATCAACGGTGGTAGCAAAAGTCGACGAGTAAAAGAATGGACAACAAAGAATACCAAGCAAAGTTACTCTGAACTTTGAAGATACTAGAAGCCAGAAGGATCGAACAACACAAATACTAAATCATACATTGAAACTAAACTCTAACAATACAAAATAACATCACAGTCTGATTCACAAGAATCACAACCACATCAACAGGCTCCCATGACCCATACGACCATACAAGAGGAGTCATGCTCTAAAAATACATAACACATTATCACATTGAAACTAAACACTACAAGAAAGCAAAACAACATCATCTCACATATTCACAAGAATCACAACAGAGGCTCCCAAAGACCCATACGGCCATACAATAAAGGAGTCATGCTCCTAAAAAAAAATCACATAATTGTAATAACCATAGATTGGTGAAAGGCCATAAAGATCTATGAGATTGTGACATACCTGAGCAAGTAGAGCAGTTGAATAGTAAAGGAAATCACAGAGAAGAGTATGAGCGTCAGATGACTCAAAAAAAGTAAGAACAAGAGAGAGGGATAGAGTCACAAAGCTATAGAGGATCAGATTCACATATAAGACTCTCCACTTGCTCGATATGCCAAATGCCATGGCCACATAATGATGCAAGAACAAAAGAAATCTGAGAGGTAGGACTTGGGAGGAAGGGATTACAAATTATGGAGTTCTTACTACACTACTGCTCGTGCTCTGATGCTCAAAGCTGAGAGATGACTCAGATGAGGAGAAGTGGAGATCAGATAACTCAAAGGTAGAGAGGCTCAGAGGTAGAAGAGAAGAACTAGCACAAGAATCTCAAAACGGCCATTGAAAGGACTTAAGAAAATATGAATCTCTTGAGAAGCGAATAGGCTAAAACCCTAAAATAAATAATGAAATAAGTTACGTTGCATCGAGGAATCGCACAGAAGTAACCCTCGCGCACCTGAGCCTCGATCGAACGGTGAAAGCAGTTCCATTTGTTAGGTGTTCGCTCGTCACGAGCAATTTTTTTTTTGTTTGTGTTACGCTTGTTTAACAAGAATAACAGCTAATTTTGAGAAACATGAGATGTTCGCGAACAACAAGCTATTTTGACAGCCTTACCCTTCACGCATGGAAACCACTCCCACGTGTGGTTCGAATGACAACTACTCCCACTGCAGCTCCTCTCAGCCAGTCCTCCACTCTTCTCTTAACCGAACAAAAAAAAGAAAAAAATTCTGCAAGTCCTAAAGAAAAATGCAAGAAATCGAAGGAGATACTTTCTTCCCATCTCAACCAAAAACTTTGGCCCTTCACTACTGCCACTCGATCTCCAAAGTCCATATGCCCACTATTTCCTATAGATGATCGGTGCTCATTCCAGATCCTAGTCATTCTCTTTGGTGGATTAAATTATCGTTCGAAGCCGAAGAGAGATCGAGATCAACGGAGATGAAGAGAGGAGTACAACGAGGAAGTTTTCCCAGGAACACCCTTAATGGTGAAGCCGCAATAAAGCAGTGAGCTTCCGTTAGCATCATTGTGTTCTAATTTCTTTGATTGTTCTTGCATTCATCACCATGGAAGTCTCCATCTTAAGGTGACCAGGAGGTGACAGGCATTCAGATTAGGTTCATAGCAATTCTTTCGCCTCCTCAATCGAGCCACCTAGCCTCTGAAGCAATGGAATTCTAAAATTAGTTGAAATCATCGAGTTTCACTGTCAATTTGTAGAAAGAAATAGCTCACCTACATTGGCTCGCTCGTTGTTCCCTCCTCGAGGCTACAATGTTCATGCAATAGCTAGAATACCGGGATACAAGCAAGGCACCATCTTTGTCATTCATTCAACTGCGGTTAAAATCTTCAAAGCGGACCTCAACGTAGAAGGAAGCTTCGATGAGGCCGTGAAGCACTGCATTGGTGTATTCCATGTTGCGGTCTCTATGCAGTTCAATGTGGAGCATGAAGAAGCCATTGAGAAATATGTGACAGATATGATGATGGAAGAGGCAATGAAAGGGACAATAAATGTCCTACAAGCTTGTTTAAGATCCAAGTCGTGAAGAAGTTGATTTTCACTTCTTCCATTATAATCTCTGAAAGAGGGAGGAGGATGGAGATCTGGTGATGAATCATTATTGTAGTTTTGAAGACTAAACCTTACGGATGGGTCTATGTTGTATCAAAACTTATGTGAAGGCATTTCATTTAGCAAAAGAAAATGGTGATCCTAATCTATCGAATACTAGTCACGTCAGATGAGGGTCAATCCCGTTAGTCTACATTGAAGACTTATGCAATGCACATGTATTCTTTATGGAGAAGAACTCGTAAAGGCGATATATCCACTCAACACTCCACCTTGCCTCAATTGGAAGAACTCTTCTCTAAGAATTACCCTTCTTTCAACTCTATAAGGCATGAAAAGGAATTGCATGATAGAGCTCCATCGTGATCTCTTCTAAGAAGGTATGAATTGGGTTTTGAGTACAAGCACAACATCAAATACATTGTAGAGTAGAGTATGGCTTCTTGTGCTGAGGTTTGAAGACCTCTTCACGCTCATCAGGGCGTGACGAGATGAAAATAGGTCGAGGTATTTCAAAGCACCAACCATTATGCTTATCGTGTGACGAAGCCAGCGTCGGATGCACCCCATACTCAAATCTTTGAGTGAATATTTGCATATATATATATATATATATATATATATATATATATATATATATATATATATATATATATATATATATATATATATATATATATATATATATATATATATATATATATATATATATATATATGTTTCTTTATCGCATGATTGAGAATCATTATGCTCATCAGGCATAATGATTGAAGGTCGTAGGTGCTTCAAAATACCAACCATCACGCTTATCATGACGGGTAAAAATAGTTGATGTAGCCCCACAGGATGGACGTTGGAATCTTGCCAAATTTAGACTTAATTCTAATTTGAATATATTGCTTGCATTTCTTCCCGCAGGTTTCAAGACCCGCTAATGCCTATTAGAGTAATGTGTGAAGAAGGCGTGGTGTTAAAGACACCACTCACTATGTCATTAAGGCATAAGAAAGTAGCACCATCTTTGATGAGAGAAAATGATTAATCCTTAAGAATGTCAAGCAATGAAACCTAAAGCTAAAATTCAAATTAAAACTCCAAACAACAAAAAGGAAAAATAATATACAACAAACAAAAAAGTAAAACAAAAGAGGGCAAGCTACTTTGAGGGTAAATCTTCTTTAAAATAACAAACTAAATTATCCTTTGAACATGTAGCTTCAAAACAGGGTTTGCCACCAGATCTGCAACTTTTTGTACAAGCACACGGAAGGCAATACTAAATCCAATTCTATAAAAATCATAAAGCTTCCTTTAATCAAAAAAATTAAGGAATTTCATTCTAAATATGATTTTCAAAATCAACGAAATTATCTAAGCTATAAATTCCTATATGTGCTTGGACATAGAGATTTCAAGTGCAAATTTTAATGTCTGAAAAGTCTGCATAGGCTAAATTAGAATATATTAAATATTAATCTAAAAAATCTAATAAGATATTATATCAATTTATAATGCCTTCTTTGCCACCGGATCTGCAACCCTTTGTACAAGCAGACAGAAGGCGATACTAAATCAAAATCTGCAAAAATCATAGGGCATCCTTTAATTAAAAATTAAGAAATTTCATTCTATTTATGATTTTTAAAATCAACGAAATCACTAATTAAGAAAAATTATCTAAGCTATAAACACCTGCATGTGCTCAGAGATAGAGATTTCAAGTGTAAATTTTGATGTCTGAAAAGGCTACACAGGCTAAAGTTGGAATTAAATGAAAATCTGAAATCAATCTCATAACTCAGAAATGAAAACTGCCTAAATTCTTAAATACACCTACATGTTGAATGCTTAAATTCAAGTGTCAGGACGCGTTGCTTCTGGTTTAGTCTGGGTGCGGGTTAACAAAACCTAAAAACTTATAATAAGAGTTTCAAATTAGTGAAATATCTAAGAAACTGATTCTATTAGGTGACAACAAATCTAATCCTCTATTAGCAGCTAAACAGAGTTGATAGAATCTAAAGCTCTTAAACATATTCAAATTAATCAATTGTTCAAACCAAATTAACTCAAACTAAAAATCACTCAAAAAAATTGTTTAAATGAAATTCTATCATTAAAACTTAAATCAAACTCAATCTATCCACCTTCCGCAACTGTTTGTCGGGGGTGACAAACTAAGAAAACTCTAGCTCATAAAAGAACCCAATGTCAAATCAAGTGTTCTGTTATGCTCACTCTGAATCAATCCACGCTAGTAAGGATGTGGCTCGTATCCTTTGACTATGTGGCTTGGCCAATAAGCTCCACAGATGAAGCAGTTATGATTAAAGTCCTCTGATCGAATGGTTTGCTAGAGTCCATTATATTATTGACCATAGCGTATGCTCCCGATGGCCCTGCCCTTTGAGTTGTGAATCATAGGGTATACTTGATAGGGTAAATAACCCTCTCTTAGCTTAGGTAGACATAAGCATGTCTCCTTAGATAAACACCACCCCAGTCTGATTTCTTGACGGCGTAACCCATGTGTTCGATGAGAATCATTATCGTTGGTTGACCACCTCCTCTAAGTAGACTATGGACCCGGCCATATGAACCATGGGCTCTAGATTAAGCACATCATCATTCCCCCAACCATCTGGTTTAAGTTAAAATGATAAATTTCATATCTTAAATTCTAAAACTCTACATGTTGCTACTTATGCCTTCGCATTAGCGATTTAATAACTAGCCTTGTCGAAGTTCTCTCTTATTGAGAGGGTAATTAACTATAGGGGCTTGCCTATGAAAACCTAACAGATCTAAAGTCCTCACAAAATGAGGGAAAATCTCGGTAGTGTCTTATCTACTATTCCATCTGCCTTCTGAAAATTACACCGACACTTCAAATCACTCTCTTCAATTTCAATATCAATATATTGTTAAGAGGTCGGTGGTGAGTTTTTGGAGCCCACAGATTTTTAACGACTCCGTTGGGGAGGATAGTTGGAATAGCCACTACTGCTACTGAGGTTCCTCAAAAGAGAGCCTTTATACTTAAAAGATTGATTCATTTTGAAGCGTCAGTCATGAAAAGAGCCATCCTTGTGAAAGTTTCAATCATGCTTGTGAATGTAACCCACTCCGGTTGAAACTTTTTGATCAAGCCTCCTCCTCTGGAGGAAAAGTGAGTATAAGATAAAGAAGGAGAAGAAATATTGAATGTGAGTTCAGCAGTTGGTGTCTGAATCACTTGCCATGCGACCATACTTGATGCCAGAAGCGAGTGTTCCTACTCACAACAAATTTGAAAGTCTCAAGTGGGTGAAAAGGAACAGCTCTACTGATGATATCAAACAATCATTCTAGGAGTAGTGACACCAAGCTATAATCTCACAAATGAGGCATCTGAGACTCTATCCTCTGGAGTGCACATGGTGCTAAAGTTTGTTAAGGAGAAGGGTCTTATGAAGTTATTAAAGAAAATTAGAAAGCTTCACCAAAAAGGTTACTCTTAGTGGGTATGCTCAAGACTATTCTAAGTAATTCCTGCATGGTAAGCATCGATGTGTGACACTTGGACCACATGTCCAAATTAAAGGTCCCGAAATAGGTGAGCAATCCAAAATCTCAATTGAATTGCCTTAAAGAAAGATGTTGACGTGACATCTTGATTATACTATCCAAAATTACTCATTATGTGCTAGTATTTGTCAAAGTTGAACTACCTTCACTGGTAGCCATTCAACAATCTCAAGATGAGAATGATCTCTGGGACGAAAGCTCATCAAAATTTGAAAGTTTATTGAGGAAAGATGTCGATTTTGACCATACGATGACCTCCATTCCAAAAGAGAATTAGTTTTGGTGAGAATCAAAATTTGGTGGAAAATTTGAGCCTAACTAGGAAGTCCCTTTTGTCATTGAAAAAGTGTATCAAGGAAAGGAATCCCAACTCATTGACCTAAAGGGTGAAAGACCAATACCTCTAATTAATGGTCGATACTTAAAAAGTACTATACTTGATGACCACATTCTCGAGGTACAATAGAAATCCCCCAAGACAAGGGGTATTTTTTAGTATATCTATTTAGGTTGACATCATGCTTCATGCCGAGATCCCTAAATAAACATACTTCAGATGAAAAACTTTTTCGTGAAAATTCACCTGTTACATAGGGACAATTTTAGATTTTTATATACAGATAAAATCAATGTTGTATGTTAAAATCTCCTTTAGAGTACATCAATTCAAATATTGATATATTTATGTATTTTGATCTTGAAAATTCTCCTAAATGTACTTTAGAATTCCCCCTGTAAGACAAAGGGTATTTTTTTTAATTTATGTTAAGTTTATTTGAGTTGACGTCGTGCTATAAGATGAGATCCTCAAATATATTCTTATTCAGGTTGACATCGAGCTTTATGCCAAAATCTCTGGATATATCCATAATTGTTACTAATAAGTTACAGAGTCTTGCAGGAATAAAAAGAATATATTTTTATGCATGAAAAGATAGCCCAACATGTCAATTATCTCCCAGATTTGTCAAATTCTGGAGATCACGTTAGAAGAACTCCCAATTTTGAAAGCTTCAATCAACTGAGTTGGAAAAACATCAACCTCTACATCCTGTACAAGCCCACAAATGGTTGAGTTGCTGACGCTCTCCTCCCTCAACAAGCCACAAGAAAAGGCATGAAAGAGCCCCATTGATGACAAAACCACCAACTCATAACTTAAGTTAAGAGAGTAGTAGTTCTAAAGGTCAAACTCAACAAGCTCAAATATGGGTGAGTTGTCTCTCCTCACTTAACAAGTTGCAAGAAAAGGCCGTAGTGAAAGAGCTCCTGCTCGTCAGTCCAATGATGATAGTTGTTCAATCTCAAACCAGATCCAGCTTAGTGATTACAAGAAACTAGGATCTAAGAGATATTTCTACTTGATCGATAAATCAAGGCAATCTAAGGAAACACTCAATTCAGGGCTACCTCAAATCGATCTATGTATTACTGCAGGGTGATATCTCAATTTATTCTTAAATGATCTGTTCAAGCTCAATACACAGATCAAAGCATATCTCCTCATCAAGTCTGTCAAAGCAGAAAGCACAAGACCGAGGAAGCAATTCCATAGTTCAAACAAAGCCGATGGCTGAACTAAAGGAATTTTATGGTTATTCAGTATGTTAAAGCATACATTGCTAGACTAATAACTAAATATTGACCCTATATAAGCCAGAAGGCTAGGTCATCTGTATGTATCCTTCAATGAATCTATCAAAGCAGTAGGCACAGGGTTCATAGAGTGCATACACTTTTTAACAAGTCAATAGGGACAAATCAGGTTAGTCCTTCATCAGGTCTGTCAAGCTCAAAGCTAGGATAGAAAGAATTTCAAATCTGAGCAAGCACGGATAAACTGATTCCCCAGTGGAGTCCTTCATCAGAACAAGTAGACCAATTCCTCCATCAAACCCAACCAAGCATGAAGCTAGGGTCAGAGGAGGCTTAAATCTGCAAGGACAAAGAAGAAAGAGATCTTCAGCAAAGCCATTGAAGTAAAAAGTAGATGGTGAAAGAACTCTTATCAATTCGACAAGTCAATTCTGACAAATCGATCAAGCCCATCATTTAGCATGTCCTAAATAAGGTAGCATACTAATAACAAATCCTGTCAAAGCTCTGTAAGCTATTGTAATCGGTAAAATAATCCAAGCTTTATGGCCAGCCCAAAAGGTCAACCAATTTTCAACAAACGTGACTCACTTCATACGCGAATCACATTTTTTGGGAGGCATTTTTTGATCTCCACATACTTACCATAAGTCAAAGTTAAGCCCACAAGTCTAATTCGACGGACTTTGAAAGTGACAGTGGATAAATTGGGGATCAAAATATACTGAACATCACCAAAATGGTCAAAATGACCTCCGATTGATGAACGGACTTCACCATCACGTTTAGAATGTCAAAATCGATTAAAATATAAATATTACAAATTCTAACGATCAATCGATTAAGCGCTCGAGCTATCAATTTGTTGACATGCATATCAAAGTCGAGAAGCTACGACGATGTCCGCATGACCTCTGTTCATGAAACTGATCACGTTAGCTTCAAAACATTGAAACTATCAAATGAGACTATTCAGCTTAATTCAGATGAGTCTATGCCAATGATGAATAATCAGCAGTGGTAGTGCATAAATCAAGGCTGAAATGCACTTGACGTCCCTGAAAATGGTCAAACAACCTCCGATCGATGAACGGACTTTGCTATCACATTCAAAACATCAAAATGGATCAAAATATAAATATTATAAAATCTAACGAGCAATTGATTAAGCACTCGAGCTATCAATGTGTCGATGCATATCAAAGTTAGGAAGCTACGATGATCAAATGACCTCCATTCATGAAATTGAGTAGGCTGTTAGCTTCAAAATATCAAAATCTATCAAATGAGACTGTCCGCGCTCAATTCGAATGAGTTTGCACAAATATCGAGTGATTTGAAGTGACAGAGTACAAATTGAGGATGAAACACACTGGATGTCACCAAAATCAACTCAAATGACCTTCGATCAATGAACGGACTTTCCATCATGTTCAGAACATCAAAATTGGTCAGAATATAAATATTTCATGACTTGATGATCAATCGATCAAGCACTCGAATCATCAACATGTTGACACACATATCGAGGTCAGGAGGCACCAACGAGGATCAAATGACCTCCGTTCATGAAATTGATCATGTCGTTAGCTTTGAAACATCAAAATCTATCAAGTAAGATTATTCGCACTCAATTCGAACAATTTTCACAAAAATTAAGTGGTCGAAAGCGGCGACGCGCACTTTGAGCTAAAATTGACCTAATTTCACGCCGACTCGAACCAAATAATCTCCGATCATGAAACGGACTTTGCTGTTAAGTCTGGAACATCAGAATAACCTTGAATCAACATATATATATTGACCACATAATGACATCAGTGTAAGGTTGATATTAAAGATGATTAAATTATAAAAAAATATCAAATAAATATCATAAAAAGGGCTAATCCCTAAAACTGATCGGCTCGGCTCCTCACCCTTCACGCATGGAAACCAGTCCCGCATGTGGTTCGAATGACAACTACTCCCACTGTAGCTCCTCTCAACCGTTCCCTCCACTCTTCTCTTAACCGCACAAAAAAAAAAATTGCAAGTCCCAAATGAAAAAACCACAAGAAATCGAAGGCGATACTCTCTTCCCATCTCAACCAAAAACTTTGGCCCTTCACTTCTGCCACTTGATCTCCAAAGTCCATATGCCCACTCTTTCTTATAGATGATCGGTGCTCATTCCAAATCCCAGTCATTCTCTTTGGTGGATTAAATTATTATTCAAAGTTGAAGAGAGATCGAGATCGACAGAGACAAAGAGATGAGTATAACGAGGAAGTTTTCCCAGGAACACTCTTAATGGGGAAGCCGTAATGAAGCAACGAGCTTCTGTTAGCCTCATTGTGTTCCTAGTTGCTTTGATTGTTCTTACATTCGTCACCATGGAAGTCACCATCTTAAGGTGACGAAAGGATCCGCCAGGCGGTGACACAAGCAGTTCATCAAGTTCAACATAGCAATTCTTCCCTCAATCACAAGGAGCCACCTAGCCTTTGAAGCAATGGAATTCTAAAATCAGTTGAAATCATCAGAGTTTCATTGCCAATTTGTAGAAAGAAATAGCTCACTGGCTACATTGGCTCCTAACTCATTCGTTCTCTCCTCTGTCGAGGCTACAACGTTCATGCAATACTAGAGATATCGACTGATACAAGGAAAGACATCCCATCTTCTGTCATTCCCAAATGCTGCTCACAGGCTAAAAATCTTCAAAGCGGACCTCAATGAAGAAGGAAGCTTCAATGAGGCCGTGGAGCGTTGTGTTGGTGTATTCCATGTTGATGTCTCTATGTAGTTCAACATGGAACACGAAGAAGCCATTGATAAATATGTGACAGATATGATGATGGAAGAGGCAGTGAAAGGGACAATCAATGTCCTACAAGCTTGTTTAAGATCCAAGTTTGTGAAGAAGTTGATTTTCACTTCTTCCATTAGCACAATCTCTACAAGAAAAGAGGGAGGAGGATGGAGATCTTTAGTCGATGAATCATCTGTTAATCCGATTGATGTAGTTTTGAAGACTAAACCTTACGGATGGGTCTATGTTGTATCAAAACTTATGATAGAGGAGAAGGCATTTCATTTAGCAAAGGAAAATGGTGATCCTAATCTCTATCCAATACTAGTCACAGTGCAGTCTAGATGAGGGTCAATCCCATTAGTCCACATTTAAGACTTAATGCAATGCACATGTATTGCTTATGGAGAAGAACTTAGTTGAAGGCAGATATATGCTCAAGCTCCACCTTGCCTCAATTGGAAGAACTCTTCTCTAAGAATTACCCTTCTTTCAACTCTATAAGGCATGAAAAGGAATTGCATCATAGCTCCATCTGTGATTTCTTCTAAGAAGCGAGAATTGGGTTTTGAGTTCAAGCACAGCATCCGAGACATTGTAGAGCAGAGTATGGCTTCTTGTGCTGAGATTTGAAGACCTCTTCATTCTCATCAAGGCGTAACGAGATGAAAATAGGCCGAGGTATTTCAAAACACCAACCGTTCTACGCATGTGAGACGGCCCAAAACTGTTAGATGTGGCACTCTAAAATACTACTTTAAGAATATTTACATATATATATATATATATATATATATATATATATATATATATATATATATATATATATATATATATATATATATATATCTTTATCGAATGATTGAAGGCCTCATGCTCATCGTGATGAAGCCAAGGTGCTTCAAAACACCAACCATCATGCTCATCAGGGTGTGACGGGTAGGCCAAAATAGTTCTGATGTAGCCACCTGCACGGGGATGACATCGGAATACTTCCAAAATGCTATCAAAATTTGGATTTAATTCTGACTTGAATATATTGCTTGCATTTCTTCCTGCAGGTTTCAAGACCCCGCTAATGCCCATTAGGGCGTAGTGAGTATGAAGACGGTTATGGTGTCACAAGACACCACTCGCTATGCTCATTAAGGCGTATTAAGAAAGCCAAAATACTCGATGCGGGGATGACAGCGAGAGGCTATCAAAATTACGTCAAATCTTTTTTACTTAGAAAAAATGAAAAATAAAAGAATCAACTTAAGAATGTCAAGCAACAAAACCTAAAGCTAAAATTCAAATTAAAAACTCCAAACAACAAAAGGGGGAGGGAAAATAACATACAACAAATATAAAAGTAAAACAAAAAAGAGAGGGAAAATAAATGCTACTTTGAGGGGTAATTCTTCTTTTAAAATAACAAACTAAATTATCCTTTGAACCCATAGCTTCAAAATAGGCTTTGCCACTGGATCACTTTTTGTACAAGCAGATAGAAGGCAATTTGAGGGTAAATCTTCTTTTAAAATAATAAAATAAATTATCCTTTGAACATGTAGCTTCAAACAGGCTTCACCACCGGATCTGCAACTTTTTGTATAAGCAGACATAAGATGCTACTGAATCCAATTCTATAAAAATCATAAGGCTTCCTTTAATCAAAAATTAAGGAATTTCAATCTAAATATGATTTTCAAAATTAACAAAATCACTAATTAGGCAAAATTATCTAAGCAATAAATTCTTGCATGTGCTCGAATATAGAAATTTCAAGTGCAAATTTTAATGAAAAAGCTGCGCATGCAAAATTGGAATATATTAAATATTAATCTAAACAAATCAATAAAGCTTAGAGCCTGTGAGGTACTATTAAACTCATCTCCTTATTTTTTTTTATCATATAAGTTTAATTATGTTAAGGACTTGGAAATGGTCCTAAATGGGGGCCCTTGGTTCATTTCTATAAACCATTTATTTTTAAGAATTGAACACCAAATTTCAAACAAGTAAAAGATGAATTTAAGAATATTCCTACTATATAAACTTCCCCAATTTTCTTCTCTATTGTTGGTTAAAAGTTGTAATATCAAAAATCACTAGTAAGATTAGCATTTCACTTATTGTTGACCTCTTACCGTTGATAGCTCCCACCTAAATTTTTCTATGCTTAGTATTTAGTTTTTCACAACATCCATCATTCCTAATTTTATTACCAAAGGGATGCCTATAGCTAGTTGTGTATGAATGGAAAACCACTCATGGTACCACATGTTATACCTTTGTGTATGATTTCTCATCTTGCTTCAAATCACCTAATTACAAATCTTTTTTATGTATTCACATCTTTAAATTATGGAAGGAGTATAAGCAAAAATAGAAGAGCCTCTAGAGGTCCCAATAAATAAAAAAATATCTCTTACTCCCATCTAAATGACCTTGAATCTTAATATTTTTGTCTTTACACCTATTAACAATGTTAAATAATCTACCAGTGACTCTCCTTTAATGATTGATGTTGAGATTATAGCATTGAAATTTAATTAACCTTTTTTCCCTTATGGTGTTTATTTTTGGATGTGGGGACACCACACAGATCATATGGGGTACTTATTGAAGTGATCGGGTACAATATTGAGGTATGATATACTATCTTGAAAGATAGAGATCATCCTTTAATGGACCTAATCACTTAATAAGGACTCCTAAGGCATGATGGGTCTTCAATTATACTAGATATTTTTCTTCTAGTTTATATGGATGAATAACATAGGTTTATATTAAACTGGGTTCTAAAGTTCTTTATAGAGGCAAGCCTTCATAGTTAGTTATATTCTAGAGAATGAAATTCCCTAAGAATACTCTTGATTAAAGTAGACAATTATCATCCTCAAAGATTTTAAGGTTAGACTATTAAAAGATTGGTTATATTTGAAAATTTAAATGAGAAAGTTCAAGAAGAAGACTAATTTTGGAAGCTAAAGGGAATAGGTAGGGAATGCTCATAATACTAAGAAGCCTAGGGAGAATTCTAATCTATCCTATGGTGAGGCTTTATATATTTGTAAGTCAAGAGATTTATTCATTTGATTTGAATTTTATTAGAATGCTAAGGCTTATAATCCACCAACACAAGGTTATGAAAATGCATAAGAGGTGAGGATTTATGCTTGTAGCCTGAAGAAAATAGCTATCTCATATCCTAAATATAGGGAGCTTTAGTAAGAGCTAAAGCACGACCTAAATCTAAGTGACAGGTGGACATAAAGATTCACCTCCATAAGAGAGGATGAACCATCCACCTCACGGACTTACAACATGGAGTGGTCGCCTAACTCCTCATACTATTTTAAAACCATGTAGCTTGGTTTTATGAATTGCAAGGTAGCTAGGGTAGTTATTTAATTAGAAAGAGACTAAAATCCTAAACCCACTCTCTAAGAGACTAGAGCATTAGTGGTATGAGCAATAACTTAATCTACAAATGCAAAATCTATTTTTTAAAATTTTATTTCATTTTATATGCCTAGATGCATGATGAAGTAGATTACTGGACAAATCAAAAGAGAAAGAGGGTGAAATTGAGTTAGAAGGGGTTGCTCTCACAGGTCAAGTGGTCCCTATATGTGTATGAATGGAGGCCTACATTTTACAAGAGTGATTCAAGATGCATGAATGATGTGAGACATATAACCATACAACTAAGGGGGTGCTAAATTTTTTACTTATTTTACTTATAACCTAGGCTTTATGATGAGGTTATGAGTTATTAAAAATTTAGTTATGAGTAATTAATTGGGTCAAAAAGTTATTTTATCCTAAGAGCCTAACACATCTAGGCCACACATTAAAGCATCAATCATTAAAAGCTAAGAAAAAGATGCAATTTCTAATACACAATCTAAACAAATCATCAATCAATTTCTATAACTATCATGAAAGAATAAGAGGCCAGTGTGGTCGAGTGCCACCATACAACTCGAAAAAGAAAAGATGGGTAGCTGAGCTCTACCCTTATACAACCTGGTATATGAAAGAATAATTATAATTTGAATGAATACATGCTATGGGGGTCTTCATTCTTCACTATTCCATCTCCCTTCTTCTTTCTTTGATTTGGATGTGCTTACTTCAAAGGCATCATAGGCAGCCCAAGATAAAGCCTTATGGCTACTGCTCATCCTAATCCCCCCATAACACTAATCATAATCCCTATTGCAAAAATTACATTTATATATGAAATAGTATTTATAACTATAACTGCAAATTAGAAGTTAACTAAATATACATATAATCCCAAGCAATTATATATGTAATTTGGACTTAGCACCCTATACATGGGTAACCAAGTCCACATGTCTTAACTTGGATTATGTTTAGGGGTTTAAACAACCTGCAAAGAGAGCACTTATATCTATTTTTAAGCACCCTCTTAAGCATAAGCCCCTGCAAAAAATATGATTAGGATAGGAATGACATAACATCCAGTCAACGAAGCATACACCCTAACATCCAGTCTAAAATAATACATCATAAAATAAAACATACATCATATGATGCACCATCCGAACGTAGGACTAGAAGTGGTGACTTAATTTTAATGTGTGTGTTAAGATCTTGTGTGGTATGTCTTACTAAGCATTAGAGTTATATTTTTCTAAGTGTAGAAAATGTTCAAATTATCATGAAAGTTGGTTGGTTTTATATTTAAATTTTTATATGATTTGTGAATTTTAATTTGTATTTTTTGTTTTGTTTCATACAACCTACACTTAGCAACTAAGTGTTATAAAGAAAAGAAAGGGGATCATTCCTTTCATCCCTACCTTAAGCCACTTTCTAAAGTATGTTAATTTGATTTAGTCCTCTGTAGAGAATGACTTATTACACATTTTAAATTAACCCTAAGGGTTCACCTTAAATAACTTCATTCAATATGAAGGCATCTTAAGATTAATTGGATTGAATTACTATCACATGACATGTATCAAATGATTCCTTCCCATCACATATAACACACATATGATTCTATCCTAAATGTATCTATACATGCAACATATTTTAGCACACTTAAATGATGAATGTAAATGTGTATATTTAAAGTTTATATTATCATTTATTGATTGAATTATTTAATCATATTAATTTAAAGATTTATCCAAATGTTTATACAAAAATGCATAGGGATGAAATTAAATAGGCACGTGTCATTATTAACAAGGGAAGTGAGGTAATCAAATGACCTCCTTGGGGCTAGCTAAAGCCTGTGTTCCCGAGATGTCCAAACTATATACCCATTTGCATTCAAACATATGCAAATTTGTATGTATGAATATAGGAAAGAATGCTTTGATCACATGACTAATTAATCCAAACTCTTAATCGATTATGAATGCATGTATTTCTAGTGGAAGAGAGGGATTTTTATCCTTTGGCCACACATACATACACATGTAAAGAGAAATGAGCAAGTATGTGCCTTTGTTAACCAGGGAAGTAAGGTAATCAAATGACTTCCTTGGGGCTAGCTAAAGCCTCGTATTTTCAGGATGTCTAGACTTTATACTTTGCTATCTCTCTACACATGAATGTATATGTAAATAAGAGGAAGAAAATCATGCAAAAATTACATTTCTATTTGATTAAAACATTTATGTATGTGAAACAGAGTTCCATTCAAATTCTAATATAGAAATACATGTAAATGAAATCAAATAAGCATGCATTGTTGTTAATCAGGAAAGTGAGGTAATCAAATGACCTCCTTGGGGCTAGCTAAAATCTAGTATTCTTGGGATGTCCAGACTATATACTCATTACCATTCAAATATATGTAAAACCACATATGAATTAAGGAAAAGAAAGCTTTACTTCATATACCTAAGCTATAAGAACATGCAAGGCATATATGTATTCATAACTATTATCACTCTTATTCAATATAATTTATTTATAAATTTTAGAAAAATAATTAGAATTTATTAGTGATAATAGCCACACATATTATAAATTAGTCCAACACATGCAAGCTTGCATAAAAGAAAATCATTTGATTTAATTAATTTTGAAAATATGAATGTATGATTTCAAATGACATACAACATTTACCATGATTGAAATGAAATAAATAAACATAAATACATGATTTCATTCAATCAAATTAATTCCCAAGGACAATCATATTTAAACCAAAGCTTTCTTTATGCCATTTTTTAACTTTATGCTTTGATTTGATTTAAGGATGTGAAGAAGAGGTTCGTTGATCTTAACCTATTCGTTTGTTAATTAATTTAGTTTAACAAAATAGAATTAAGTTGATTTTATGAGTTAATTAGGTTGTAATATGTGTTAAATACATTAATTAACCCTATATGAGCCAACATGATATGCACATGAGTTGAAAATTAAATTAGTAATGATCCTAAGAAATAAAAGGAGCCTAACACAATTGGATCATGATTAATAGTGAATTAAAATAAAAAAACTTAATTAGGTACTTTCATGATTTCCCCACACATGTGGGTTAACCATAATTTTCTTAAGATATCTTTAGGTTATTGAACACCTAAAGGTCTTCCCAAGAATTGACTGATTAAGATTTAATATGATTATGATTTTAATTTAATTAATTATTTAAATCTTAATTAATTTCATTTTAAAAAAGTAAAATGAACTTAGGGGAATAGGTTAAGAAAGAGGTCTCAACCCTATTCCTTAGTGCATTTATTGTTGAGCAATGATTAATAAACTTAATTAACCAATTTATTACTATTCATGAGATTAATTAATCATTAATTAACTTGAAAGAGTAATTAAGATTTAATTAATCAATTTTTTGAATTAAGTGAGTAATAAATCCTAAGAAAATCATAGGAGGTAGAGGTCATCCCATTAAATTAACCCACAAAATTTGGGATTAATTGCTCAAGTAATTAAGCTAATCAGTTTTGTAATTAAATGCTTAATAAGCCTTAATTACTATTCAAAATTAATTAAGATCATTGTGGGCTCCAAAAATTCGCCACTGACCTCTTTGATGAAAAGGGCGATTTAAAGTGTTAGTGTAATTTTTAGAAGATAGATGGAATAGTAGATAAGACCCTACCCAAAGATTTCACCCTCATTTTGCGAGGACTTTAGATCTAGTTCCAGGTATCCTATGAGCAAGCACCCATAGTTAATTACCCTCTCTTTGAGAGAACTTTCGATTAAAATGTGTTAAGTCATTTAATGCGTAGCGTATAGTAGCAGCATGAGGAGTTCTGGAATTTAGAAATTAGAATTTATGGAATTCATAATTATTTATTTAAAGTAGATGGTTGGGGGAATGATGACATGCTCAATCAAGATCCCATGGTTCCGTCATCCCGGGCTGTCGTGTTCCTAGTCTACTTAGCCAGAGGAGGTAGTCGACCCAACATTACCAAAGAGTCCTTGTCAGCAACCATGGGTTGCATCGTCCAAGGGCACCTTGTAGACTTGGGGTGGAGTTTGTCTAAAGGGACAAATACAAGTCAGCCTTAGCTAACATAGGGCTTTTTGCCCAATCAAAATACATTATATAGTTCACAGCTCAAAGAGCAAAGCCATTGGGGAATATACGAGCTACGATTAATAATTTAGTGTGTGTCATATGATGAACCACAATTAGAGGATCCTTATGCTTGTATTTATGTGGTACATTTTATGGAAAACCACACAGACAGAGGACACGGGCTACATCCTTACGGGCTTAAGATTATTTGAGTGTGAAAATAGTTATGTATTTGATTTGATGTTGGCTCTTTATTAGCAAAAGTTTTTTTAATTTGTCATCCTCGATAAATGATTGTGGATGGGTGGATGGATTTTACTTTAAATTTAAATAATTAATTTCATTATATATATATATATATATTAATTTGAATATTTGATCAGTTCATAATAGATTTTAATTTGAATATATAATGATTTGACATTAGAATTTGAATAGATTTTTTTATTATGATTATGAAAATCTCTCCGGTTGAAATATTCAGACAACACGACCATCATTGGCTTAGTTAATTGATTGAATGAAATATATTTGAGAACTTTAGATCCTATCAACTCTATTTAGCATCTAACAGAGGATCATATCTACTATCACATGATAGAATTAGCTTCTCAGATATTTTACTAAAATTCTTATAATAGATTTTTAGGTTTTGTTGACCCAGACCCAGTCCTAAAACTAAATTGGGAATCAACCCGCGGCATCCTCTGACACTAAATTTAAGCATTCAGCATAGTGTCGGGGCCCATGTGGGTGCATTTGAATGCTTGCGAAACACTTGAATAGTATATTAAATTGCTTGAGAATGAATGTAAAGAACTCACTTTACTCAAGTATTTGCATATATTTTAAAGCTATAGATTCACACAATAGCTTGATTTGTGGCTCACATGGAAATTCAACTCTTCAAAATACTTCAATGAATCAATGGAATGTGATATTTAAGTTGATTCCTCCTCTTTTTGAAGGTTCTTTGCTTAGTGAATTTTTTTATTTTTGTAGCCAACAATTTAATATATCTCTTTATTTTCATAGTTGATCAACTAATGAAGTCTCTAATTTTTTTTTGCTTAATCATTTAATGGATTTCTATATTTATAAAACATAATTAAATTTTCCAAATTTGCAAATAGACAAATTTATACTATGCACAGAGGTGCATCATCTCTTTGTATTTGACTTTCAACCTCATTTGATTCCTTCATGCGAGCACTCATTTCTATCATACACTACTACCAAATCTCAAAGTACTTGCAATGGAGTTGGGTCATATGTCATAGTGTGTATAAGAAGCTTGTTAAAGGTCTCTCCTACTCATGATCTTCTTAATGGGTCACATAGCTTTCATAATATATCATTAATGAATTCCTTCATTTCATGAAAGACCACTGAATGTTCCAAACTCATATGCAGGTAAATTTATATCATAATCTTAGGTACTTTTCCTCTTTTGAATTTAGCCTCCAATATCACAGAATTCCTTCATGCAAATTCATTTCAAATAGGGATCATTGCTAAATCTTGAAGTACTTGAGTTGGAGTTGTATGTTATGTTATGATATGCACAGGATTCTTATTCAAAACCTCCCATATTCATGACTTCCTTAATGAGTTTTATCATCTTCATAACATATCATTAATGGCTCCTTGAATTCATAATTCATCAATTATTTGATTGAAATTATCATAAGTTATGGTGGAGTCCATATAAGGATTGGTTCATGCCTATAAATAGAAGGTATTTCCTTCTTCAAACACACAACATCATTTTCTCTGATATGCTTGTGAATTCTTGCAAGCTCAAAGCATCTGAGGAGGGTTCTACTTACATTTCATGCAAAGTCCTTCAGTTCGTTTCATTCATCATTTGTAGGTTAACTTTTTTTGAATTTTAATTTAAGTTTGCTTAAATAGATTATGATGATTTAAATGATCCCATTTAGTTATCATTTGAATCTTCCATAAGTGTGAAATTCTGACAAAATTTTGGTAGCCTCCAGTCATCCCGCATAAGGGGGATGAGGGCTTTAACCATGCGCTCTTCTAAGCACAATGGTCGGTGTCTTGCGACACTGCGATCGTAGTCTTTAATCCCACCATGCTCTTCTAAGTGTAGTGAATTCTTCAAATATCTGCATAAAATAAAATATACATACATATTTTTTGAAAGTTGAATTAACTTTGATTTATTAATTTCATTTAAGTTTGGTTTAATCTCATTAGTATTTTCATTTGATTCTCTTTAAGCTTCATGTCATTCAAATTTCGGCAGCCTCCCGGCATCTTCCCCACATAGGGGGCTACATCAAGGAAAGCTTTGGCCTACCCATCACACTCTTTTAAGCACAGTGGTCGGCATCTTGCGACACCACGACCGTAGTCTTCAAACCCGTCACACTCTTTTGAGATCAAAGGGGTCTTCAAATGCCATTGTGTCACATAAAATAAAGCCTGCATCAGAATCCAGCATATCTGACACCTTCATAAATTGGAGTACTGAATTATTCCATGTTTTGGTGCAGATAGAAGATCCTTTCCACATAGTTTTTGCAGGGTTCTTCTGATTAGCTACAGCCATTATGTACTAATCTCAATCACAGCCACCTGCTTGAAAGAATTTGCTAAAGATCTTCCACGTTTTCATGATTTCCTTAAAGTATAAGAAGTTCTCCACCCTCCAAATGAATGCACCCCTTTTGAAAATGGCATCAATTTAAGAATAGGAATTCATTCCTGAATTACCTAATGACAAGTACTCAACATCACTAAATTCTTGCATTATAGAAGTTTCCTTCAATATAAGAACTTCAGCAGCCCCAATCATTTGTTGCCTTGGAATGGCAATTTTGTGATTCCTTGGTCAATGATTTCTCCTCCATCTTTTGATTCACAACTGAAAGTTGGTGACTTACAAAGCAACTCCAATCATTGGTTGTGCTCCGAGAGTCAGTCACCTCAAGGAAAACTGAGAGGTGGCATGCTGGTTGTGATTGACCCCTGGGATAAACTATGAGGTGACAACCCAGTGATCTTCTTCTTCTTCATTAGGTCCTTCAATCGAATGGAATTCTCAATCCTCCACGTTAACTTGCCAAAGTAGCCATTCGACTTTCTTGCAGCGGCCCTTCCTCCAAGCATCAATCCCTTGTTCTTAAAGAAGCTGCTCGACTCCTTCATGACATGAAAAGATGTGCTGAACACAGCCGTGTCATCAACAAGATAACCAGCCTCATGCTCCAAAAATTCAGACATTCTCCTGAAATCATTCTAGCCAAGGCTGGTATTATCACCGCCCTTGCTGTCGGCTGCAAAGTGGCCGTAAGAATCATGGTGAACATGGTTGGTTCAAGCAGGGCGTTGGCTCAACACAAACATGCGGAAGAGGGACCAGGAACTGCGATTAGGGAGGAGGGTTGATAGTGGCGAGCTTTCGAGGCAGCTTGCTGGGTTATGCTACTAGTTGACGAGAGGGATAATAGGAGAAGAGGCGAAGATGCAGGAGAGACCCCCAGAGATCGGGCTGCTGCCTAGCTGCCAATAACCAACAGAAAAATGGGATTAATGGGTTGCATGCTTCAATTGATTATATTATCTATACTTTTCAATTCACATTCCAAGGCGATGGCTTGCTATTGGTTGGAGATGGCAGCAAAGGGATGGGCAGGATTGAAAGTTTGACAAATCAGATATGCAAGCAATTATGAAGAAAATGTTTTATATACTCCAAGTTTAGAAGTGCTGTTATGAGATGAATAATTGGTTGGACAATTAGGTGGCAGTCTTAATATATAATAAGGTTAATACTAATCTTAATATATAATGATAATGATTACGGATTTCATATCTTCACATAAATCAATATTGTTAATATAAATTCATTTTTATGTTTATTTAATTTATTTCAAAATTAAATTAAATTCTATATGTATATAGTAATATTAGAAGGAGTGATATAATTAGCATAATTCTACATCTTAAAATTACGTATGTATATACTCATATTTTTTTTTATCATTTTGTTGCTTTCTTAAATTATTCATTGTAAATTTTAGTGAATTTTCTCATATGATAATCTAAGGCAATATAAGTAATTATCTTAAATAATTTGGATGCAACGACGCTATCCATTTCGTGATTGGAGGTTTGTGGTTTAAAATGTCAATTAGTTAAAAATCGCATTATCTCTTCCGACCAACACTGCATCGTCCAATCGAATGGATAGTTTCATTTAATAGATTTTGATATTTTGAAGCTAACGACACAATCAATTTCAAGAACGAGATCGTTCGGGCATCATCGTAGCCTCCCGACTCCATTATACACGCAGGCGCATCGATGGATTTCATTCTTGATCGGTCGATCATCGAATTATGAAATATGTATATTTCGATCAATTTTGATGTTCTAAACACGATTGTGAAGTCCGTTCATCGATCGAAGATTGTTTCGATTAGTTTCAATAATGTCTAGTGTATTTCATCCTCGATTTTCATGCTGTTGCATCTGAAGTCCGTCGAGTTTGTCTTGTGAGCTCGACTCAACTTATTTAGTATACATTGAGGTCAAAAAATGCCACCCAATAAATATGATTCGAATATGGAGCGAGTCATGTTTGTTGAAAACTAGTTGACGCTTTGTGTTGGTCATGGATCTTGAATCACTTGCCTTCAACAATTTATGGGGCTTTGATGGGATTATTTGTCATTAGTATGATTCCTTATTTGAAGCAAAATGATAGATTGGATTGACCAATTTGTCCATATTTTGTGTATGTGTGCCTTCAATCGCTTTGCAGACTCGTTGAAGGGTGCATCCAGATGACCTAGCCTTCCATCTTATATTAGGTCTATAATGTTGAGTTATCAATCTAGCAATGAGTGCTTTAACAGATTGAATAGCCACATAATTCTTTTAGTTCGACCATCGACTTTGTATGAACTATGAAATCGCTTCCTCGGTCCTGTGCTTTCTGGTTTGACAGACTTGATGAGAAAATTGACTTTGATCTATGCTTTGTGTTTGATCAAACTGCTTGAAAAGAGTTTGGAATATCACCTTGCAGGAAATAGAGATATTGATTTGATGCTACTCTGAATTTAGAGTTGTCTCCTCAAATTGTCTTGGTTCATCAATCAAGTTGAATGATCTCTTGGATTCTAGCTGCTTGTAATCACTAAGCTGAATCTAGTTTGAGATTGAACAACTGTCATCATTGAACTGACATGAGCTCTTTCACCGCGCCTTTTCTTATGGCCTTGAGGGAGAGCGTCAAAGAACTCGACCATTTATACCGAAGCCTTTGAGTCTAAGTTGTGATGGCTTTGGTTTGGTCATCTAATGGGGGCTCTTTCACCGTGGCCTTTTCTTGTAGCTTGTTGAGTGAGGAGAGCGTCAGCAACTTGGCTATTTATGAGCTTATTGAGTTCGAACTTTAAAACTTGTCTATGTCCTAGACTTGAATATATAGAGATTGATATTTTTCCAACTTTGTTGATTGAAGCTTCTAAAATTGGAGTTCTTCTGATTTGCTCTTCAGAATTTGACAAATCTGGGAGACAAAATTTTGACATTTAGGGCTGTCTTTTGCGCATGAAGTGGATTCTTTTGCTCTTGCAAAAGTTATAACTTTAATAATAGCAATTATAGATATATTCAGGGATCTCAGCCTAAAGCTCGATATCAACCTGAATGTATATGCAAGAAGGCATCCTATTTCACAGGAGAGGATTGAACATCCATGATCATAAAAAAAGACTCATGTCTAACAGGAAGATTTCAATCTTAGTTCAAAATATACCATAGGGCTAGATCTTTTTTAATATAAATAGATATAACTTATTATGATCATCATGTATATTTATCTAAGGATCTCGACTTGAAGCACGATGTCGACTTAGATAAATATATAAAAAATGCCCTCTGTCTAATAGGGGGGATTCACTGTAACTGTTGAGAGAATTTGGAATGTCTTTGGTCATATGCTTTATTCTTTCAGACTTGTTGAAGACTTCCTCTTGGAAGTTTAAAATTTATATTTTCCTCATATTCTTCGCGCATTAACGAACTTGATGGAGTTGATGAGATGAGAATGTCTTCATCCCTATGCTTTGTGCTTTGACGGACTTATTGAAAACTTCATCTTAGGGATTTGTATCTTTATATTTTCCTTTTATCCTGGCTTCGTTCCTTGACGGATTTGATGGGGGAATGTCCTAAATTGTCTTGAAGACTTGTCAGGTTATAAGAAATTATCTTCTGGCCCACCTTTTTTTTTTTTTTTTTGCATTCATGGGATTATAGAAGGATGTCTGCCAATGACCTAGCCCCCAGAGGTTGTGTTGGGTCAATGACGAAGAGTCATCAGTCCTGTGCTTTGCGCATAACGGACATGCTGATGACATAAATCTCTTAGTTCAGCCATTGGCTTTGTATGAATATTAGGGCGACTTCCTCGGTCCTTTGTTTTTTGCTTGGCTGGACTTGCTGAGGAAGAGTTTCCTTCGGTCTTTGCTTTCTACATAACAAACTTGTTGAAGGAATTGAGATTTCACATTTTACATTGATGTCAAACTCGGCTTAATGTCCTTTTGGGTGAGGATTTTCTTTGTTGAAAATTGAAAAATGATCTTATGACCATTAAGGATGATCTCCCAGTTTGGGCCACTTAAGCTCATTAAGTTGGAAGGATTTGAAAATTTGGATGCTCATGTCTTTGAACTAACGAAGTAGGAGGATCCTTTACTATGGTCTTTGTGGCATACTGTCAGCGACTCGACTGTACTTTGGCATGTGTTGAGTCCGACCTTATGCACCCACTTAAGTCTTAGACTTGAGCAATTGATGGAAGATTTTATCATCGAGCTAACATGATGGGGGATCCCTTACTATAGCCTTTGTGGCGTGTTGAGTAAGTAGATCTGTCAGTGACTCAGTCATATTTGAGCATGTCAAGCTCGACCTTATGCCCCCACTTGAGCCCTAGATTTGATGTATAGCAGGATGATGTATCTCTAACTTGATTTGTTGTAGTTTGCAGACTTGAAAATTTCTCTTTTTAGTTGTTAGAACTTTAAGACTTGTAAACTTTGAATACATAATTTGAATACGTATATGGGGATCTCGGCCTTAGGCTCGATGTCAACCCAAATATAACAGAAAGAACACCTATTTCATTAGAAGAGCCTGGCATTTTATTATAAAATTTAAAAGATGCCCCCTATCTAATAATGAGCTTTTTGCTTCATTTTGAAATGCATTCTTGTATTACAAGAGAATTTTCAAACATAACTTACATATGTAATGAAATGATGAATAATTAGTCTTCTCAGCACCATGACTAATTCTCCTTCTTGAAAAGCTCGAGGACATACTGTATGATTGAATGCTTTGGACGTCCTCGCTTGGTGGACTTCTAAATTTTATTGAGCTTGAACTTAGCTTTGTCAAGAGTATCAAGCTCTTCGATCCGTAGACAGACATTCTCATCTTGAGTAAGATTATGTTGAATGGTTACTTGGTGTGAAGGTAGTTCAACTTTAAGCAGTAAGATTGCTTCATCTCCAAATACTAGTGCATAAGGAGTGGATTTTGTGGGAGTACAGTCTAGATGTCACATCATTATCTTTTTTTAAGGCAGTTTCAATTTTGGCCTCCAAATTTGCTTACTTTTTTGCCATGGCCTTTTGACTACGGATTACTAGACCTGTGGTCCAAGTGTTGTGCCTCGATGCTCACCGTGAGGGACTTGAATTAGTTAACATCCTGTCGGGTTGTAGGAGGTCTCCTTGGAGGAGCAACTCTAGCCTCCTTGATGACTGGACTTTAATTTTTTTTATCAGTCCTTTCTCCTCAGTAACTTTGAGGACCTAATGCACTCTTGCATTTCGAGTTTCCTCACTGAGAAGTTGGAAACTAATGTTGTCAGGTTGAGAAGGACTATTTGATTTGACTAGTAGAGCTGTCCTGCTTTACCCATCTTAGACTATCAAACTTGTTATGGGTTGGAACAATTTCTTAGCTCCACAGCTGGTTGCACAAAATTCTATTTAAATAATAGTTGTTCAACGCGTAGTTCAGCATTTCTCTTTCTATGCTACTTGTGGGTTAGCTTGCTTCCAAATGAAGAATCTTCTGCATCGCTACTTCTTCTCAAGGCTTCGGCCTCCATGTTTATTTTCTGTTTGCCCAGAACTTTCGGTGGTGGATTCCCAAACATGCGGTTTAGGTGTCATGCCTCGATGTTCATCGTGCAGAAATTGCTTATGACGGTCTTGAGCTCTTACTATCACTAATGGTAGCTTTTGTAGTTGAGCATTCTCGACTTCTCTAGTAATTGACCTTTGATATCTTTTATAAGACCTTTTGTTTTACAACCTTTAGGACTCTATGTGCTCGAGCAAATAGAGTTTCAGGTTATTTCTTCTAAGGGTTGGAGCTAACTGCTGTTGAGCCCTAAAAAGGTTGTTTAACATCACCAGTGGAGCTATTCCTTTTCACCCATTTCAAAAGTTCAAATTTATTGTGGGTAGGAATACTCGTTGTGGTCATGTAATAGATGACCCATGTGAGAGCTGATGAGCGCAACTCAAAGATTCTTTCTTTCTCTCTCGCACTGGTTAGGTTGCGATGAAGAAGCTATTATGTTGTGTCTTCCCGGGACGAATGGTTCAACTAGTAGAGTAGTTGCACTCACAAGCATGATTGAAACTTTTGCCTAATGTCGATTCTTTTCATCACTAGCATCTTAGAATGACCCAATCTTACAAATACAAAAGCACTCTTTTGAGGAACCTCGGTAGCAGTAGTAATCATTTTAATTGTCCTCCTCCCCTGCACAGGTTGGTGTGTACAATATGCAGGTGTTTCAAGTAGAGGATTATTTACAACAGCAATAGCTGGGAAGTTTACACTACCAAATTGGATGGTAGCTTCAATATCCCCAATATTGATTACAGCATTAGTTAGACGAATATTGACTCTGCGTCCTAGTTGCATGATGAATGATGTATTCTAACTATCCATCGATATAGAGAACAAGTAGATTAGTCATAATGACATGACAGATTTAATTTTGATTTCAATGATAATTAATTTTAAATTTTATTTTTTATCATGCTCCACTACTACTATAGCTCAAATTTGACTAGCCAAATATGGAAAGAAAAACCTATCCCTAGTGGAGTCACCAGAAATCTAGGGGTTTCAAAAATTCTCCACCGACCACTCGATAAAGAGAGTGATTTAAAGTGTCTGTGTAATGTTCAGAAGGTAGATGGAATACTAGATAAGACACTGCCTAGAGATTTCACCCTCATTTTGCGAGGACTTTAGAACTAGTTCCAGGCTTCCTATGGGCGCAAGCACCCATAGTTAATTACCCCTCTCAATGCTGAGAGAGAACTTTCGATTAAGGCTAGTCATTAGTCACTTAGTGCGTAGCGTATAGTAGTAGCACGTGGAGTTTTGGAATTTAAAATTTAGAATTTATGAAATTCATGATTATTTATTTAAAGTGGATGGTTGAGGGAATGATGACATGCCCAATCTAGATCCCATGGTTCCATCATCCCAGGATGTCGTGGTCTCTAGTATACTTAGTCAGAGGAGGCAGTCGACCCAACCTGAACAGAGGATCCTTGTCAGCCATGGGTTACGTCATCCAAGGGCACCTTGTAGACCTAGGGTGGAGTTTGTCTAAGGGGACAAATACAAGTCAACCTTAGCTAACATATGGCTTTTTTTCCAATCAAAATACATTATATAGTTCACAACTCAAAAAGCAAAGTCATTGGGGAACATCTAGCGCGTGCGTAATTTAGTGGTGTCATATCATGCGAACCACGGTTGAGGGCTCAGTATAGCGCCATTTATTTGGTGCCATTTTGTGGCAAAATCACATGGATAGAGGACACATGCCACGTCCTTACGGGCTTAAGATTATTTGAGTGTGAAAATAGTTATGTATTTGATTTGATGTTGGCTCTTTGTGAGCAATAGTTTTCTTAATTTGTCATCCTCGACAAATGGTTACGATGGGTGGATAGATTTTACTTTAAATGTAAATAATTAATTTCATTTTTATATATATATATATATATATATATATATATATATATATATATATATATATATATATATATATATATATATATATATATATATATATATCGATGATTTCATAATAGATTTTAATTTTAATATGTAATGATTTGACATTAGAATTTGAATATATTTTTTTATTATGATTATGAAAACCCCTCCGGTTGAAATATTCAGTCAAGGTCATCATCGGAGTAGTTAATTGATTGAATCAAATATATTTGAGAACATTAGATCATATCAACTTTGTTTAGCTCCTAACAGAGGATCAGATCTACTGTCACATGATAGAATTAGCTTCTCAGATATTTTACTAAGTTAAAATTATTATAATAGATTTTTAAGTTTTGTTAACTTGGACCCAGTCCTAAGACTAAACCGTGAATCAACCCGCGCAGCATCCTCAGATACTAAATTTAAGCATTCAACATAGTGTCGGGGCCCATGCGGGTGCATTTGAATGTTTGCAAAACACGTGAAAAGTATATTAAATTGCTTTAGAATGAATGTAAAGAACTCACTTTACTCAAGTATTTGCATATATTTTGAAGCTATAGATTCACACAATAGCTTGATTTGTGGGTCGCATGGAAATTCAACACTTCAAAATACTTCAATGAATCAATGGAATGTGATATTCAAGTTGATTCCTCATTTTTTTGAAGGTTCTTTGCTTAGTGAATTTATTGATTTTTGTAGACAACTATTTAATACATCTCTTTATTTTCATAGTTGATCAACTAATGAAGTCTCTAATTTTTTTTGCTTAATCATTTAATGGATTTTTATATTTATAAAACACAATTAAATTTTCCAAATTTGCAAATAGACAAATTTGTACTATGCACAAAGGTGCATCATCTCTTTGGATTCGACTTTCAACCTCATATGATTCCTTCATGGGAGCACTCATTTCTATCTACTACTACATCTTAAAGTACTTGCAATGGAGTTGGGTCATATGTCATGGTGTGTATAAGAAGCTTGCTAAGGTCTCTCCTATTCATGATCTTCTTAATGGGTCGTATAGATTTCATAATATATCATTAATGAATTCCTTGATTTCATGAAAGACCATTGAATGTTCCAAACTCATATGCAGGTAAATTTATATCATAATCATAGGTACTTTTCCTCTTTTGGATTTAGCCTCCGATATCGCATAATTCCTTCATGTGAGCATTCATTTCAAATAGGATCATTGCCAAATCTTGAAGCACTTGAGTTGGAGTTGGATGTTATGTTATGATATGCACAACATGCTTATTCAAAACCTCCCATATTTATAACTTCCTTAATGAGTTTTATCGTGTTCATAACATATCATTAATGGGCTCCTTGATTTCATAATTCATCAATTATTTGATTAAAATTATCATAAGTTATGGTGGAGTCCATATCAGGGTTGGTTCATGCATATAAATAGAAGGTATTTCCTTCTCTTCAAACACACAACATCATTTACTCGAAAATGCTTGTGAATTCTTGCAAGCTCAAAGCATCTGAGGAGGGTTCTACTTACATTTCAAGCAAAGTCTTTCATTTCCTTTCATTCATCATTTGTAGGTTAACTTTTTTTTGAATTTTAATTTAAGTTTGCTTAAATATATTATGATGATTTAAATGATCCCAATTATTCCTCATTTGAATCCTCCGTAAGTGTAAAATTCTGACAAAATTTTGGCAGCCTCCTAGCATCATCCTATAAGGGGCTGCGGATTCTTTAACACGCCCGCTCTTCTAAGCAGCGGTTATCTTCTGACCATTGATCTTAGTCTTTAATCCCACCATGCTCTTCTAAGGGTAGTGGAGTCTTTAAATATCTACATAAAATAAAATATACATACATATTTTTTGAAAGTTGATTTAACTTTGATTTATTATTTTCATTTAAGTTGGGTTTAAGATCATTAGTATTTTCATTTGATTATCTTTAAGCTTCATCTTATTTCAAATTTTGACCTCCGGCGTCTTCCCCTGGGGGTTGCATCGAGGGAGCTTTGGCCTTACCCAAAGCGATGGTCTGTCTTTGCGTGTAGTCTTCAAACCCATCACGCTCTTCTGAGCACAAAGGGGTCTTTAAATGCCATTGTGTCATGCAAAAGAAAGCCTGCATCAGAATCCAGCATATCTGACACCTTCATAAATTGGAGTACTAAATTATTCCATGTTTTGATGCAGATAGAAGATCTTTTCCACCCAGTTTTAGCAGGGTTCTTCTGATTAGCTACAGCCATTATGTACTATTAGCTCATAGCCACCTACTTGAAAGAATTTGCTAAAGATCTTCCAAGTTTTCATGATTTCGTTAAAGGATAAGAAGTTCTCCACCCTCCAAATGAATGACCCCTTTTGAAAATGGTAGCAATTTGAGAACATGAATTCATTCCTGAATTACCTAATGACAAGTACTCAACATCACTAAATTCTTGCATTATAGAAGTTTCCTTCAATATAAGAACTTCAGTAGCCCCAATCCTTTGCTGCCTTGGAATGGCAATTTTGTGACTCCTTGGTCAATGATTTCTCCTCCATCTTTTGATTCACAACTGAAAGTCGGTGACTTATAAAGAAACTCCAATCACTGATTATGCTCCGAGAGTTAGTCGCCTCAAGGAAAATTGAGAGGTGGCATGGTGGTTGTGATTGACCCCTGGGATAAACTATGAGGTGACAACCCAGTTATCTTCATCTTCTTCAGTAGGTCCTTCAACTGAATGGAATTCTCAATCCTCCACGTGAACTTGTCGAAGTGGCCATCCGACTTTCTTGCAGCGGCCCTTCCTCCAAGCATCAATCCCCTGTTCTTAAAGAAGCTGCTCGACTCCTTGATGACATGAAAAGATGAGCTGAACACTACCGTGTCATCAATAAGATAACTAGCCTCATGCTCCAAAAATTCAAACATTCTCATGAAATCATTCTAGCCAAGGTTGGTACTGTCACCACCCTTGCTGTCGGCTGCAAAGAGACCATAAGAATCATGGTGAACATGGTTGGTTCCAGCAGGGCGTTGGCTCAACAGACACGCGGAAGAGAGACCAGCAACTGTGATCAGGGAGGAGAGTTGATAGTGGCGAGCTTTCGAGGCAGCTTGCAGGGTTATGCTGCTGGTCGTCGAGAGGGATAATAGGAGAAGAGGCGAAGATGCAGGAGAGACCCCCAGAGATCGGGCCGCTGCCTAGCTGCCAGTAACCAGCAGAAAAATGGGATTAATGGGGTGCTTTCATGCTTCAATTGATAATATTATCTATACTTTTCATTTCACATTCCAAGGCATCGGAAAAAAGGCATGATGGCTTGCTATTGGTTGGAGATTGCAGCAAAGAGATGGGCAGGATTGAAAGTTTGGCAAATCAGATATGCAAGCAATTATGAAGAAAATGTTTTATATACTCAAGTTTAGAAGTGCTGTTATGAGATGAATAATTGGTTGGACAATTAGGTGGCAGTCTTAATATATAATAAGGTTAATACTAATCTTAATATATAATGATAATGATTACAGATTTCATATCTTCACATAAATCAATATTTTGTTAATATAAATTCATTCTTATGTTTATTTAATTTATTTCAAAATTAAATTAAATTCTATATGTATGTAGTAATATTAGAAGGAGTGATATAATTAGCATAATTCTACATCTTAAAATTACATATGTATATACTCATATTTTTTATCATTTTTTTGCTCTCTTGAATTATTCATTGAAAAATTGAGTGAATTTTCTCATACGATAATCTAAGGCAATATAGGTAATTATCTTAAATAATTTGGATGTTTTGGATTTAATGACGCTATCCATTTCACGATCGGAGGTCGTTTGGTTTAATTCAGCGAATCAGGTTGATTTTGGTTCAAAAAAATGTGCATTATCTCTTCCGACTGCTCGATACTTACGTAGACTTGTCCAAATCAAATGCGGACAATTTCATTTGATAGATTTTGATATTTCGAAGCTAACGACATAATCAATTTTGAGAATGGAAGTCATTCAGGCGTCATTGTAGCCTCCCGATTCCCTTATGCGCGTAGGCGCATCGATGGATTTCATTCTTGATCGATCGTCAAATTATGCAATATGTATATTTCAATCAATTTTGATGTTCTTAACAAGATTGTGAAGTTCATTCATTGATCGATGATCGTTTCGATTAGTTTCGGTAATGTCTAGTGTATTTCATCCTTGATTTGCATTCTATTGCATCCGAAGTCCATCGAATTTGTCTTGTGAGCTCGACTCAACTTATGTAGTATACATTAAGGACAACAATCATTTTTAATTAATTCTCATCTAAAATACCTTTAAAATGAGTATTTATTTATCTTTTCTGATTTTTCTAAGATTTGTTATGATTTTTAGAAGTTTCAACCATTAAAATTGATTAATTAAATGTAATTAAAGCCTAATCCCATCGGCACCACGTGGAGAGCTGACACTGCATGCTTTCCACTGGTGCCACAGGATTGGTTACTTAAAACTATATGACTCACCGCATATGTGGCGGTGACGGAACACATATTCTCATCAGATCTAAGATCGGACGGCTATGATAAATCTCGCAGCGCATTAGGACAAAATTGGATTAAACTAATGGATCTAATCACGATCGTCCATTCCAATCATGCAGAATGGATGATGTGTGATCTATCATCCCGCGAACGATGAGAGACAGAGTTCGTCCGCCATTGCTCGCTTGATCCAAGCTTACCTAACCTTAGATCAACTCCAAAAAGATCCCACATCCTCATGATGTCGATTGGAAGGGATCCAACAGTCAAGATCACACAAGATAAACATTTCCTTCAAAAAGATCCAACCCATTTTTGCCTAAAGATCGGTTTTGGAAGCATACCTCACCGGTGGCTCGAACGATTGAGGAAGCTTCGTCTAGTGGAGATGAAACCTTATTGAGCAGCAATTGGATCAATTCCTCATTGTTCATTCAGAAGGCCACGAACCGACAATTTGGAGTTCGGCTTTGATCGAAGTCCCACCTCCAATGCTCGGGAATCTTGAGAGATGATTCATTCTTGCTCGACGGAGTGTGAGGATGGTGTGTAAAGTTAATTTGGTTTCTATGGAGGTTTGAGCAAGTTGGGATCAAAGGAGGGATGCCCTTTTTCTCCTTGGGTGAAACGGCAATGGGTAGCTTGGGGAACTTTGAAAAAGATTTGGGATGCTCGCTTTGGGGTGCTAAGGTTCGTGAGGTCTCTAAACTCTCTCCTTGATTTTGATTGAAAAGAGTGGGTTATACCCCCTCATTCCAAAGATCGAATGGCTCAGCTTGATTTGTAGGTTTGAGGATGTCCCACACCTGGTGGCGAGGATGGGTGGAATCATCTATGGCTCGGTTAGTTGGCCAAAGCTTGGGAGGTGTCATATGGGTTTCAAATGCTCTAATGGGGAGAGTTCTCCTCATGATCATGGCTACCCAAGCACCCCTTGGGTCAAGTTAGGCAGTGTCCTAGGTGCTTAGGTGGACCATCGGGAGAATGCGAAGTGGCCAAAGAATGGAAATGATCACTTATATGAGTGATTTTTCTCATGTGATACCCTTGACCCAAGGGTTTAATGGTCATTTGGCATTGGATTTGATTTTGGTTGATTTAAAATGAGTTAAAAGTGGGTAAGCCCAAATTTCAAGTGATTTGGAGTTGTTTTGTTTAGGTTTAGCTAAATTTGGCTCAAATGGGTTAAATTGGGTTAGGTTGGGTCAAGTTGACCAATTGGGTCAAACCAAGGGTTGGGTCAAGTTTATATGATCATTTGGGATGTTTTGGTTCAATTGGTTTGATTTAGTTTGGCTTAGATTTGATTTTGGCTCATTTGAGTCAAATGGGTTAAGTTGATCAATTTGATCAAATTGGCCAAATTAGCTTGGGTTAGGTGTTGGTTTGGGTTTAGTTGACCAATTGAAGATGATTATAGGCTTTATTTTTAATTAATTTGGATTTGGTTTTGATTTAGGCCAATTTGACCCTTTAGAGCAATTTGGGTTAAGTGGGTCAATTGGGTTCAATTGATCAATTAGGTTCAAGTGATACTTCGATCAAGTTCAACAATCAATCTGAAATGATCTTGAGCCGTTGGTTGTAATCAATTTGGTTTTTATTTTTATTTGACCCAATTTGGCCTTTTAAGTCAAATTGGGTCAACCAAGGTCAAGAGGGTCAATTGGATTTGGTTTGGCTCAATTGAAGGTCAAGTCATATTTAAATGTTGATTTTGAGTTTGTATGAATCATTAGTTTCCAGGGATTTTGCTTAGGTTGTAATTTGGCTAGTTTGGGTTTATATGGGTTAAGAGGGTTGACTTGGTCAAATGACCAAGTTGACTTGATTTAACCCAATTTATTATAATTGATTAACTAGGGTGATCAACAATCATGATAGGAGGTTTAGGTTAGCTTGGTTCAATCCAATTTGGGTTGGATTGAAGTTTGGATCAAATGGGTTCTTTAAGTCACTTTGGGTCAAGTGAGCCTAAATGGGTCAATTGGCTCGATTTTGGTTTGATTTGGATTTAGTTGAGTCATATAGGGTTTAGGATTGATATATAAACTCAATTGTAATTGATTTGGGTTTGGATGAGTTTTGGTTCATTTGGACATTTCAAGTCAAAAGGACTAAGTTGGGTTTGACTTGGTTCAATTTTGGTTTGGCTTGATGATTGTAGATTTCATTTATATTTGGGATGATAATTGAAGGAATGATTGATTCATGAGAAAATTAATTGAATTTTGGTTTTAAAATGAAGGAATTTGACTAAGTTCATGGAGTTGGGTCATGTGACTTAAGAAGGGTTTGATTTAGTTTGATTTAGTTTTGATCATTTAAATATAGATTTCATTTATATTTGTGAAGATAATTGAAGATATAAATTGATTGTGGAAAAATCAATTGAGTTTGAAGTGATTTGAAGGAAAATTTGGCTAAGCTCATGAAGGTAGGTTATAGAGCTTAGAGAAGGGTTTGATTAAGTTTTGATGATTTATATGTATATTTGATTTATATTTGTAGAGATGATTGAAAATATGATTGCTTTATGAGAAAATCAATTAACTTGGGTTAGATTTGAATGGATATTTGGCTAAGTTCATGGAATTAAATTACATGACTTAAGAGAGATTTTGAGTTTGGATTTGATATGGATTTGGAATTGAGTTTGATAGATTGATTGAAGGGTTGAATTGATATTTAAGAAAATCAATTGAGTTTGAATTGATTTGAATAAGGCTAAGTCCATAAAATAAAATCATAGGGCTTAGGTTGATTTGAATTCGAATTTGATCATGGGATTCAATCATTTGGCTTGGAATTTGGCTTTGGACTTGGATTTAATTTGAATTTGAGATTTTGTTTTAGCTTAGGAAAGTGAACATGGATTGATTTGGGTCATAGGGTAGGTGAATCTCCCTAATCCTTAAGGCATAGCCTAATCCTATGATTAACTCTTCTAAGTCTCTAGGCTTAGGTTAAATATTTAACTAATTGCTACAAATATCTTATGATTAGGGAAGTCTTAGTGTCTAGAAGACTCCTAAGTCTAAGATGGAAAGATTGAATTCTCACTCCAAAAGTTATGTCAACAAAAGGACCCTCAATAGGTGTGGTGTAACTAACAAGGCACATCGCACGTATTGGCGTTGACCGAGATGATGAAGAATGTCCAAAGGATTGCAAGCGCTAATGAAAATGATCTATACCTAAACCCGAAAGGTAGATAGAATCACAATCTTAGTGCAATGTAGCTCAACTCTTGCTAAGGGCATAAGAGAAGAAAATCCCTAGGGATAAGATTGAACTTGTTTGAATTTGATTTGATGATTTTTGGAAAGAAGATCCGCTGGGGATTGGGTATATGAACCTTCCACTTGGGAAACATGTTCGGGCTATCAGCTGGGGATATGGATTTGAGTTTGATTTTAAATATGATTTGTTTAGGGGTGTATCTGCTGTGGGATGCAAAGGTTTGAATTTGCTTTTAGATGTGATTATTTGATTGTTTATTTTATTATGGGCTCCACTAGTGGAGGAATTTGATTTGGCTCCACTGGGGGAGAATCAAATTGGGTTTAATTTTAATTCAGATTAATTTATGGACCCTATCGGTGTGCAATGGATCCATTGAGAAGTAGCTATATCAGCCTCGACCTATCTTAAATTTACAAATCTGAATGGATTGTCTATCGGGTGCAAGGTAGAGCTAGCCAACCAAAGGGGTTGCCTTTCGGTGTGCAAAAATTGTGCTAGGAAGAAGGCATGTAAACTTACATCTTCAAAAGCGGGGAGCAACCGCTAGGGTGATTAGTTAGTATCACAATAAATCAAACTAGACCTAGGACGACTACTAAGAGAGTGTCATTGAGGATCTTACCTCAACTCAAGAGCTGTTAAGATTAATTTCATTTTAATTTCATTTGATTTGATATGGTTTGTTTGAATTGATTTAATTTGATTTGATTTGTTTGGTTTGGTTTGATTTTGAGTTGAGAGCATATCCATTGGGGATGTGAACTCAATCAAATTTGATAGATTTAATTTATGGACTCTGCGATGGATCCACTGAGAAGGGGCTATATCAGCTTCGACCTATCTCAGATTTATAAATCAAACTGGGGTAGTCTACATGCTTAAGAGGGAGACTATCGGACCTAAGGGTTGCCTTTCGGTGTGCAATGGTTGTGTCAGAAAGAAGGCGTAACTGACTTACATCTTCCAAAGCGGGGAACAACCACCGGGGTGATCTTTGGTAGCAAATGATCGAACCGCCTAGGGTGACGGTGAGTATTACGGGACTTATGCCAACTCAAGAATAGTCAAAGTTAATTTCATTTGATTTTATATGGTTTATTTGAATTGATTTAATTTATGGACCTTGTTAGTGTGCAATGGATCCACTGAGAAGGGGCTATATCGACCATGACCTATCTCAGATTTATAAATCCAAAGAGATAGTCTACCAGCCACGGGGTAGAGCTAACCAAACTAAGGGTTGCCTTTCCGGTGCAATAGCTATGCTAGGAATAAGGCATAGCAGACTTACATCCTCTAAAGCAAGGAGAAACTACTGGGGTGATCAACTGGATGCGATACAAGTTGAACCCGTCCTAAGGAGACTACTGAGTGAATGTCGTTGGGGGCTTACAACAACTCAAGAGTAGTCACTGATTCCTAGAGGGAGTTTTGTTGACACTTCCCTAAAGATAAGATGCATGCTTGGGAAAAGGTGCCACTAGGGGCATTCTCCTAATCCATAGTGAATATATATTTATTTTTTTATATATTTGCATGAACCCTATTGGTGTGCAGAAGCTGAGAAGGGGCTATGTCGACTTGACCCTCGATTTTGGACCAAGAGAGAATCTGCACATCCACAGGATAGATTCTCCAACCACATGGGGTGATTACTAGGAATGAGGAACTCCCAATCCAGTAGTAACCTTGGTAGTGTCTAGATGGGGTCACAAAGGATGTGATCCAAATAGAGTGCCCACAGAGGAGGTGCCACTAGGGGTGTTATCTGAAGTCCTGGAAAAGAAAGCCTATAGGTGTATAGTGGCCAACTCAAGGAGAAAGCATAGTAGACTTACATCTGCCATGAGTGGTGTATCCACTGGGTGGGTCACTATCAGCATAGCAAGAACCAACCAACCTAAGGTTCCCATCGGTGTGCAATGATCGATATGGAAAGAAAGTGTATAGACTTACAACTTTCCATGTGGAATTGGCCACCAGAACTGCCTGTCGTCAACTAGACAAGGCCTATCCGACCTATAGCGACTACTAAACGGGGAGAACTGGACCCAGAATTGAAGTAGCGAGGAGGAAAGGAGCCATTGGGGAACTTACCCTAAATGTCATATATACTCGACCTAGTCAGTGCATGATGGCTAGCTAAAAAAAAGCATAGCAAACTTATATCTTCTTAAATGATGCCAACATGATGTAGCTTACTGGCCACGCAGTAAGGCCTAACATGCTAACAAGTCACTCATCGATGTGTAGTGTCCAAGTAAGGAAAGAAAGCATAGTAGAATTATATCCTCTAAAGCAAGAAGACCACTGGGGTGACACACTAGCAGGGTAGCACGTTAGCCCGACCTAGAGCAGCTATTAAGTGAGGCAAGTTGGGGAGTTATCTCAACTCAAAGTAGTCCAAGATAAAGATATGTGTTTGTTTTATGTATTTTTGTGTAGTTTGTATTTTTGTTGTGTTGATGAAGGATAGAATGTTGCTCAGATTCGTTATAACTACCTTAAACACATCATGGCAGATTCACAAACAAAGATGTTTTCAATATAGAAGAGATTGAATCTGAAATTAAATTTTTATTGATCATTATTTTCAAACATGATTTATGGAAAATATTTCTTAAAGCCCATTGATTGGAAGCATTGGGCACTCTCCCTTATTATTAATGAGTTGATAAGATCCTCTTTGGTAGGCCTTTTCTATGGAAAAAGGCCTTCCCAAGTGAGTTCAAACTTGCCTCCCATCTTACGATGGGAAACAATTGGTCTCCTTAGAACTTAAAACAAGCTCTCCTACTTGAAAAGCTCTTGGACAAAAACTTATTATGAGCTTGAATCATTTTGGCTTTATATAACTCGAGGTTATGGCATGCTCATAAGCATCTCTCCTCCAAACCTTCGAGCTCATCTAACCGCAATCTGGCATTCTGCTATGTTGTAATCTTGCTACCCACTACTCTCTTTAGTGATGTCAGTTGGATTTCTAAAGGTAGAACTGCTTCGAACCCATACACTAAAGAAAAAGGGGGTAGATTGAGTTGGTGTTCTATATGTGGTGTGGTAGGCCCACAAGGCTTCAACTAATTGCTCATGCCACTGTCACTTATTGTTGTCAACTGTCTTCATAAGTATTTGGATGAGGGTTTTGTTGAAGGATTCTACTAAGTTATTTGCCTTCGAATAATAGATGGTAAAGTTTCTCCAATCTATGTTGTATCTCCAGGCAAAGTTGTTAATTTTGGTGCTCTTAAATGCATTACCTTTATTGAATATAATTCGTCGAGACACCTCGAACCTATATATAATATGATTCTTTAAAAACTAGAGCACATGCTTTATGACCTCTCGAGAATCACTCCACTTGAAAAGTAAGAAATAAGATAAACCGATGACCCTTGGAAGAAGGAGGATAAATCAAACCCACTATGTCGATACCCCAAAACTCGAATGGACATGAGGCTAATTTAGGATGTAGAATGTTAGGTGGTTGATGTAGAACCACATCGTGTACCTACACTAATGGCATCACCTAGCTATGCCCATGCAATTTGTCATCATCGACGGCTAGTAGTATCCTAGTCTCTTGATTTTAGCTTTCATCTTTGGACGGATTGATGAGCATAATCCTAAGTGCTCCTTGGTCATGATCTTATGGGCTTCGTATTTGTTTAAACAATATAACCACATATGATCGATGGACCGCTAGTACAAGGTGCCATCCAGAAGAGCGTAGGAAAGTGCTCTCTACTTCATCTGATGGGCTAGTGACCTCTCTTGAGGCAGTTTGGCTTTATTTAGGTAATCCATTAATGGTTGCCTCCAATCCAACTCTTTATCCTTCTTGGAAACAGCAACCTCCCCTTCAAGATAGGACTTTTTGATGAGTTCAATATCAATGAGGGATAAGACTTACCTATTTTGGACCTTTATTGATATGGATTCATCTTCTGGACATGCCAACTCTTTGGCAAGCTTGGCTAAAGCATCCACTATGACATTCTCTCCTCAAGGAATCTTATAAATTATAACCTCTAGGATTTGGGCCAACATCTCCATTGTGTATTTATGGTAGTGGTGGAGCTTGGGCTTTAGAACCTTGTGAGACCCAGTAATTTAGTTGATGACTAACTGAGAATCCCTAAAGATGTCGATATTTTAGATGCTTAGAGTAATAACTAACTCCAGACCAATAATCAAAGCATTATATTTGGCTTTGTTGTTGGTGCATGGGTTGGATAGATGGTATGAGAATCTCATCACATTACGGTATAGAGTTAGGAGAACAATTCCTACGCCTTTCTTGGAAGAATAGATTATGGTTCTTTTCCTCTTTGAGAGGAAGCCGCACCATCAAAGTACATATCTCAGTAGTAAATGTTAGTGTCCCACAGCTTCATGATTTGTTCATCGGGAGATCATCACTAAGCGGAGAGTTAGCAAGAAGTGGGTGTGTCAAATCTACTAGTGCTTGTCTTTTCATCACATGGAGGGGTACGAAAGTAATATCAAACTATGAAAAAATTATGGAACAACGTGACAACCGTTCGGATAGTGTTAGCCATGTCATGAGATATTATTGTGGATTGATTCTAGAGATCAAGTTCACCTTATGAGAAAGCATGTAATGTTATAGCTTTTGGGATGCAAAGATTAAAGCTAGGAAATGCTTCTCAATGGGTGGATAATTTGCCTCAATAGGGATTATATGATGATTGAGGTAGCAGAGTGCATTTTCCTTTCCTTCGTCATTGGCTTGAGCCAATAAAGCTCCAAGGGAGTCAATGCAAAGTAGTATGAGCAGCTTGGGATAGTGGTGCTAGAACTAGCGCCATCATCAGGTAGTGCTTGATATCTTCGAAGACATGCTAACACTCATCATTCTACTTTAACTTGGCATCTTTTAACAATTACTGAGAATGGCTAGATCTCCTTGATAGGTTGGACATAAAGCATCTTAAATACACCAACCATTCTTGAAATTATCTGAGTTGAGTTAGACTTTTAGGGGGTTGCATTTCTAATATCGCCTTGATCTTCTCTGGATTGATTTTAATTCCTCGGTGTCGGACAACAAAGCCAAGAAATTTCTCTGAAGCTACTCCGAATGCACACTTCAGGGGGTTCATTTTGAGGTTAAATTGTCTTAATTGTTTGAAAACTACTCTCAAGTCAAATAGATGATCTTCCTTTTCTTTACTTTTGACCACGAGATCATCGACATAACACTCATCTTGATGATGAATGAGTTCATCGAAGATTTGAGTCATAGCCTATTAGCGCAAAGAGATATTTTAAGGCGAAAGGACCTTATAGTAGATTTCAATCGGGTTCTAAAATAGTGTTTCTTTCATTTTTAGGGGCCATTTTTATTTGGTTATATCTAGATGAGCCATCCATGAAAGAGAAAACTTATAAGGTGAGGCAATGTCCACCATCAATTTTGGTATCGGTAGTAGATATTTATCTTTTGGACATGCCTTATTAAGATCCTTAAAATCGATGCATATGAGAATTTGGCAATTCTTCTTCTTAATTGGGACGACACTGGCCAATCAGATAGGGTATTTTTCTTCTCGGATGACACCAGTGTCGATCAATTTCTTGACTTCAGAAATGACCTACTGTTCAATGTCTAATCACAAGCATCTAAGAGCTTGCTTGATAAGATTAGCACTAGGCTCTATTGCTAGTTTCTGGACTGCTACGTCAGAAGACAAACTGGACATCTCTTCATAACTCCATGCGAAGCAGTTCTTAAACTTAGTCAATAGCCTAACTTAGTCATTGGTTTCAATTTCATTCAACAAGGAACTGATGTATGTTGGGTGTGGATTTTCTTCAATTCCTAAGTTGATTCCTTTGAGCTCGTTGATGGTTGACTTGATCTCTTCTTCGAACTCTAGCGGTGCATCTTTGACTTCAAAATCGTTTGGACCACCTAAAGATTCTAAGCACACCTCTTCATATGAGTTAATGTGATTTGAAAAGAACCTATTAGATTCCAAATGATTGGTGATGACTAAGTAGTAATCATCATCATCGATTGGACCCACTATACTGAATCCTAGTCTTAATGAGATCTTTTGCATTTGTTCTTCCATATTCTTTCAAAGTAGTCTAACCTATGCTTGGACCAAGTATGTGGGATTAACTCTTTCTTCGCTAAATTATGAACACAAGGTGAGTCCCAAACAACAGACAATTCTATTAAATCTTTATATGAATTATCCTTAAGTTCTACATCAACTTCTTAACTTGAAGATGATGCTCTCAGAAAGAACCTCTGAGTCTTCATATCTGTGGATGACTTAAGAGCTTCCTTAATCACCAAACCCTCAACTTTCTATGAGAAAAGTGGGGTTAGAGCTAAGGTTCCAACTGATGGTTGATTGTCTCACATATAGACTTGGATATACTTATGCTTTGCTTTAGAGTCCAGTCTTCATCACTGTTCGGCTCAAGTGTCACCTCCAAAAGAATCTACTATTGAGAAGAGCTAGCTGGTGTGCTAAACATATAAGATTCATCATCTAAATTAGATTCTAAGTCTATATGGATAGTAGGTGTACTCCTGTAGTGGAGACATATATCCTACTGAGTGGCAAATAAGGAGGTTTTCCACCCCTAGGACTGCCTCTGAATTGAACTCTTCCTCTACCTGGTGGAGATCGGGTTATCCTACCCATATGTTCGAATGGAGTAATGAACTGTGAGTAGAATCTAATCAGCTCCACTTCCTCCTCCAAGTATATTTCTCACTCCCTCTTTTTCTTAATTTCCACTTCTTTTCTTTGCTTTTCTTTTTTTTCTATTTCTTCTTTTCTTTTTTTTTTCTTTTTTTATGATATGTGGATTTTGAATGAGCTCGCAAGAGTACACTTGTTGATTTTGAGGGAGGTAATAAGCCTCATCCTCATATATGACAACCTCGTGAATTATAAATGGCTTGAGATCTCCTTTGACATAGTAGACGATCTCACCTCTCATAAACTTTATACTTTGATGTAGAGAGGATGGAATCGTGTTATTTTCATGTATCTACAATCTCCCAAGCAAAGCATTGAAAGATGTATCCAAGTCTATAATGTGAAATTTGGCTTCAGTGTTCAAATCATCTATATCCAATGACAACACTGAGGAGCCTAAGACCCTCTTGCCTTGTTCATTGAATCCTCTCAACACCATCCTTTCCTTTTGGAGTTTAGAGATGTTGATCCTCAAGTAGGAAAGGGTTCTTAGACTCATAATATTGACTGATGCACCTGGGTCAACCAAAACTCTGGACAGCATATACCTATCAACATCCACTATGATGTAAAGAGGACAGTTGTGCTCGATCATCCTTAGAAGTAGGTCTTCATCACTGAATGTAACCCTTAAGGTGTCCTTTGTTGACCTTACTTTTGGGGTGAGCTCTTAACCTCCTCTTCTTAGAATTAGGACTCTTCTAGACATTAAGAGCTCTTTAGTTATAAGACACTTCTAGTGATTAGGTGAACACTTTACCAAAGCCTAAAGACTTAGAAGGGCTAATCATAGGATTAAGCCATGCCTTAGGACTTAAGGAAATCACCTATCCTATAGCCTAAACCCAATCCATATGCACCTTCTCAAATCAAACACAAATTAAAATCTCAAACCAAAACTCAAATTCAAATTCAAATTCCAAATCTAGTTCCAAATTTGACTCCAAATGATTGAAACCCAAAATCAAATTCAAATCCCAAGACCCTTCCTTAGCCAAAACCTACTTTAAATCAAATCAAATTAAATTGATTTCTTTAAAAATTAATTATTCATTCATTTATATTTTTATGAATATAATTGAAATCCATATCCAAATGATCAAAACTAAATCAAATTAAATCAAACCAAATCCAAGTCAACCCAAGTCAAGCCCAACTTAGTCCTTTTGACTTGAAACTTTCAATTAAGTCAAAACCTATTAGACTCCAAATTGATTATAGTTGGATTTATATTTCAATCCTAGGCTCACATATAAGTCCAACTAAACCTAAATCAGCCAAAACCAAACCAATTGACCAACTTAGGTCCACTTGACCCAAAGTGATCTAAAGGACCCATTTGAGCCAACTCCCAATCCAATCCAAATCGATTGAACCAAGTTCACCAAAATAATCCATCATGATTGTTGATCATCCTAAGATGATCAATTACAATCAATTAGGTCAAACCAAGTCAACTTGATCACTGACTAAGTCAACCTTTTTTCCCAAATGAACCAAAACTAACCAAAACCCATCCTACATCAAATTAATTGAAATCAATGATTCAAACCAACTCAAAATAAATATTTGAACATGACTTGATCACCAATTGAGTCAAACCAAGCCCAATTGGCCATTTGACCCAAATTTACCCAAATTAGCCTAAAGGACCAAATTGGGTCAAATCATGATCTAACCTAAATTGATTGTAACCAATGGCTCAAGTTCATTCCAAATTGATTATTGAACTTGACCAAAGCCATAACCGAACCCAATTTGATCAATTGGGACAAATTGAGCCATTTAGCCCAAATTGACCTAAAGGGTCAATTTGACCTAAATTCAAATGAAATCCAAATTGATTCAAACCAAAGACTACATTCATCTTTAATTATTCAATTGAACATGAATCAATCCATAACCCAAGCTAATTTGGCCAATTTTGGTCAAATTGCTCAACTTGACCCATTTGACCTATTTAATTTCAAATGAGCCAAAATCAATCCTATGCCAAATTAAATCAAATTAATCATTCCAAAACACTTCAAATTATCATTTGAACCTAACCTAGGCCTTGGTTTGATCCAATTTGACCAATTGGTCAACCTAACCCAATATGACCCAATGTGACCCATATGATCCAAATTGAGCCAAATCTTTTGAAACCAACCAATGGCATCTTGGGAGATGATCAAACCCAACCCAAATTCACTTGGGATCAGCCCAAAATCATCCAACCCAATCAAATCCCTCATGGATCCTCCCTCATATAGGATTCCACCTAATCTCATTTAATCCTCCCCATCACTTGCATTCAATTACCCACATCCTTGGCATTCAATGGAGCTGACTCCATAGCCCCAAAAGAGGACTTTGGAGCTAAATCCAAAGTCCTCAATCAAGTCATCACCATCACAACCACCTCCCCATCATCCTTAATGCAATTTTGGGCCATCCCCTTGAAAGAGAAAAATGAGGCCTCATTCCATTGAGTCCTGAGCTCATTCAGCCCCCAAAAGCTTCCTAATGCAAGGAGCAACCTTCCCAAACTTGATTTGAGCCAAAAAACATCAAACGGAAGATTTTTTGATGAGAAAGCGGCCGCCATTGGTGATCATGACGTTCCAAAGCAAGGCAAAGGTTCAAACTTTTTCCAAGGCTTCCTCTCACATTCAGGAGCTTGCTCGAGTCATCACCACCTCCGAAAACCATCCTCGAGGTAATTTTGCCAAACCGTAGCTGGTCTTAGGATCTATTATTTGTCACAATTTTTTTGTGTGATCTTAAGAATTTCCCCTAGATAAACCTTGGAATTTTTATTTTATATCATTCCCACATGAATTGTGAGGTTTTCGGGTGAAAATCGCCACAAAAATGAGCCAAATCGGATGAAATTTCACCCAAAATCACAAAAAATTGCCTAAAATTATTGTTCACGTCCATCCATTCAACACCAACCCATTTGATTCCGTCAAGGATCGACGACAGATCTCACATGTGATCCGCGCATTTTAGCCTATTAGATTGTGTGGATCGGGACCATCCATTCGGATCGCATCGCATCGTATCGCTTCGCCGCTAAGATCCTCGGATCACCGGACCATCCAATTTGTGCATTGTTGTCCTATTCACCCTGATTTCACCCGTCGACCGAGGCCCCACGCCAACACCACGCGGCGCCGCTGCACTCAAAATCGTGAGATCCAATCGTACGATGCCACATGGCACCACGCGTTACGTTAGTGCGCGACTATTTAAGTGGAAAACCACATATTTTTTGACATTAAAAAATATTTAAATGACATGAAGCTTTAAAAATTCATATAAATTAAAAAACTTATTAAAAAATTGCAAACAATGACTCGTTGAATTCATCTTTTCGAGAGGAATCCAACAAACCAAAAATTATCAAATTCAACTGAATAGTTTGAGCTAAATTTAAGTTTTAGTAAAATTAAAATTTATTTATTAAACCAAAAATACACATCAGATTAATTTAAAATTTTCAAGGATTGAAATTAAAGTTAAAATACACCTACCATAAAAATTTCAAATCGAAAGGATCACTGAATTAGAAGATATCTCTCTCTGAAGTTCAAATGGTAGAAATGAATTAATGGGTTTTATAAAAATCATGAAAAATTTGTTAAATCAACTGATTACAGAAAAAATCCAAGAAATATAAATAAGTACTCATTTTAAAGGTATTTAGGATGCGATTAATTTAAAATTAATTCTAATTAATTTTGAATAGTAATTAAGTTCTAATTTAAGTTTAACTGAAAACTTAATTAGCTTAATTACTCCCTAATTACCCAAATAATTAGTCCTAAATTTTTTGAGTTTGATTAATGGGATGAGCTCTTCCTCTCATAATTTTCTTGAGATTTATTGCTTAGTTAATTAGGAAAATTACTTATCTTAGCCTTAATTACTCTCTTAATTAACTAGGGGATTAATTAATATTCTAAATAGTAAGAAAATTATTAATTAAGCTTGATAATCATTGTGGAATAGTGAATGGGCATGGGGAATGAGATTGGGACCTCTTTCTCATCCTTTTCCCTTAGTTCATTTCACTTTACTTGAGATTAATTAATTTAGGATTAATTAATGGTTTAATTCATTAATTAAATTACTTAATTAATTAAATTAAAATCATAATCATTCTAGAACTTATCTAATTAAGTTCCTTGGGTAGATCTTTAGGTGTTTAATAACCTAAAGCTATTTAAGAAAATTATGGCTAATCTACATGTATGGGGAAGGCATAAGAGTACTTAATTAAGTCCCTTAATATAATTAACCATTAATTGTGAGCCAAATTACATTAGACCCTTTTATTTTCATAGGATTATTACTAATTTTATTTCCAAAGTATGTGCATTCCATGTTGGCTCATAATTACTTGGATAATTATGCTAAGGAGGCATAGATAAGGGACAATTAATGGATTTATTGCATATCACAACTTAATTAATCCATAAAACTCACTTAATTTCTTTTCATTAAACCAAATTAATTAACTAATATGGGAATGGGTTAGGAGCAACAAATGAATGAATCTCCTCTCTCCTCTAAATCAAATAAAGAATCCAAAAATAACTTAATAAGAAGATTCAATTTACTATAAATGATCTTATTTAATATAATTGTCCTTAGGAATTAATTGGATTGAATGAGATTATGTGCTTATGCTCCTTTATTTCTTTCAAATCATATTAAAATGTTGTATGTCATTTGATTCATGCATTCATCTCTTTTAAAATTCATTAAATAAAAATGATTTCTTTATATCAAATTTGCATGTGTTGACTTAATTAAAAATATGTGTGGTTATTATCCCTACTAAATCTCAAACATATTTTCAAAATCTTCTTAATGAATAAGAATATGTATTGTGACTTTAGTTATACATATATAGAAGGTGCATGTGAATATAAAATTAGTATATGAAGTGAAGTTTCTTTCTTATATTCATGTGTTGATTTGCATAAGTAAGAATGTTATCGGGTATATTAGTCTGGACATCCCAGGGATGCACGACTTTAAATATCCCTAAGGAGGTCTCTACCTCACTCCCTTGGTGCAGAAAAATGGTGACGTACCTACTTGATTTCATTCTTATGCATCTTTGACATTTGAATTTAGATAGAGTTTTAATTTATTTACACAAATAAATCAATTAAATTGAATCCAACTTTTGTATAGTTTTCATTTCTATAGTTGCTTGCACATTCACATATATATATAAGAATGGTGGGTATATTAGTCTGGACATCCCAGGGATGCACGACTTTAAGTAGCCCTAGGGAGGTTCCTACCTCACTCCTTTGGTGTGAAATAATGGCATCAAACCTACTTAAAATTCTATATATACATGTGCATGTATGATAGAACTAGTGGATGAAAACCATAATTTAATCAAATCAAATTCTACTTTTGCATGATTCTCATTCTTATAGTTACTTATACATCCATATGTATTTGAGGATAACATGTATATTAGTCTAGACATCCCAGGGACACACAGCTTTAAGTTGCCCTAAGGAGGTTCCTACCTCGCTCCCTTGGTGTAGAACAATTATGACGTACTTTCTTAAAACTTTTATATATTTGTGTGTACATTTGACAAATGAATGAAAATCCCCCTTTTCTATTAAAAAGAAGCATGTATTCATATTTGGTTTAATTGATTGAATTGCTTGGTCATGTAACTTAAAGCTCTTTACTTATGCTTTTGTATAAGAATTTAGATAGAGCTTTAAAATAATATGACAAAATAATTCAACTAAATGAAACATCAACTCCAAAATGTGTTTTCTTACATTCATCATTCACATGTGCCAAAAGTATAAATTATATGTATAGGTATGGTTAGGACTTAACCATATGCATGCTATATATGATGGAAAGAAATAAACAAGCATGTGTCATGTGCTGGTAGTTCATTTCAATTAATCTTGAGATGCCTTTCTTATTGAATGAGTTATTTAAAATAAACCTAAACCTAAGACTAATTAAATTACATAATAATTCATTCACTAAAGAGAATTGTTTAATTAATTGGCTTTAAAAATGACTTAAGGTAGGGATAAAGTAGAGTGATCATCTCTTTCCTTCTCTTTATAACACTTTGTTATTTTGTAGGCCAAATGAAACAAAAAAAGAAAATATTAAGTAAAGCTTACCAATCAATTAAAACACTTGAAATGAAACCACCCTTTAAATTGAATCTTTTTGCACTTAAAAAATATTAACTCTAAAGCCTAGTTAGGACATACCACACAAACCTTAATATACACACATTAGATTAAGTCATTATTTCTAGCTTTATGTTAGATCTAGCATGGTTTGATGTATGTTTTATTTTATGATGTATTATTTTAGACTAGATGTTAGGGTGTATATTTCGTAGACTAGATGTTAGGCCGTTATTAGCCTAATTATGTCTTTTGTAGGGGATTGTGCTTAAAGGGGCCATAAAATAAATATAAATGCTCTCTTTGCAGGTTGCTTAAGCCTCTAAGTATAATTCAAGCTAAGATAGGTGGGCCAGGATACCCATATGCAGGGTGCTAAGTCTAAATTATAAATAATTGCTTGGGTGGAATGTGTGTTTAGCTAACCTCTATTTTACAAGTATAGTTAAATTTATTCTTTTCATTTAAATGCAATTTTGCAATTATGAATTAAGATTAGTGCTATGGGGGATTAGGATGAGTGGTCTAGAAGGTTTTGCCACTGGGAGGCCCCTGATGCCTTTGAAGCAAGTATATTCAAATCAAGTCAAATGAGGAAAGAAGAGGAGATGTGAAGTATGAAGAAGATGAAGACCCACATAGCATGTATTCATCTGTAATTAATCATTATTTTGTAATTTATATAATGGGTAGAACTCGCTAACCATTTTTCTTTTCTAGGTAGTTCCCAACCACACCGCCTTTTTATTCTTTTACTAATCTATAAAATTATTTGATGTTGTGTTTAGATTATGCATCAGGAATAACATGCTTTTCTTAGTTTCTTCAATGTTTGATGTCTGAATGTGTGGCCTGGATGTGGTAGGCTCTTAGGATAAAATTAATTTTTCTACCCCAATTAATAATTCATAACTAAAATTTTCTACAACTCATAACCTCACCATAAAGCTTAAGCATTAAACAAGATAATTAAAAAATTTAGCAACCCCTTAGTTGAATAGTTGAATGTCTCACAACATGCATGCATATTCTCCTCTTTTGAACATGAAGGATTTCCATCCTTGAACGATAGAGGAATGCTTGACCTGTGAGGCCATCCCTTGGGATGGAGAACACCTTCTTCTAGCTGATTTAGCCCATGACCTATTTTCAACATGCATTTAGGCATAAGAAATCTTATGGCTTTTGTCAAAATGAAGTGTCAAAAAATAAAATAAAAATTAATAAGAGTTGCATTTGTAGATTAAGTCACTACTCATATCACTCATGCTGTAGTTCTTTAGGGAGTGGGTTTAAGGACTTTAGTCTCTTTATAAAAAATAACAACCTAACTATCTTGCAATTCATATGATTGGACACATGGATTTAAATCATAGAAGGTGTTAGCTGGCAGCCATTCCAGGAGGTTATAAGTTTAGAAGTCAAACGATTTATCCTCTCTTATGGAGGTAAACCATTATGTCCATCTCTCGCTTAGATTTAGGTCGTGCTTTAGCTTATACCAAAGCTCCCTAAATTCAGGATCTGAGGTTGTTATTTCCTTCGGGCTACTAGCATAAATCCTCACCTCTTAGGCATTTCCACAATCTTATGTTCATGGATTATAAGCCCTAGTAATCTAATAAAATTTTAACTCAAATAAATAATTCTCTTCAATTTTAAATATATAAAGCCAAATTATAGGATAGATTGGAATGCTCACTAGGTTTCCTAGTATCATGAGCATTTCTTTACTTTCTCCCTTTGGATTCTAAAAATAAGTCTTCTTTTTTATCTATCCCAATTGATTTTCTAAAATAGACAATTTATTGATAGTCTTAGCCTTGAAATATTTAGAGACCCTAATTGCCTACTTTAATCTAGAGTATTCTTAAATAATTCTCATTCCTTATGATGTAATTAACTATGGGGGCTTGCCTCGATAGGAAACTTAACGAACTTGGCTTATTGTAAACCCTGCTTTACTTTTCCATATAAAGTAGGGGGAAAATCTCTAGTACATTCAAAGACCCATCATGCCTTAGAAGTTCTTATTAAGTGATTATGTCCATTATAGGGTGATGATTTCTATCTTTCGAGATAGTACATCATTCCCTAATGTCATACCCAATCACTTCAATAAGTACCCCTAAGATCTGCGTGGTGTCCTACATCTAAAAATAAATACCACATCCTTTGAGTAGTGTGCCTCCTCTCTAGTAGTGGTCAGCTGGGCTAAGCATATCTCAGGATCAAGTAAAGCCTTGATTAGAGATTCCCTCATCTCTTTAGATAAGATAAGGGCATCATATATGCTTAACTTAGCTGACAACTTTCTAAGATGAGTTAGAAGTTATAATCAACTATGGGCTGGTCCTCCACAAGCATATCCATAGGTGGAGCATCCTGTGGAGGGGCTATCTGCTCACTAGAACTAATGACTTGCTTACCCTTATCCTAAGGTGCTACCCTAGGAGGTAGAACTTTTCCACTACGTAGGTTCACTTTAGTGATTTCTTGGAATGATGAGTTTATGAAAAGTTATACCTTCTCATAAGGCATACCTATAGCTTCTTCTGTGGGATTCTCAGAATCGGTTGACTCCAAGTCAATCACAAGAGGTGAACTCAATTGGTTTAGAGAAGGAAAATCTGACTTTGAATCAAAAAGGAAGGGATCAGAAATACTATAGCTATTATTATTATTTAAACTCAAAGAGTTTTTTATAGGAATAAAATCAAGGGCATCGAAAGTAGACAAGATATATGTAGAATCTGCTTTCTTTATTGATTTTTTTGGGTGGAGGTATATGATAGAAATCAAGTAAAGTAAGCAGAGTAAAGGATTTAGTGCAATTATTCATAGATACAACTCTCCTGGAAGTAGAAGGAGAGCTAGTAGAAGAGGTAGTAGCTGCAATGGTGGAGGCAGTGGTGGACTAGGATGGTGGTTGCACTACTAGACTATCCTGGGCAACTATGGTGAGCTGCTGCTGGTGCTGGGCTGTCACCCTCCTCGAGTTGCCTTTTCAACTAGCAAACCTTCCTTGGTGTTGGACTGCTTCAAGCACCTGCAAAAAAAGTTTTTTGATCTTAGAAATGATCTTTCTAAAGGTTCGAGATAAGGAGATATCCCAACCTTCTTTGGTCTTAAGAGGATCACAAGTATCCCTAAGGATTACTCTAATAGAATTGGATGGTTGTTCTAAGTGGTACTCCTTGGGGATAGTTATGGCTCCTAACTTGTAACTACGCTAAAGCCAGTCCTTAAAAGTACAATCCTCTAAGATATGACCTAACATGTGGTGGTAGGGGCAATAGCTAGGATCATTGCTCTTTCCCACTTCCTCCAGCCTCTTAGGCTCTGGAAACTGAAAGTCAGGTTTCTTTAAGAGATTCTTAAATATTTTTCTAACAACCTCCCTCTTTAATGAATATGGTTTATTCAATCTATCGATAAGAGTAGGTGGAAAGTAACTACCTGGCGGTGGATATGAGTATCATTGCTGGGTAGGCTACTGAGGTGGTGGAAATGGCCATTGTGGCGACTGTGGTGGTCGAGTATGACAGCAGAGATGGTGGAAGAGGAGTTGACAAAGGAGGCTATTGAGCTCGTGGTCTCTCATACTAAACTCTAGCTGGCTGCTTCCCTTAGTCCATTGACACAACTGTCCCCAGCTTCCTCTCAAACATCTTCTACGGCATGGGTCGAGATGATTGGTCAAAAAAAAAGATAACTATTTGGCTTCCTCCTATAGGCTAGCCTCCTTATTGATTAATTTCTCAAATATTTTAATGGTAAAGCCCTTAAAGCGACTGGACCATGGATATTCTTGAGAAGAATCTCAATGGCATGCTGTTCGGATAATTGTGGTTCATATTTCATGCTTAAGTTGCACCACTTAAGAATGTAATCAATAAGGGAATCATTGGGCTTATGTTTCTCTACAGCAAGGTCTTCACCAAGCTCCAGCAAATCTTTTGATGAATAGATGCTCCAACTTAGAAAAAGTCTTCACCGAACTGTTAGGTAATTTGATGAACCAATCAAATGCAACACTTGATCGACTGCTAACGAAAAGGCGGAAGAGAAGTGCATCGCCACTAGCTTTGCAACAACCAGCTATGAAGTGTACAATATGTTGTCGTGGGTTCCCACTACCATAAAAAATCTTGAAGGAAGTTGCACAAAACCCTTGGAATATTGAACCAAATTAAATTCCTCTGGGCATGGTCTACCATTTGGAATGGATGAGCTCCCCCTATCTTGTGTCAACACTTCCTTCACCTGCTATTCTACCATATGCTTGATATTCTTCTCATGCATGGAGGCACTATATGTCACCTTCCTATGCAAACTGTGAGCATGATCATCTGTAGGAGTGCACCAAGGATGATTTAAGGTATGTATCAAATCTGTGGCCTACCATAGGGGAAGGCTGCGATACTATTCTGCAACATTAAGACCACTACCATCAACTCCTCTACCCACTTCCCAATGCCTATATGATCATCTTCCTTGCGGTGGAGAGGCCGAGTGAGTGAGATGTGTCACCTTCCTTGATCATAACACCTTCCTAATTATGCTAATCCTGCTGTAAGGATCCTTGAGTACCGACTATCTGGACCTCAGTTGTGTCGTCTAACATGTCATCTTCATCAAGATCAAAGTTAACTCTACCCTCCTCCTGATCTGAGTGATCATTGCCAACAATATTCTTGACTATAGTACAGTAGTCCTCTATGATATCATCTAATAAACAGTCATCTATCCTGCTTGGCTTATTGGAACATAGACTATCATCACCGATCGTTCTACATTATATATATTGAATACTCTATGGGTGCACTCCCTAACTAGCTCAACTATCATGGGGATTATGTCGATGTCCCCTCCCCTCTCTTCCTCTGAATGTAGAGGTTGTGCGACCACGACGCTTGCCACTCCTTCTTTACCACGGTTGAGGTAGAAGGTCAAGCACGGGAGCTCGATCTCACCTCAATGGGTGGAATGGATGGAGTGGGATCCTTAGGCCATAGCCAGATCACCAAAGGAGATGGACTTTCCCTAGATGAGGGCTTCTGAAGCTTGGCGGGGATGGTAGATGTTGGAAGCTGGACTGATGATGGTGGATGATGAGTAGAGCGATATGATGGTAAAGACACCGGCTGCCTCTCGGTCGGAGTTTAAATGGTGCTAGTGAGAACAATGTTGTCTAAATGATCGACCCGAGAGGGCCGATAAAAAGTCTAACAAAGTGGACGCATATGTACCTTTCTCTCTTGCTTGCTCACTTGGGCAGTGACTCAAGCCTCCATGGCTCTTTCTTTGTGAATTTGACCCCTAACGCTTCTAGGGATCGAACTCCTCAAATCATGTAAGAAGCCAGACTCAAAGCATTCCGGGCTCTGACCAGGTGATCGCATTACACCGTGGGCTTTCTAGTCTCCCTAGCTACTATCTCAAACTATACTGGTCGTGGAGGAAATGCGGCTATCTTCCTATAATCATTCTCTCCTTCTGAAGCTGAGAGGGGGTGGAACCTACTGCCACTCAAGAGTGGAGAGGTCTCACAAGAGGAATCCTCCTCAACTACATGAGAGGCATCGTCAACCATCCTCGCATCGCGCTCATACTACCGCTTAACCTTTCGATTCTTGTTGCGCCATTGTGTCCTGATAAGCGGGGCAGAGCGGGAGCTATAACCTACCTTAAAGGTAGGGGAGACTATCTCAGAGACTAAGATAGCCTTCCCCTTCAGAATGAGGGAAACCAATGAGGAGTGCTAACCCTCCTTGGAACTATAGGTGGGTAATTGACCGCATCAGACCGGTGTTGAAACCGACACCGATGGGGACCATACAACTTTCTCTTTAGTGAGGGAAATTCAAAAGAGAAGTAAAAGCGAGGAGTGGCTTTATTCTCGCCACCTCCTCCGCTAAAGTCATGAGGCGGCCCATCAAGTGACTGATACTCAAAGCAACGTATGAACTGAATCACATGCGTGGTGGTGGTGGTGAGTATGGCCTGATCCAAGGCCAAATCCACACTAGACAGGAATGAGAAGATCATCTTGCTCGACATGATGCAAGACTGATCACAGAAGGGATGAAGAAAATGACTGATATCTCTAATTGAAATAGAGGATCAACCTTGCTTTGATAACCTTCAATTCTTCTTTGATTTGACTTGGAATTTGAACTCACACTTAACGAATTTAGGTATGCAAAATGGGGTTAATTGAATTAGATAGATTTTGAGATTTGAGGAGAGACTTTGTCATAGAATTCATTCAACAAATTTAGGTATGTTGAGTGGGGTAAAAATATTTAGGAAAGACTTTTGGAGATATATGTGTGTGTGTGTGTGTGTGTGTTGTATATTTTGTTTGGAATTTGATTTTTGAAAACCTTTATTTAGCAAATTTAGGTATGCTAAAAAATTTCAATTATATATTTGAAACTTTTTGGAAGCATCTTGTCTGTGATATGTGTTGATTTGATTCTTGATTTGAAAGTGGGACCCTTACTTAACAAATTTAGGTATGTTAAGTAGGGGCTAAATGTGTTTGTTGTGTTTGTTGATTATTGATATGTGTTGATTTGATATGATTTGAAGAACTCTCATTTAATAAATTTAAGTATACTAAATGGAGTTCAATATATGTGTTTGAGGTTTGTTGATGATTTGATTTTATGTGATTTGATTTGAAGAAGGGGAACTCTTATTTGACAAATTTAGCTATGCCAAATAGAGTTCAAATATGTGTATGTTTGATGTTTAGAAATGAGACCCACAAAAAACTTTAGGTATGTGAAATGGAGCTCACTTATATGTTTGTTTGTTTGTTGATATATGGGTTTGTTTTGATTTTGAAGATTGAATTCTCATTTAACAAATATGGGTATGTTAAATGGAATTCAAAATGTGTGTTGGATATTTTAGTTTTAATTTAATTTTTGAAAGTGGAATTCTCATTTAACAAATATGGGTATGTTAAATGGAATTCAATTATATTTTGCTTATCTTGCTTTTATTTTAGTTTTGAAAAAGGGAACCTTCACTTAATAAATTTGGGTATGTTAAGTGAAGTTTATATGTTGATTGTTTTGATTTTAGTTTGAAAAAGGGAACTCCCATTTAACAAAATATGAATATGTTAAATGAAGTTTAGTTATATTTTGATTATTTTAGTTTTAAAATGAAACTCTTATTTAATAAATATGGGTATGTTAAATGGAGTTGATTGTTTGACTTCACTTTGAAAATGTGCTTTCGAAAAATAAATTTTGAAAAGGGTTTTGATGATGCATATTTGATTTTGATTTTAAAGAGAACTCTCATTTAACAAATTTAAGTATGTTAAATGAGGATTAATTATTTTTCATCTTTGAAGAGATTTGAAGATTTTATTTTTATATTTTGTGAATTTTGTTATGTGAAGTTTAGTTTCAAAGTGATTTTGTTTTGAAAAAGTGCTTTTGAAAAGTTTTACAAAAGACATGTTTTACTTTAAATTTTATTTAAGTTTTCTTAAATATGGGATGAACCTTGCCTCACCAAGCTAATGGTAAAGAAGTTCTAGAATTTAGATATCTCCTTCCTTGAGTTAATTTATTTTTACCTATTGGGGGACTCAATAGGGTTTCAAGACCTACATGGAGTGAGGTCCTAAAACCTAAAGAATGTTGACTAGCTTTGCTTAAGGATGAAATAAGCTAAGTGCCAATGGAAAGAAAGATAGTCTCGGCTTATATAAAATATAAGTCCACAATCGATGATTGGAGACAATAATTGCCTACTAAAGATGGAGAGAGGAACTACCCCAGTGGAATCGCCAGAAAAATCTGTGGTGTTTTTTTTGGAAATGCAGATTGTAGGGGGTACTTATTGAAGTGATCAGGTATGACATTGAGGTATGATATACTATCTCGAAAGATAGAGACATCACCCTTCAATGGACCTAATCACCTAATAAGGACTCTTAAGGCATGATGGGTCTTCGAATGTACCTAAGATTTTTCCCCTTCTTTACATGGATGAATAAAGCAAGGTTTATATTAAACCGGGTTTTAAAGTTCCATATGGAGGCAAGCCTCCATAATTAATTACATCTTAGAGAATGAAATTCTCTAAGAATACTCTCGATTAAAGTAGATAATCATCATCTCCAAAGATTTCAAGGATAGACTATTAAAGGATTGGTTATATTTGGGAAATCAAATGGGAAAGTTCAAGGAGAAAACTTATTTTGGAAGCCAAAAGGAATAGGTAGAGAATGCTCATAATACTAGGAAGCTAATGAGCATTCCAATCTATCTTATGGTGAGGCTTTATATATTTGAATGTCAAGATATTTATTTATTTGAGTTAAATTTTATTAGATTTCTAGGGCTTATAATCCATCAACACAAGGCTGTAAAATGCTTAAGAGGTGAGGATTTATGCTTGTAGCCAAAGGAACAACTACCTCGGATCCTAAATCTAAGGAGCTTTAGTAAGAGCTAAAGCACGACCTAAATCTAAGCGATAGGTGGACATAAAAGTTCACCTCCACAAGAGAGGATGAACCGTCCGACCTCTACACTTACAATCACCTGGAGTGGTCACCAGCTAACTCCTCCTTCAATTTTAAAACCATGTAGTCTAGTCTTATAAATTGCAAGGTAGCTAGGGAAGTTATTTAATTAGAAAGAGATGAAAATCCTAAACCCACTCTCTAAGAAACTAGAGCATGAGTGGTATGAGCAATGACTTAATCTACAGATACGAAATATTTTTTAAATTTTATTTCATTTTGACATAGCACTTAGACAAAAGCTTTGGAATTTTTATATGCCTAGATGCATGATGAAGTAGATTATTGGCCAAATCAAAAGAGAAAGAGGGTGAAGTTGAGTCAATAGGGGTTGCTCTCACAGGTCAAGCGGTCCCTATATGTAAGAATGGAGGCCCACATTTTACAAGAGTGATTCAAGATGCATGAATGATGTGAGACATACAACCATACAGTTAAGGGGCTGCTAAATCTTTTAATTATCTTACTTATAACCTAGGCTTTATGATGATGTTATGAGTTATTAAAAAATTAGTTATGAATGATTAATTGGGTAGAAAATTTATTTTTTTCTAAGAGCCTAATGCATCCTGGCCACACATTAAAGCATCAATTATAAGAAACTAAGAAAAGATGCAATTTCTAATAAATCTAAACAAATCATTAATAAATTTCTATAACTATCATGAAAGAATAAGAGACTGGGTGGTGCGCATAACTAAAAAAGAAAAATATGGGTAGCCGAGTTCTACCCTTATACAACTCGGTATTGAAAGAATAATTATAATTTAAATGATTGCATGTTATGGGGGTCTTCATTCTTCACTCTTCCATCTCCCTTCTTCTTTCTTTGATTTAGATGTGCTTGCTTCAAAGGTATCACAGAGCACCCTAGGACAAAGCCTTCTGGCCACTGCTCATCCTAATCCCCCATAGCATTAATCTGAATCCTATTGCAAAACTTATATTTATATATGAAAAAGTAAATCTAACTACTGCAAAAAATAGAGGTTAATTAAACATACATACAATCCCTAGCAGTTATAAATATAATTTGGACTTAGCACACATGAGTAACCAAGCCCACTATTCTAACTTGGATTATGCGGTCTAAGCAACCTGCAAAAAGAGCATTTATATTTATTTTTAAGTACCCTCTTAAGCATAATCCTCAGAAAATATGATTAGGCTAGGAATGACCTAACATCTAGTCAATGAAGTATACACCCAAGCATCCAGTCTAAAATAATATATCATAAAACAAAACATACATCATATCATGCACCATCCTAACTTAGGACTATAAGTGGTGACTTAGTTCTTATGTGTGTGTTAAGATCTTGTGTGGTATGTCTTACTAAGCATTAGAGTTATATTTTTCTAAGTGTAGAAAATGTTCAAATTATCATGAAAGTTGGTTGGTTTTACATTTAAATTGTTGAATTGATTTGTGAATTTTAATTTATATTTTTTGTTTTGTTTCATACAACCTACACTTAGCAACTAAGTGTTATAAAGAGAAGAAAGGAGATCATTCCTTTCATCCCTACCTTAAGCCACTTTCTAAAGTATGTTAATTTGATTTAGTCCTCTGTAGAGAATAACTTATTACACATTTTAAATTAACCCTAAGTTTAGGTTCACCTTAAATAACTTTATTCAATATGAAAGGCATCTTAAGATTAAATAGATTAAATTACTATCATATGAGATATATCAAATCATTCCTTCCCATCACATATATCACACATATGATTCAATTAAGTGTATCTATACATGCAACATATTTTAGCACACTTAAATGATGAATGTAGATGTGTATATTTAAAGTTTATATTATCATTTTTTGATTGAATTATTTACTCATATTAATTTAAAGCTCTATCCAAATTCTTATACAAAATGTATAAGGATGAAATTAAATAAGTACTTGCATTGTTAACCAGTGAAGTGAGGTAATCAAACGATCTCTTTGGGGCTAGCTAAAGCGTTGTGTTCCCGGCATGTCCAAATTATATTCTCATTTGCATTCAAATATATGTAAATTTGTGTGCATGAATATAGGAAAGAAAGCTTTGAATCTCATGACTAATTAATCCAAACACTTAATCGATTATGAATGCATGCATTTTTAGTGGAAAAGAGGGATCTTTATCTTTTAGCCACACATACATACACATGTAAAGATAAATGAGCAAGTACATGCCTTTATTAACTAGGGAAGTGAGGTAATCAAATGACTTCCTTGGGCTAGCTAAAGCCTCGTATTACCAGGATGTCCAGACTATATGCTTTGTTATCTCACTTCACATGAATGTATATTCAAATATGAGGAAGAAAATCATGCAAAAATTACATTTCTATGTGATTAAAACATTTATGTATGTGAAACTGAGTTCCATTCAAATTATGACGTAGAAATAAATATAAATGAAATAAAATAAGTATGTGTCATTGTTAACTAGGGAAGTGATGTAATCAAATGACCTCCTTAGAGATAGCTAAAGCCTCGTATTCCCAGGATGTCCAGACTATATACTCATTACCATTCAAATACATGTAAAACCACATATGAATAAAGGAAAAGAAAGCTTTACTTCACATACCTAAGCTATAAGCACATGCAAAGCCTATATGTATTCATAACTTTTATCACTCTTAATCAATATAATTGATTTATAAACTTTAGAAAAATAATTTGAATTTATTAGTGATTATATCTACACATATTATAAATTAGTCCAACACATGCAAGCTTACATAAAAGAAAATCATTTGATTTAATTAATTTTGAAAAGATGAATGTATGATTTCAAATGGCATACAACATTTAACATGATTGGAAAGGAATAAATAAACATAAACACATGATTTCATTCAATCAAATTAATTCCCAAGGACAATCATATTAAATAAAGCCATTTAAGGTAAACCAAAGCTTTATTTATGCCATTTTTTAATTTTATGTTTTGATTTAATTTAATGATGTGAAGAAGAGATTTGCTGATCCTAACTCATTCTCATATTTGTTAATTAATTTGGTTTAATGAAATATAATTAAGATGATTTTATGAGTTAATTAGGTTGTAATTTGAGTTGAATACATTACTTAACCCTTTCTTATGTTACCTTAATATAATTATCCAAATAATTATGAGCCAACATGATATGCACATGAGTTGATAATTAAATTAGCAATGATCCTAAGAGATAAAAGGGGCCTAATGCAATTAGCTCATGATTAATGGCTAATTAAATTAAGGAACTTAATTAGGTACTTTCATGCTTTCCCCACATGTGGGTTAACCATAATTTCCTTAAGATATCTTTAGGTTATTGAACACCAAAAGGTCTACCTAAGAATTGATTAATTAATATTTAATATGATTATTATTTCATTTTAATTAATTAAGTGATTTAATTAATTAGTTAAATCTAAATTAATTTATTTTAAAAAAGTAAAATGAACTTAAGGGAATAGGTTAAGAAAGAGGACCCAACACTATTTCTTAATGCATTTACTATTGAGCAATGATTAATAAACTTAATTAAATAATTTGTTACTGTTCATGGGATTAATTAATTATTAATTAACTTGAAAGAGTAATTAGAGTTTAATTAATTAATTTTCCTAATTAAGTGAGCAATAAATCCCAAGAAAATCATAGGAGACAAAGGTCATCTCATTAAATTAACCCACAAAATTTAAGATTAATTGCTCAAGTAATTAAGGAGTAATTAAGCTAATTAGTTTTGTATATAAACTTTATGTATACCTTAATAACTGTTCAAAATTAATTAAGATCATTTTTAATTAATTTTCCTCAGAAATACCTTTAAAATGAGTATTTATTTATATTTTTTATTTTTCTATGATTTGTTATCATTTTTAGAAGTTTCATCCATTAAAATTATTTATTTAAGCCTAATTAAAGCCTAATCCCATCGCCATGTGATGGCCGACGCGCTTTCCACATGTAACTGATTGGTTGATTAAAATAATCACTTGCTTACGTACATCAATAGCATTTTCTCATATGATCTAAGATTGGATGGTTATGATAAATCCCATGGTGCATTAGAATAAAATCGAATTAAACTAATGAATCTAATCATGATAGTCCGTTTCGATCATGCGGAACGGACAGTGATTGATCTACTATCCCGCGAACGATGAGAGACGAACTTTATCCACCATTGCTCACTTGATCTGAGCTTACCCGAGCTCGGATCAACTCTAAAAGGATCCCACACCTTCACGATGTTGATCAGAGGGGATCTAACGGTCAAGATCACATGAGATGAACATTTCCTTCAAAAAGCTCCAAACCATTTTTGCCTAAAGATCAGTTTTGGAAGCATACCTCATTGGAGCTCATGACCGGCTACTTGAATGATTAAGAAAGCTTTGTCCAGTGGAGACAAAGCCTTGTTGAGAAGCAATTGGATCAATTCCTTGTCGTTTGCTCGGAAGGCCATGAACTGATGATTTGAAGCTCGGCTTTGATCGAAGTCCCATCTCTGTTGCTCATGAAGCTTGGGAGATGATTTGTTCTTGCTCGATGGAGTGTGAGGATGGTGTGTGCAAAGTTAATTTGGTTTTTATGGAGGTTTGGACAAGTTGGGATCGAAGGAGGGATGCCCTGTTTCAACTTGGGTGAAACCGGCAATGGGGAGCTTGGGGAACTTTGAAAAAGCTCTAGGGTTCACTGAGGTCTCTCTAAACTCTCTGATTGATTTTGATTTAAATGAGTGGGCTATAACCCCTCATTCCAAAGATTGGAGGGCTCGGCTTGATTTGGAGGTTTATGGATGTCCAGTTGTCGGTGATGGCCGAGGATGGTAGGGAATTATCCTAGGTGGCTCGATTTGGTTGGCCAAAGCTTGGGAGGTGGCTGCCAAGAGGGATAGTGGGTGTCCTATGGGTTTCAAATGCTCCAATGGGGAGGATGAGGTGAGTTCACCTCCCATGGGTCATGGCCGACCCAACCACCACTTGGGCCAAGTTGGGTAGTGTCCTAGGTGCCTAGGTGGACCATTGGGAGAGTGCCAAGTGGCCAAGGAATGAAAATGACCACTAACATGGGTGATTTGTCTCATGTCATACCCTTGAACCAAGGGTATAATGGTCATTTTGCATTGGATTTGATTTGGGCAGATTTGAAATGAGTCAAAAGTTGGTTAGCCCATATTTCAAGTGATTTAAAATTGATTTGATTAGGTTTGGCTCAATTTGGCTCAAATGGGTCAAATTGGGTTACTTTGGATCAAGTTGACCAATTGGTCAAATTGGGTCAAACCAAGGGTTGGTTCAAGTTCATATGATCATTTGGGATGTTTTGGTTTAATTGGTTTGGTTTAGTTTGACTTAGATTTAATTTTGGGTCAAATGGGTTAAGTTGACCAATTTGACCAAATTTGCCAAATTGGCTTGGGTTAGGTGTTGGTTTGGGTTTAGTTGACCAATTGAAGATGATTATAGGCTTTGGTTTCACTTAATTTTGATTTGTCTTTGATTAGGACAATTTGATCCTTTAAGTCAATTTGGGCTAAGTGGGTCAATTGGGTTCAATTGGTGCTTTGGTCAAGTTCAACAATCAATCTGGAATGAACTTGAGCCATTGGTTGCAACCAATTTGATTTATGTTTTGATTTGACCTAATTTGTCCTTTTAAGTCAAATTGGATCAACATGGGTCAAGAGGGCCAATTGGGTTTGGTTCGGCTCAATTGAAGATCAAGTCATGTTCAAATGTTATTTTGAGTTGATATGAATCATTTGTTTCAAGAAATTTGGCTTAGATTTTAATTTGGCTTTTAGTTATATGGGTTAAGTTGCGTTGACTTGGTTTGACCTAATTTATGATAATTGATCAATCTAGGGTGATCAACAATCATGATAGGAGGTTTAGGTTGGCTTGGTTAAATCCAATTTAGGTTGGATTGAAGTTTGGTTCAAATGGGTTCTTTAGGTCACTTTAGGTCAAGTGAGCAAGTGATATTTCAAGTCAAAAGGGCTAAGTTGGGTTTGACTTTTAAATTTTGGTTTGGCTTGGTGATTGTAGATTTCATTTATATTTTGGATGATAATTGAAAGAATGATTGACTTATGAGAAAACTAATTTAATTAAGGTTTTAGAATGAAGGAATTTGGCTAAGTTCATGGAGTTATATGGCTTAGGAAGGGTTTGATTTAGTTTGATTTAGTTTTGGTCATTTACATATAGATTTGAACTATATTTGTGAAGATAATTGAAGATATAAATTGATTATGGAAAAATCAATTGAGTTTGAAGTGATTTGAATGCGTGGCTAAGGTTTTAAAGGTAGGCCATATGGCTTAGAGAAGGGTTTGATTTAGTTTGATTTAGTTTTGATAATTTAAATGTACATTTGATTTATATTTGTAGAGATGATTGAAGATATAATTGATTTATGAGAAAATCAATTGACTTGGGTTTTATTTGAATGGAGATTTGCCTAAGTTCATGGAATTAAATTACATGACTTAAGAGGGATTTTGAGTTTGGCTTTGATATGGATTTAGAATTGAGTTTGATTGTAAGTTTGATAGATTGATTGAAGGATTGAATTGATATTTGATAAAATAAATTAAGTTTAAATTGATTTGAATAAGGTTTTGTCCATAAGATAAAATCATAGGGCTTATGTTGATTTTGAGTTCAGATTTGATCATGGGCTTCAATCATTTGGCTTAAAATTTGGATTTGGATTTGGATTTGATTTGAATTGAATTGAGGTTTAGTTTTAGCTTAGGAAGGTGAACATGGATTGGGTTTGAGTCATAGGGTAGGTGAATCTCCTACCCTAAAGCATAGCCTAATCCTATGATTAATCCTTCTAAGTCTCTAGGCTTTAAAGTATTTACCTAATTAAGTGTCTTATGACTAGAAAGTCTTAGTGTCTAGAAGACTCCTAAATCTAAGATGGGAAGATTAAATCCTCACTCTAAATTGAGTTCAACATCCCTCCTCTACCTTTACATCTGGCATGTCTTATAGTTAACTTTCCTTTCTCAACCAAACAAAAAAGTAAATCTTGTTGTGGATATTTATTAAGTTTTTATAACATTACCTTCTTGCATAAGAGTTAGATCGGGCAAACTAAAAAGGGGAAGACCTCCAACTCAACATTAACTTATGCTTTTTCTAAACATTATTGCTTGGAATGTCAATGGCCTTAATAGTGATACTCACATCATGGATTGCACATTTGAATTTAATCAAAGTCAGTAAAATTAACCTCTTATACTTACTTGAGACTAAGCTTTCCAAGTTAGTCATTTCAAAGTCCTTTGCCTCTAAACACTTGAATATTTTTTCATATGAAGATAACTACAATAATTTTCATATCTCTTCTAATGGTTGCATCTATATAAAATGGAATGTCATTAAAATTTCTTTAATTATCATAGATACTCATCTCCTTGACATACTTGGTTTACTATCTTTCTCTGTATCCATAAAAAAATTTGGTTACTTTTACGTATGTTGAAAATAATGCCCCTGAGGAAAGACTTATATGAAGTTATTACTTCTATGGTCACCACTATTAATGAACTATGGCTCATTCTAAGGAACTTCAATTGCATGTGGGAGACAAAAATTAATGGTACTCTCCCTCCATTTTGTAAATTAGTTCATTTCAATACTTATATTTTCGGCTCAAGGCTTTCTGACCTCTCCCAAACATTGGTCTTTTTTGTAGTTGATTTAATCAACAACCGAACATTCTCATTAGATGCTTATTGGATAAAGATTTCTATAATGATTATTAATTGAATATTTTTAATCTCTCTCATTTTAGAGTAAAGGAATCCGAAATCCCTCACCTCTAATCACCCATTATTTTAGTTGGAAATAATTTAAAATTTAAATATAAATTCTTTTACAAAATTATTAGAGTCACTATTCTGGTTTCTTTAACATTGCTCAAAATGTCTGGAATATCCAAGTGATTGGTGATCCCAGATTTAAACTATGTGATAAACTAAATAATATCAAAATTTCTCTTAAAGGTACCACCTAGAATCCTTAAACTATATTATTAGCACCAACTCTCAAATAAAAGATAAACAAATGCTTATTTTTCAAAAATTATAGGGCTAGCCTTTGTGTTAGGCTTTTCTTAATAAAATAATTTGAACAAAATAATTTTATTGAAGCTTTACTTTTGGGAACAATTGAGTTAAACAATGTGCCAAATGTATTTTTTTCTCCAAGGATGAGGATGATATCAAGTTTCTCTATCAAAGGATTAAAAATAAAAAAAACGTAATTGTAATTATATTAGAGACCTATCTATCAATAGCACATCTCTCTACTCCAAGGATAATATTGTCAAGAAAACCAATCTTCATTTTCTATTCTTCTCAACTATTCATATATTTCATTCACTCAAATTTTGTTTGACAAACTCGTAGAGTATTCTGTTAGCACACAATAGAGTGATAACCTAATAATAGTTTTAATGGTGATAATATTAAGAAGGCATGCCTTAGCATTAGTTTTAATAAAGCTCTGGGCCTAAATAGTTTCTCTTATAAATTCTTTAAAGACACTTGGATAATTATTGATCCCTCTTTCATTGAAGTAATTAATTTTTTTTTCTTCTCATCTAAGCTTCCTAATATGGTTAAGCTATATTATCACCTTGATATCTAAAACTCCCATAATGAGACTTTTAATGAAATATCTATCTCATTTTGTAACATCATCTATAAGATTATCTCCAAGCTCATTGATAATAAGATCATGCCACTCATCCCTAATCTTATCCATTTTTATTAGATTTGCTTTATATTTGGTCATGACATCATTAATAATGTAATACTCACTAATGATCTCCTCCATGGTTTTAACTTTAACAATAAAAAATAGTTTTGCTCCAAAAATAATCTTTATAAAATCATTGATAATGTGAATCAAGCATGTACTCAAGAATATTTCTGTCATCATATTTTGCATCTTTTTGAAGTTTAAAGCAAGGATGAACATATCTCCATGTCTTACCTTTCTCAAGGCTAATGGATATGCACTACACTAATTCATCATTCTTTGGTATTATGAAGAATAATTGCAATGTTTCTCATCTCATTTATATTGATAATTGTTAGTGTTTGAAAAAATGGATCAAAACTCCATCAATTGCTTATCTTCTATTCTTATTTTTTTTGAAAGGCCATTGTTGACCTCTCTTTTGGAGTGAGTTCTCAATCTCTCATCAGAGATCTAAGACTCTTATAGACACTAAGAGCTTCTTAGTCTTAAGATACTTCTAGTGATTAGGTGGACACTTAATCTAAGCCTAGAGACTTAGAAGGGTTAGTCATAGGAGTAGGCTATGCCTTAGGGACTTAGGGAGACTTATCTACCTTATAGCCTAAACCCAAATCTAATTCAATTCAAATTATTTTATCAAAGATCAATTCAATCTCGCAATCATTTATTAAATTTAAATCCAAATTCAACTCCAAATGATTGAAACCCGAGATCAAATCCAAGCTCCAAATCCTCCTAAGCCATGTGATCCACCCTCATAAGCTTAGCCAAAATCTCATTCAAATCAAATCAAACTCATTGATTTTCTTATAAATAATTATTCCATCAATTATCTTCTAAATATAAATTAAATCTATATTCAAATGATCAAAACTAAATCAAACTAAATCAAGTCAAGTCAAGACCCTTCCAAGCCATATGGACCTACCTCCATGTGTGTTAAGCCATCTTAACCTAAATTAACCAAAAATCAATTGATTTTTCTCATAAATAAATTATATATTCAATAATATTCACAAATATAAATGAAATCCACATTCCAATTATCAAAATTAAATCAAACTAAATTCTTTCTAAGCCCTTTGGACTCACCTTCATGAGCTTAGCCAAATTTGCCTTCAAATCACTTCAAACCAAATTGATTTTCTTTTAAATCAATTATTACATCAATTATCATCCCAAATATAAATGAAACCTACATTCAAATAGACAAAACCAAATCAAAAATCAAATCAAAACCCAATCTGAACCCTTCAAGCCAATTCCTTGAACTTGGCCAAAACTCATCCAAACCAAGTCAAAATCAATGGATTTTATATTGAATCAATCATTCCTTCAATCACCTATCTAAATATAAATGAAATCTACAATCATAAAGCCAAATTAAAATCAACCCAAGTCAAACCCAACTTAGCCATTTTTAACTTAAAAATTCCAAATGAACCAAAACCTATTGAAACCCAAATTGATTGTAGTTGAATTTATATTTCAATCCTAAGCTCATATATAAATTCAACTAAGCCTTAATCAAACCAAAACCAAGCCTATTAACCCATTTAGGTCCACTTTACCCAAAGTGACCTAAAGAACCCATTTGAACCAAGTTCTAATCCAACCCAAATTGGATTGAACCAAGCTCATCCAAACCTCATACCATGATCATTGATCATCCTAGGATGATCAATTGCCTAAAATTGGATCAAACCAAGTCAACTTGGTCATTTGATCAAGTCAACTACTTAACCCATTTGAACCCAAACTAGCCAAAACTCATCCTACACCAAATTAATTAAAACAATGGCTCCATACCAACCCATAATCAGTGATTAAACATGACTTGACTATCAATTGAGCCAAGTTGACCCAAAGTAACCTAAAAGGCCAAAATAGATTAAATCATGATCCAACCCAAATTGATTACAAATAATAGCTCAAGTTCATTCCGAATTGATCATTGAACTTGACTAAAGCCATAATTGAGCCTAATTTGGTCAATTGACCAAATTGACCAACATAGCCCAAATTGACCTAAAGGGTCAAATTGGCCTAAACCCAAATTAAATCCAAATCAATTCAAACCAAAGTTTACAATCATCTTCAGTTGATCAATTGAACTTGAGCCAACACCTAACCCAAGACAATTAGGCCAATTTGGTCAAATTGGCCAACCTGACCCATTGAACCCATTTGATTCCAAATGAGACAAAATCAAACTTAGGCCAAATTAATTGAAATCACTTGAACCAAACACTTTAAATCATCATTTGAACCTAACCCAAGCCTTGGTTTGACCCAATTTGACCAATTGGTTGACATAACCCAAAATGCCCCAAAGTGACCTAAATGACCCAAATTGAGCCAAATCCATTGAAACTAAGCCATGGCACCTTGGCAGCTGACCTAACCTGACTCAAACTCACTTAAGATAAAACCAAAATCAGACCAAACCTAATTGGAGCCAAACCCATGGAAAATCCCACTTGGATTTTCCTCCCCATATGGGATTTTGCCAAAATTTACAAAGTCCACTCCCTCTTTCCCTTTGGCAGTGATCAAGTAGCCAATTTGGGGACTAACCTAGCCCACCCTAGGTGGGCTAGGCTTGCCATGGAACAAAGGAAGGTGAGTTAACTCACCTCCATCACAATTGAGAACCATGGACCACCACCTCTACCTTGAGCCACCTCAAGCCTTCCTCTCATCAAGACATGCCACGTGGAGGTGATGGAGATAACTCGCTGACAGCCGGGCGACAAAAATGGGAGATGATTTTGTCCATCCATCATAGTGAATCGGGGGATATACCCCCTCAATTTGCATGAGAAACTCATGCATTCAATTCGTGAGAGCTTCCTAAGGAAATTCTGAGTCCCCTAGTAAGCTCCCAAGCATTCCCAAGGTTTTCCCTCGTTGAATTTCTCCTTCTCGAGTGCATCCGAAATAGGGCAAGCCTTATCCAATCCAAACTCTCTCTTTTCTCAATCAAAGACAAATTCCTCTTGCACAAACCATCCCCGCACCTCCTCGAAGCCAAACGAATCTTCCCTCGAGCTCCAAGCCCACCGAGGTTCCACTTCAATCAAGATCAAGCCTCTAAAGAATGGATCTTGACCTCCCTAGCAAACCACTTAGAATCAACTCAATTGTCACTCAACAGAGATTCATCTCAACCAGACGAAGCTTCCTCAAGGGTGCGAGCCACTGGTCTTAACTCCGATGAGGTAATTCCATTGAAATCGAGCTTCCTTTAATTTTTTTTTGGAGATTTTTGAAGAGAATCTACATGTGCGCCGATCCTAGCCTTTAGATCCTCTTCGATCCTTTGCACGAAGGTGTGGGATCAATTTGGAGTGGATCCGAGCTCGAGTGAGCTCAAATGGTGTGGACAATGGCAGATGGCTTCCATCTCTCATCGCTCGTGGGGAGATAGATCATCATCCATTTTGTGTGATCAAAATGGACTGCAATGATTAGATTCATTAGATCATCCCATTTTAATCTTTTGTTAACTATGAGATTAATCGTGGTTGTTGATCTTAGATCGAACTACGCACGAGAAAGAGCGCCCCACCGCCAGCTGACTCACCATTGATGGCAACAACTTAAATATCCAATTCACGGTGCCACATGGAAAGTGCATCATGTCGCGCTAGCGGGATTAGAATTAATTAAGGCTAATTAATTGGAATTAAAGGCTGGAACTTCATAAAATCATAACAAATCATAAAAAATCCAAAAAATGCAAATAAATACTTATTTTAAAAGTATTTCAGAGAGGAATCTATAAAAAATATCCTTAATTAATTTTGAATAATAATCAGAGCTTAATTAGGGTTTAATTAAAATTTTGATTAGCTTAATTACTCCCTATTTAATTAAACTCAAACTTTCTGAGCTTATTTAAGGGGATGACCTCTGCCTCCCCTAATTTTCTTGGGATTTATTAGTTAATTAATTAGGAAAATTAGCTAATTAAGCCTTAATTATTTTTTAGCTTAATTAAGGATTAATTAATCATATGAATAGTAACCAATTAATTAATTGGGCTCCTTAATCAATGCCTAACAATGAGGGGCTTATGGATTTCGGTTGGGACCTCTTTCCTAATCCCTTTCCCTAAGTTCCTCTCACTTTTCAAGGAAAATCAATCAAGGATTAACTAACTAATTAATTACTTAATTAGTTAAATTAAAGTTCAAATCACATGAGATCTAAATTAATTAAGGGGACTCAAGGAATAAGATTGCAACCTCTTTCTTAAGCCTTTCTCTAAGTCCCTTTCATTTGAAGGATAAATAATCAATTTGCCAAATTAAGTAAGAGAAAATAATTAATTAATGATTTTATTAACCAAATTAAAATTACAATCAAATCTAATTTTAATTAATCAATTCAAGGGTAGATCTTTAGGTGTTTAATAACCTAAAGACATTTAAAGAAATTATGGTTAATCCACATGTGTGGGGAAATCATAAGAGCACTTAATTAAGTTTCTTAATCTATTCAACCAATAATTATGAGCTAATTGCATTAGACCCTTTCATTTCCTAGGACCATTGCTAATTTACTTTTCAGTTCATTTACATATCATGTTAGCTCATAATTATTTGGATAATTATGTTAAGGTAATATAGGAAAGGGTTAATTAATGAACTTAATACATGTTACAACTTAATTAATCTATAAAATCAACTTAATCATATTTCATTAAACCACATTAATTTACAAACATGGGGATGGGTTAAGATTAGCAAACTCCTTACATTCCTTAAGTCAAATTGAACATGAATATTAAAAATGATACATTAGAAAAGCATTGGTTTATTTTAAATAATTTTATTTAGTATGTTTGTCCTTGTGAATTAATTGGATTGAATGAATCGCATGCTTGTATTTGATTATTCCTTTCCAATCATGCTACATATTGTATGTTATTTGATTTCATGCATCCATCCCTTTTCAAAAATTAATTAAATCAAATGGTTTTCTTTTATGTAAGCTTGCATGTGTTTATTTAATTGAATATATGTGTGGCTATTATCACTACTAAATCCAAAATGTACTTTTCAAAAGCATATAAATGAATAGTAATATGTGTTATGATGCTAATTACAAGTACATGAGAAATGATGTGTTTATAGTTTAAGTTTATGAAGTGAAGTCTCTTTCCTTTATTCACATGTTGCTTTACATAAGTATGAATGTAATGGGCATATAACACATAACATATGAATGTAATGGGCATATAAGACATCGGAATACAAGGCTTTATGTAGCCCGAAGGAGGTCATCTGATTACCTAACTTCCCTGGTTAACAAAGACATATACTTGTTTATGTCTTTTATACATATATGTGTGTATTTGATTAGAGGATGATAATCCTTTTCCTTTTTTTATTTAAAAATACATGCATTCATAATTGCTTAGTCATTGGATTAATTAATCATGTAATTTGGAGCTTGCTTCCTTATATTTATATATATAAATTTACTTATGTTTGAATGCAAAAGGGTATATGGTTTTGACATCCCGAATACGAGGCTTTAAGTAGCCCCAAGGAGGTCATTTGATTAATTCACTTCCCTGGTTAACAATGACACGTACCTATTTAATCTTATCCCTATGTATTTTTTATAAGAATTTAGATAGAGCTTTAAGCTAATATGATTAAATAATTCAATCACATGAAGGAGTGTAAATTTCACATATACGTACATTCATCAATTAAGTGTGTTATATGTATAAATACACTTAGGATTAAATCATATGTATGATATTTATGACAGAAAGGAATGATTTCATTTGTGTCATATGTTAGTAATTCAATTGGATTAATCTTAAGATGTCTTACATGTCAAATAAAATTACTTAAAGTGAACCTAAACTTAGCATTAATTAAATCATTTAATAAGTCATTCACGAAAGAGAACTAAACCAAATTAGCATGCTTTAAAAAGTAACTTAGGGTAGGGATGGAAAAGGATAATCCTCTTCCCTATTTATAACACATAGTTGCTAAGTGTAACCATATGAAATAAAAGAAAATATAAATTAAAATTCTCAAATTAATTAAATTACTTCAAGTGAAATCAACCCTTTATATTAAATGAAAGTCTCATACACTTAGAAAATCATAACACTAATGCTTAGTTAAGACATGCCATATAAGCCTTAACACACACATTAGAACTAAGTGACCACTTCTAGCCTTATGTTAGGATGGTGCATGGTGTGATGTATATTTTTATTTTGTGATGTACTATTTTAGACTGGATATTAGGTCGATATTTTCCTAATCATATTTTCTACAGAGGATTGTGCTTAAAGGGGTGCTTAAAATAAATATGAATGCTCTCTTGCGGGTTCCTTAAACTCTATGGATATTCCATGTTAGGACAAGTAGGCTTGGTTACCCATGTGTAGGGTGCTAAATCCTAATTATAAATATAATTACTTGGGAATGTATGTATGTTTAGTTAACCTCTATTTTATAAGTGTAGTTAGATTTACTTTTCCTATTTTTAGTGTAATTTTTGCATTAAGAATTAGGGTTAGTGTTATGATGGATAAGAATGAGCATTGGTTAGAGGGCTTTGTCCTAGGAGGCCATGTGATGCCTTTGAAGTGGAGTAAATCAAACCAAACATAGATATGAAGTTGAAGACATGAGGAATGAAGACCCCCCATAACATTCATTCATTCCAATTGTAATTATTCTTTTGTAATTTCTAGTTATATAAGGGTAGAGCTCGTCTACCCATCTTTTCCTTTCAGGTTATAATGACGACACCGATCGCCTCCCCATTCTTTTGAGTTAGTTTTATAAAATTGATTGGTGTTATGTTTAATTGTGCATTAGAAAAGGTTTTGCTTTTCTTAATTTCTTATATGATTGATGCCTTAATGTGTGGCCTTGATATGATTAGGCTCTTAAGATAAAATTAATCTTTCTACCCTAACTAATCACTCATAATTAAATAACTAAATAACCCATAACCTCATAATAAAAGCCTAGTATGTAAATTAAGATAATTAAAAGATTTAGCAACCTCTTAGTTGTATGGTTGTATGTTTCACATCATGCATCATCTTGAATCACTCTTATAAAATGATGGCCTCCATCCTTACATGCATAGGGACCTTGACTTGTGAGAGCAACCCCCCCAATTGGCCACCCTCTTCTCTCTTGATTTATCCCAAGACTCATTTCATCATGCATTTAGGCATTCAAAAATCTCAAAGCCTTTTGTCCAATTGAAGTGTCAAAAATCAAGTAAAATTTGAAAAGATTTGCATTTGTAGATTAAGTCATTACTCATACCACTCATGCTCTAGTCTCTTAAGGAGTGGGTTTAAAGACTTTAGTCTTTTCTAATTAATATCAACTCAACTATCTTGCAAATTCATAAGACTTTCCTACATAGTTTTAAAAGTGTAGGAGTTAGCTACTCATGATTATAAGTCCACCGGTTGTGGTTTACTCTCTCTTGTAGAGGTAAACCTTACACCCATCTTTGCTTAGATTTAGGTAGCGCTTAAGCTATTGCTAAAGCTCCCTAGATTTAGGATCTAAGGTGGGTGTTTCCTTCGGGCTACAAGCATAAATCCTCACCTCTTAGACATTTTTATAACCTTGTATTGGTGGATTATAAGCCATAATGATCTAATGAAATTTCAACTCTAACATATAAGTCTCTTCACTTTCAAACATATAAAGCCCAATTATAGGGATTGGAATGCTCACTAGCTTATCATGAGCATTTCTTACTTCCTCCCTTTGGATTCCAAAAATAAGTCTTCTTCTTGAACTTTTCCATTTGATTTTCCAAATATAACTAATCCTTTTGATAGCCATGAAATCTTTGGAGATAATAATTGTCTACTTGAGTATTCTTAGGAAATTTTATTTTCTAATATGTAATTAACTATGGAGGCTTGATTTAATATAATAAACTTTTTATTCATCCATATAAAGGAGAAAAAAGTACATGTGAAAACCCATCATGCCAGGAGTCCTTATTAAGTGATTAGGTCCATTGAAGTGTGATGTCTCTATCTTTCGAGATAGTATGTCAAACCTTAATATCTGCATGACTTTAATAAGTACCCTCTATCTATATGATGTCCCCACCCCAATCAAAAATAAACCATAAACACCAGACCAATAATATAATATCAAATCAATACTTCTCTAAATTAATGCAACTCAAGGCAACTTATATGCAATACTCTTTGATTTAATTTAAATGTCTCTCTTATGGTCAACTTGGCATTATCATTAATTCATTAAAACTTAAAACATTTGATTAATTGAAAATTTACTTTGTGGTTTGAAAGAAAAATTATTTTCATTTGCTAATGATTTTAACTTTTCAAAACTATCTTCTAGAATTACCTTTCTTGTCGGTTCATTCCACCAATCTTTTAAGGGATTGAAAACAAGATCTCCTCTATAACAAATATAATAAATAAGTTTTTTGTGTAATAATGGAACCAATAAGTTTTGCACAATTACTTGGAGCACCATAGTTTGTATTGGTTTGAGTCTTCCCAATCTAAATACTCTTAATCTTATGTATAAATCAAAACTCATTTAAATGTTTCATAATTATAATTCATTAATATCATTTTAACATAAATAAATGGCTCTCTTTGAAAAATGATGAATCACAACCCTGCTCACTTTTGAACAAATATAATGCACATTGTTGTTAGAACCCAAAAATATTTTTTTTTTCAAAGTGAATCAGAGTGGTAGACTTCTTTCTTTTTTTAACTCATGATTGGATGGCTCATCCCTTTATAAAAGATTTGGAAACTCAATTTACTTAGTTTTCTCTCTTGCCTATCACAAGAGTTCAAGATGTTATTAATAATTGGTGTTAAGCTCTCATGCCTTTTACTCTAAATTAGTGCTTGAAACTCATCCACAATAATCTTATTTGGGATACATGGTTGAATTATTTTTGGATGGAAAAAAAAATATTTTTCTCTTAAATTAGTATACCAATTTTCATATAAGAATCATCGTAAAGTTGCATGTGAAAAACTTGTTCAGTTCAAAAGTCACACCTTCAAATATGTTATGATTGTTTGGAAAATTCTTAATCATGGCTTAAAAACTAAGGATGCATTTCTTAGTAAGGGTCTTCCTGTTAACTTAGAATGTGTGATTTCTAGCTCATTTAATGGGACACACTCTCACCTTTTTTTTTTTTATTGTTGTAGCTCTTTATCTATCCTTAAAGGATGCATTCTTGAAGAGAACAACTTTCATTTAGGGTATAATTTTCTACAAGTTTGATTCATGCTACCACTTTTAGTTATAAAATTTCTAAAAAGTTATACTTACTTGTAGTTCAATCCTCATTATTTATAGGTACAGAAAAATTGTAGAATTTTCAAGAATGAATTGTCCAACATTGACATCTTAGTGCCAACAAAATTTTTTTTCTATCAAACAAAAGAGAAAAAAGTGAATCTTGAAAAATGATATCCCTAGAACTGTGATGATTAAAATGTGAGGATATCTTACAAATCTTTGGGATTCTTATATGGGTGATCAAACATAATATCAAGGAGTAATATACTCCCTCAAAAGCTGAAATATCACCTTATAATTGATTCAATCATCTAATAAGAATTTCAAAAATGGATGGGTCTACATATACCAAAACTTTTCTCTTTACCTTACATAGATGAAAGTAAGACATGATTTATTTTAGCTTGTGTTGCGGGACAAGCTCATAGTTAATTACATCTTAGGAGATGTTAACATTATTTTTGATTCAACATATATGCAGATATTGCCTTGACCAATGCTGACTACCTAGCCGTGATATCAAACTATGCATTATATATCATCACATAGATACTTAAAGCTTCGCATTGCTTTTGTATCTTAGATTTAAATTTCATGAGCTGTATCATCTTCTCCAACAGCTATAATTATACATGCAATGACATGTGGCTCATATTACCATAATTTTACGTGATATTTATGCAAGCAAGCTTTCATGCATCAAATTTTCATCCACATAATTTTTTTATCGAAACATTATTTTCCAAAATGGACTGCACTTTTGCATTCGTATCTTTGCGACGTTTCTAATAAGCTTATTCATGTTAAAATCAGACATCATTTGAAGTATGTCAAGAGATTAAAGATTTTCTTATTTAAAATAATTATACGCTGAGACATAAAATATAAAAAAGTTTAAATATCAAGCATGGAATCTCTCATTTCCCTCACGTCATCATGTGATGCCTCTTTTTTGATTTTTAGTAAAAAAATATATATATATAAGGAGTTGTTTTATATCTCATAGAATAGGATCAATTTATTTTTTTTAGGATAATATATATATATTACACATTGCATTGAAGCATTTAGCAGGTTTCACTAAATATATAAATATTTTGCTCTCCAAATATTACATCTTAGGGGTGTAAACGAATGAGCTGAGCTTGTAGCGAGCTCAAGCTCGATTTCTTGGCCCAAAAAGCAGCTCGAACTCAAGCTTGAGTCAGCCCCATGAGCTTGAGCTCGACCCTGAATCGTGTATTTTCTCATGCTTGAGAGGTCGACTATTGATTCGTGAATAATTATCGTTGCGGGAGCTATTAATAAGCTCGAGAGCGGAAGCAACGTTGCGACTAGCTGGTAAACAGTGATGGATGAAAATGAATTTAAAAAATAAGTAAAATTTAAAAGGCTATTAAGATCCCAAAAGTACATCTTTGACGGCCTTCTAAAAACAAATTAGCTGTCAAACTATCATAATAGATACAAATTTTAAGTTGCAAAAAAATATACAAAGTTTTGAGTTTTGGTCACGTTTCTAAACAGCAAATCAGAGCTTCTTTTATTTACCGTTTTCAAAAATAAAATTATTTTACATATATACATACATATATATATATATATATATATATATATATATATATATATATATATATATATATATATATATATATATATATATATATACATATAAATATGAGCCCAATATTGACGCTCAATAAATCTGGCTCAGCAGGTTATACATGTGCCGAGCTTGAGCCCACTAGGCGCACTCACACTTATAATTTATCTTAATCAAGGAAGAGAAAGGCATTTAATACCATCTGTGAGGATTGCTAACAAAAGTGGCTGATGCCTCTACGTAGAGTGGATTCATGCCAAGGACGAGGCAACTCCTATTTCATTGGAAGTCTATCAAGTCACTCATCTCACCAAGTTACAGAGTGGCCAACTGAGCTATTTTCCAACGAAGTCAAGATACGCCTCTCTCTGGCGGCCATAAATCATTGGTGGTGATGGATGTAGGACCAAATTTGAGAAGCAAGGATGTGATCCTGCTGGAGCGGGAGTCCGTCATTCCCATCTTCAAGCCCAAGCCTATCATGAATCTGGCCAACCTTATTGAGCTTGGTACAGACAGAGCTAAGTTTTTTGAAGCTATGCAAGAGGGTGGAGTATACTATTAGAGCTTGGTATCTTCTCAGTTTGAGGATTTGTTGCAACTGCATTCCCTGTTTGATCCTGTCTATGAAGCTTAGAGGTTGCAATTTCAAAATTTATCTTCTGAGAATATTTATGTCCTTGGGCAGAAATTTTTGACATACCCATTTTAGTTGTTTGTTAGCAACGACCATCTCTTTGCCGGAGCTTCAACAGGGGATAAACATTGAGTGGAAACCTATAACATCCCCTCTCAGGTGTAATTATCTCCCCTGCTTTGTCTCTCGATTAGGGGCCCCCTAGGCTGCTGTAGAGAACCGTTATAGGTAACGTTGTCTATTTGTGTGAGAAATCACGCAGTAGGAAGCGCTATCATGCTCACCCATAATCTGAAGCCGTTGCCCATGCATCCCCTACTATTCCGATAAGGTTTTGGAAATTAAAATTAATAAAACCACTCTTAAAAATATTTGAGATAAATATCTGGAATGAAATTGTAAAATTGATTAACATATAACCACATCCTATTTTGTTAAAATATGTACATATATAAAATTTATTTAATTATTTACATAATTTTAAATGATTATCTATTGAAAATTGAAATTGAAATTAATCATGTAATGATTACATTAGACATTCAACATACAAACTATATATTGGTTAGCATTAGATTGGCATCATATCTTAATTGAGTCACTCTCTTTGGAGTTTAAATACAATTTCAATATCAAATAAAAAGATAATTTAATTTAAACATACTTGACATCCTTATCTTACATCATCATCATCAAACCATCATCTAGTTTGAATACTCATACGATGCATAATCAAATTAATTCAGTAATGTGTATATACTCAAAAGTTGTTTTGAAATTATCAAACTAAGATGTTATATTTTAGTCTAGTTGGATCTTTAGGATGAGACCGGACTTGATAGTATTAAGATTATATGAGGATCCCTTTAATCACTTAACTTACACATATTAGGGGTTGTAATAAGCACATCTTTAGATGTTTACTTAGTCTAGGATAACGTGTAGTTAGAATTTTTTTATTTATTATAAAGCCATTGTGTTTGCTTTGTTTTATGATTGTTGTACATTTAATATTTGCCTTTTATGTGATATTTAATGGTGTGAGATGTGCTCACTAGATTAAAATATATGCACTTTTGTAAGAGGTCATATCTAAAGTGGAGGGGCTATAATGATTAAATTTATATCATATTTTTATACAGGTGCTTGATAACTTTTCTCTCTCATCAAGCATAGTCTATTTCATGTTGCATGCTATATTATACCTATAAATGCTAACTTGTGTTTTCTCTTGTAGGAATTTAGTCTATATTTTTTTCTTTAAGTACTTTTTTAAGTGTAGAAAGAGTTTGCATTGAAGCTAAGGTGATGAGATAGGATTGTAAGTTAATGTTGGATAGTCTAACCTAGGTTTGGCTACTCTTTTCTTCATTTCATTTGTCCTTCACTTCAAGGAGTATAAGTCTTATTCTTACATTTTTTTTAACTTGTATATATTCATATGATCCTAAGTTGGTTTCTTTCCTTGACTTTAAGTTTATGAAATTCTCTTAGACGATATAATTCATGGATTATTGATATTAGATCGTGGACTAAATAAATTTAGGGTCTTATAACGAGGGATGGATGAAATCTTGATAGGTTATGTCTACTAATTTTAAAATTTCTTACTCCTTTGGAAACTCTCTTGAGTCCAATGTATTCTTTAATATATCTTTGATTTCATCATAATGCTTGGGTTATGTTAATTCACCCTCTACATAGTGGCTGGTTTAGTCTTAACATCATCCTCTATTGAAATGACAACAATCTCCTTAGTTGACTATGATGATCTATAGAACAACAAGATTCATTTAATCAAGAGTATTCTTGGGTATCGACCAAGATGTAATTAATCATATTTGACATGCCTGTCTAGGAGTTACTTTTAACCCTAGAATAATTTTTTTTTTAATCTCTAATTATATGTGGAGAGTCTCTACAAGTTCTTTTTATAGATATATTTGGGTCGGGCTAATATGATTTTTTTCAGACTTTTGTTTCTCAACTTATCTTGCAAAAAATTATCATATAAAGACTCTCTACATTTCTTTTGTTTATTTGTTCTTTTTATTTTATCTTTCTCATTTTTTTTCTCATTCTCACTCTTTCATCATCGAAGAGGAAATACAATAATCTTGGTGAAGAGACTATTTAAGAAGATGAAATATTTAAAATAAATTTTGATGGATGCACAAAAGGAGGTAAATAATGGATATGATCTCTTAAAAAAAACTTCCAATTAAAATTGCTATGTTTCTATAGATTTCAAAGTTTGAGTTAAGATTGCTAAATATGGAAGTTAAATGAGATGAATAAAGTAGAATCATTTTTTTCGATTCTAAATGAGAAAAAATAGGAAGTGTGAAAAATCTTAAGCACTTTAGTTTATTATATAAGTAGATTTTAAATTTTTAAAATTGATATTTATTTGTATTTTTGAATTGACAATTTGTTAGAATGTTAAGGCTTGTATTCGGTTAGATCATAAGAATGCATATGCATAAAGAGGACTTATAATTGCAGGGAGAAACAAGATGTCTCAGTCTATAAAGCTAAAGATATTTTTGGACCTAATATAATGAGAGGAAATTAAAATTTATTGGTCACTCCTATCAAGAATTATGAGTCAATCCTGACTCTTCTGGCTTTATAACCCATCTATATAGACTGCTAGCTAACACTCCATAATATAAGATAGCTAGGCTATTATTAATTAAGAAATGAATTTAGAAATCTAAACTCACTCTCTAAATATATGAAATAACTAATATATAATGCTTTTAACAAATGTAATAATATACAAATTTTATGTATTATTAGGCTCTTATTTCATTTGATTGGGAAATGCAATCATGTCTACATGCATGTAATATTAGAAATGTTCATGGGCTAAATCAAAATAGACAAAGTTCCTCAAGAAAGTAATCATTTTCATTGGATAGATGCTCCATATATACAATAAGTGAAGGGCTCATATAAGAAGATTAAAACAACAAGCTTTATTGTTCTCCAACCTATGTGTTTTTAGTTAAGTTTATTAGTTTAGTCCAAAGATATTAAATATGAATGGTTATAAATTATTTAATTTAGGTTATGAATTTAAAAATTTAGTTGGGTAGAAAAATTAGTTTCCTAAGAGCCTAATGAAATCCAAGCTTATATGTAATCATAATATCATCATAGAAAGAATCCTAAAAAAATAGATATAATTTTAATGTGCAATATAGAGTAAATAAAATATTAAATAATTAAATTAATTTGAAAAAGTCGGTGTGATCAAATTTTGCTATATATCTCTAAAGAAAAAGAAAAATGAACAATCGAGCTCTGTCCATACAACCCGATCTAGAACTAAGAAAGAAAAATGGGGGTCTTCGTGTTTTCTACTTCTTTATAATATAGCTATTCCAAGTGTCACAAAGTCTATCAAATCTATGCTTTATAACAACTATTTATCCTAAGCGTTGTGGCTCTAACTTAGTTTGAGTACAAATTATCTTTAAAATCCTAAAGTAAAATCTTCACTAAATTTGCAGAATCGTGTTTAGTTAAAATAATCATACATACAAGCAATTATCATTCAAACATTGAATTAATTAGTACCAATAGGTTCTTGTAATTAATGGTGCAAAAAATCTTCATATTATGCCTCAATCAATCTATTGTTAACCTCAAGATATATGTCAATGACTTTATACAATGAGTCATGTGAATCTCTTATTGCATTGGGGAGGGTAGTTATTGATGCTATAAATTTTGAGTGTTTAAAAAGATATCAGGTGCAACTTTAGTCATATAGAAATAAGCAGATCATCCAAAGTAGCTAAATCAAATTGACTACAAATCATAATCTATAATATGTAGCCTATATACCAAGTTTCATCATATATGGTAGGAGATCAATGACATTCTTAGTCACCTTTTACTTCTCATTCAACCAAATTACATTTGAGATAATAAAAGAGGAATCTACTGATTTTTGCATGCTCTAGTTTTTGAAAATCAAAATTAAAATGGCCTTATTAATCATTTTGATGTTTATAATTGTAAGGTCTTTGAACCACCAAGCTTGATAATGTTTGTTCTTTGAATTAATGCTATTTTTTGTACCAAATAATATGTGGAGGACATAACTATTTGGTAGTATCACGTACTATGATAATTCTAGCTACAAGAGAATCAAGTACTTTGTCAGGGATCCCTAAAGAATCTACTAATTGAAACTAATTTAAGCATTGCTTTAGAGCTTTGAAGACTTTAGGTCAAGACCACTTGGAGATTTTTTTAATAGCTCTCTTAGTTTGTTCAATTAAACTCTAGAGAAATCAGCTTCTTTAATAACTTTCATGGATTGAACCATAAAATAGAGGAGGCAACTGTTGATTGGAGTAATTTGGATTCTACCATTATAACACTAAAGTAGTAGCTCAGATCTTGAGTTTCCTCCAATAATACATCCTTCATTTTTGTTGTAATCTTACTAGAATTTGTCACTTGTTCCTGCCCAGAACAAGATTTGTGCTTAAATATTAATGTGCAACTAATTTGAAGAGTTTTTGTTAGTTATTAGAATTCATAGGGGAACCATAAGTGGATCTTTTGAGGGATGTTAGAGGTCACAAGGCATATTTTCAATACCCAAAGTTTCTTGTGATGCACTATTTTCATTCTCCATAGTTCCTTGTCTCGCTTTACTTTCTTTGATATATAATTCTTTAATAGTATCATCTTGTTTGTGCCAATTAAAATTTTGAAAGTAATAAAATGATTACTTGTGATCATCGAGAAAGAATTGTTCTCTTAACAATTATTTTATCTTGAACCATGTGTTGGCATGATTTCACCCCTCAGGATGATGAGCTTTCCTTAGATGGTTCCACCAAGCAGTTGCCCCCTGCAAAACAAAATTAACTTGCTTTTCTTAAGGAATATCCATGTAATTAAACAAACATTCCAATTTATGCTCCCAATTGAAATACTCCTCTATGTGGGAATTACTATCAAAATAGCATAAATCAGGAATGAACAATTCAATGACAAAGATAAAGTTTGCCAGTGAATTCAAGTAGCTCTACTCAAGTCGGTTGGTAAAGCGAGACAACATAGTTTTCGATTCACGAATAATGTTGCCCATTTTATGCGGTGCTTGATCCACCAACTGGTTGTCGATAAGACATCATTATTCTTGAAATAAAGGAACTCTCCAACCTTCAAACAATAAAAAACACCAATCTATGACATCGAGTTTTACACAAGAGCCTTGTCATCCTCAAAGGTGTGGCTTGATGCCACAAGATGAAATGAAGTTTCCTTCCCTCTTCATCGCCATTGGCTCTGATATTAATTGATGTAGTGCCCAATTGAGTGGAAAACATAAGAGAGGAAATGAGGAGAGAAACGGAAAGAGTAAATTTTACTAAATTGAAGAAGTTTGAAAAATACGATAATAATGCTTCAGTTCACTATTCTATAAGGGAAAATATTTGCCACTAACAATAATAATAACAAAATTAAAAAGTCTAATTAAGATAACTAAATATCACTTAATATAATCTAGTAATCAAATAAATATAATAGTTGTACTATTATGAAAGACTACTGTATCAACTACTCTTAGAATAACTATTTGAAACAGCATAAATGTAATTCACTAATCCATTCACATCATACATAATCAAGATTTCAGTAGTCATCCTAAAAGATTGTTCATAATGATGCCAAAGTTTGTAACACCTAATTATTTCATATTTCAATGATATTTTGAATTTTACTTCAGTAACTTTTAATAGCAATTCCAAGACATTGTGTCGCATTTTTTAATCCATACGCTTGTGGGTATATGATAAGTTTCTAACCCATGAATATATTGTTCAGATTCTCTATTTACATACAAATTATCTCAAAGGGAGTTTTAACCAATAATTTTTTTATTCGCAAAACTATAATAGCATAAAGAATAAAATGCACACTCTGATCTTTAAACAAATTTGATGACTCAGTAATGGGGATTAGTTAAAATTATTGAGATATTAATTGGCCATAATCACGTATGAGCAGATAGGACAATTTTAATAAAACCGTCTACTTAATTAATTGCAAACTAATAATCACAAAAAATTAAAATAATATATCTCTCATGAACATTTTGACCAACTTGTCCATGATTGAAGTGCATCTTAATTTATTAGATTTCTTCACAATGCATGTAAAATCTAATTGTTCCAAAAAATATAATAGCCTACATTTGTTGTGGAGGACATCTAATCTGAGAAATAAGAGTTCAAAAAAAAAAAAAGGAAAATTAGAAAAAATATTTTATTTATTGTACAGTAAATTATTTTTATAAATGTCATTAATAATAAAGTGACTAAAAGTTGTCCTTGTTGCAGTTAACTCATTAATTAATTCATTTGATAAGGACTTTAGAAGTTATTTCTATGATCTTCAATTAAATTCTTGCCTATATAATGATAAAGTTGTCTAATCTTAAGGACTTATATGGGCAAAAATATTTTAGTTACTCTACCAAGTCAATAAATCAACTTTAAAGGATTTTAAAGTCTTTTCTTTGGTTCATCAACTAACTAATGTTAAAATAATATTTAATAAAATATGCTTTTACAATCTAAAAATCCAAATTCTAAAAGCAAACCTATTAAAAAAATTCAGATAAATATTTTATATAGGTTTCAATGACTATCTTCCCAGCTTCTCCTGCATATTCTCTCTAAAAGACGAGGTAACTTGGCCGGCAGTCTCAAATGATTTGTTTAATTAAAAATTCAAATTAGATTAAGAAAACTAAACCCGCGCTCCAATTTAAAATAGATATCTCTCGATCCCTTGTCAATACTTCTAATATTTAGTTTCATTATCATCAGATTTTGGTAATTTAAGAGCACCCAATTGTGATCGCATACAGAGAGGCGGACTTTGCACACCAACCTAAATAAAACCTTAAATTAAAACTAAAATTGTTGTTATATATTAGGAATCCGAGTACAGTATCAACCTAAATAAGAGAGAACTTTGACTTCTTTTTTATTAAAAAATCTTAAATAAGAGATAAACCTTCATATTTTTGTATATTCATTAAATTTTATGGTGAATCATTTTTTTATTTATGAATGTCGATTATCTTTTTTCGTCGGCATTGAATGTGCTTTAGTTAATCTTAATCAACCTGTTCATAAATTAATATTTGAATTTTTCCATACAATTGGCTGTTTAGAAGCTCAGATTGATGCAAGGCGAACCTATTTTGAGATTGAGCTGATTGACTTGTGCATGCTAGAAAAAATGTAGAATACAACTCTACGTCTTAGTCTTGTTGAAAAATCCAGTACACATACAAATATTTGGAGAGAGAATAAGAAACTCCAAGATTTTTATGTGGAAAAATCTCAAAAAGAGGGAAAAATTCTCGGGGCCTAGTCCAGTAAAAATATTCTACAATATATGTGCTTTGAAGTACAAAGTTTAAGTTTGTCTAATAAAGATTACGTATGTGAAAGAAAGAGTATAGAATCATATAATAGTTATACGCATTAAGCAGTTTATTAAACGTCAGCGATAGTGAGTGGCGGCGGTCGGATGATAATGGCTATCGGGTGCATTGTTAGCCAGTAATGGCGGTGGGTGATGACCAAATAATAGTGGCCGGTGTGGCCGGAGGTGGTGGCGGCACCGGCGATGGTGCGGTGGCCAGCGATGATGATCAGCGGTGGTGGCCGCGATAGTGGTGGCTGGCGAAACGAGCGGTGGCGGTATGATAATGATGGTGGCCGATGGCGGTGTGATAGCGGCTGGATAGCGTGGTGGTATGGTGGCGGTTGGCGGTGTGGTGGCCGGCGGTTGGCTTGATGATACGATTACGCTTTGAGGTTCTTCAAACTTGAGCTCTCTCCTCTCTTTAGCTTTTTCTCTGAGACTCATGAAGAATGAGGCTATTTATAGATTATGAAGTGACATTTCTATAAATACGTGCAAAATTCAAACCACTCAATCGGACGGCTCAAAATAATTCCTTTGATCATCTCATATATTTTAAGTATTTGAATGATCAAATGAAATCAAAATCAAGAGATCTTAGGCTTGTTAGATCCGGCTCGTCAAGATGCTCGATTTGATTATAAGCACTCCATATTTATGAGCTATTTAGAATTTAACTGATATCCCAAAGTTTTTAAAATAATTCCTTTTCTCATATATTTTAAGTATTTGAATGTTTAAATGAAGTCAAAATCAAGAGATCTTGGGCTTGTTAGATCCGGCTCGGCAAGACACTTGATTTGACTATAAACACTCCATATTTAGAAGCTATTTAGAGATTTAACTGATATCCCAAAGTTTTCAATTATATTTTAAGCAGTTGATCTTAACTAGTCTCGACTCAGAATCAAATCGCTTTCGATATCAAGATTCGTGTTTCAACTAGTGAAATTTTCAGTGTCATATGAGTTTCCCCCTATTTTTGAATGACATTATCTCTATCATCTAAAAATATATGTCAAATAATTGAAAGTAACAACTTCTCCAATATTAATGAAATTTGCTGGCTCATTAACCTTTGCGTCTTATATGGTTTGAGAGAATAGATCTTCATGGGTGCACAAGACTATGATCAGCGAACTGAGAGGGGCATGGGGCCATGCGCAGGCGACGTGCGTGTGGCGCAGATAGCGCCATGGCGAGCGCTATGATGAGTGAGAGCGCGCGTCAGGTTGACGGTCGCATCTTGTCGCGCGGTCGCATCTTTATGATGTCATCTTGCAGGCGTCAGCGGTATGAGGCATGTGGTGAGAAGCCTTGCATGCTAGGCGCACTCAGCGTGCACAAATCGATGAGAAAAAATTTGGGTTTTTTTGTTTTTTTAATTTTTTTCTTATTTTCTTCATTTTTTCACTTTTATAAAAGGAAAGATATAATTGAGCGTATAAATTTCAAAATCTATTTAAATATTTCTAAATTTCTTCTTAAAATTTATTCCTCTTTTGTCACTATTGTGGATCTATAAACTCCCACCCCTACCTTACGGTCAAGTAAGAAGACATAGTTTTCTCTCATATGTTCTACTATTCTTCTGTTTGATGAGAAATTATCTAGCAAAGTTCATGGCTAAGGATAATTAAAAAAATTTCTTTTGTTAGCGAAGCTCTGACATTCTTCTAAAAAGATGGTTATTTGCTTTGTTGATCAAGACCCATAGTTCATATGACGAGGCTCTGGCTTTTCGTCGAGAGAGGCATCAACTGCTTGTCATTTGGAGGTGATCAAGGCCGTAGTTCACTGAGACTCATTTTCCTCGGGAGATGCGTCAACTATTCTAGATGGACTGACCGAGTTTGGAGGCAATCAAGGCCCGTAGCTCATACAACGAGGCTTCAGTTTTCCCTCGGGAGGGGCGTTAAATGTCATCGTTGGACCGATCAGGTTTGGAGGCGATCAAGACCCAAATTTTCTACTTTTTCTTGTGGAAATTGATTTTCTTGAAACTCTGATGGAAGGCGCAACAGTTGACAACTGCCAAGGTGGCGGAGAAGCATCGATTAAGAACCATTCCTCAAAAAATTTAAAAATTATGGCAGATAATTTCAGAGTGTTATGTTTCAAGATATTGCTTGATGTCGTTAACTTGTATGGAAGAACCTAGAAGTAATACATTAAAGATTTTTGGCCTATCCAAGATTGTTCATCAGAGTGTTACTCAATGACATTAATTTGTATGGAAGAGGTTGAAAGAATCTGTGAAATATATTTGGCCCATCCGAGGTTGTTTGTCAAAGTGTCACTTGATGATATCAACCCGTATGGAACGGGTCGAATTGAATCCGCCAAGAATTTTTAACCTGTCTAAGGTTGTTTGTCAAAGTATTACTTGATGAAATTAACCTATATGGAGTTGGGTCAAACAAAATCTGCCAAGAATTTTTGACCCATTTGAGGTTGTTTGTCATGATATAATGCTGAATGAAATCCATCTTGAATTTTTAACTTAACTGAGGTTGCTTGTCATGATAACATTAACCTGTATAGAACATGTTGAAAGAAATCCACCGATATTTTATCCATCCGAGGCTATTTGTCTAAGTGTTACTTGATAAAATTAACCTATATGGAATTGGTCGAATCAAATATGCTAATTATTTTTGACCCATTTGAGGTTGTTTGTCAAAGTGTTACTTGATGACATTAACCTGTATAGAAGGGATCGAATAAAATTCGCCAAGGATTTTTTACCCATCTGATGTTGTTTGTCAAAGTATTACTTGATGACTTATTATGTATGGAAGGGATGGAATCAAATCCGTTGAGGATTTTTGACCCATCTAAGGTTGTTTGTCAAAATGTTACTTGATGACATTAACCCGTATGAAAGAGGTCGAATCGAATCCGCCATGGATTTTTGACCCATCCGAAGTTGTCTGTCAAAGTGTTACTTGATGACATTAACCTATATGAAAGGGGTCGAATTGAATCTGACAGGAATTTTTGACCCATCTGAGGTTGTTTGTCAAAATATTATTTGATGACATTAACTTGTATGGAAGGGGTCGAATCAGATCCCCCTGGGATCGATTATAGCTTGATTGGTATGAGGTGATTGCCACGTGTATCCGAATTTAAAAGTGAAATTGCTCCATAATCTTGACTTACTTATTTTATGACTGGTAATCAAGTAGGTGGACAAAAAGATTGAATATCATAATCATTCCTTAGATATTTACATGAATAATCTTTTGAGGTTATAATAAGAGTTCCCAGTCAATGATTGTTCCATATATTGAACTACTTTCAATGTGCATTGATAGTCTCGTTAGAAAAAATTTGTGCTTCCACATGATGAACCAAGTCGGCATACAAGTGAGTCGTATTATGCATTAGTGATGAGTAAAAAGGCCCAAGATGAAGCCTTCAAGGAAAACTCCTATTAGTAATTCAAGGTCCACCCTTGGTATTTGGCTAACTTCTAAGGAGAACCACTAAAAGTACTCCTTAAGTGATTCACCTTCATTTTGATGAATTCTTGAGAGATGGGAGGAATTCAATGATCCTTCAATTTGTAATGAGCTTACAAAAATCTTAGCGAGTTCACAAAAGTATAGATAAATCCAGAGAACCAAGTGTTAGCTTAACCCTTGAGGTGGGGAAAGACGACAAAGCGGTGTGTTAAGAGCTCGTTGGATGTGCATGATGGTTTGTAATGGTCAATGTTCATATGGGTTAGTTTCCCCATCATAGGAGTCAAAGCTCTAAAGCTTGAAACCTACAAGAATAGGATGTTGAAGAATAACTTCAACTAAAGGTGAAGACTCCTGATAGCAGCGGTGAGAGGGAAGATGATTCTCATCTTCAAGATGAAATTCTTCTCGCATTAAGCATTGTAATTCCGCACATATAACATGATGGGTGGAATCAATAGGACTACAACGTGCTAAACTATTAGTAATAATCGATGGGTTAGCAATCGGTTGAGCCGCAAGTGTTAGATGAGTAGAACTAGTAGTGCAAGGAGGTCAGCATCACGGTCTGGAAGTGGAGAAACTTCAGCCTGATGGTGAGAAGGTCCCGAATCAGCATTTTGTCCTCCCTTAGCTAATGATCGATCTTAGAGGAGATGCATTTGTCGCAGTAGTGGCTATCATGTTTCGTAAAAATTGAATTATCTCATTTTAAGACTCTTCCATTCGGTGAACACGATCTTCTAGAGAGGTCCCTATTGCACCTTCACCGATAGGGTCATGCCTATCAGGGGGAAGTGAGGCAGAAGCATGGCATCCTTGGTTTAAAGATTGGTTTCGAGAGTAGTGGGAGTTGGAGCGGGAGACTCCATTGGTATTTATTGGCCATAATATAGGTGTTCACAGATATTATGATTGTGGGATAAACTTTCCATAGATGATGCCAAACTATTGCGTGCTAGAAAATTAGTTGCGGTAGGATAAAACTTTACACCTTAACCTTATTGAGAAATCCAGCACACACAGATATTTGAAGAGAGAATAAGAAATTCTATGATTTTTACGTGAAAAACCCCCAAAATGAGGGAAAAAATCACAGGGCCTAGTGCAGTAAAAATGTTCCATTATATATCTGCTTTAGAGTACAAAGTTTAAGTTTCCCTGATAACGGGATTACATAATTGTATGTGAGAAAGCTTAACAATTCAATCAGTAACAATATCTGATAATGATAATTGCAGTTGTTAGTGGTAGTCGACGATGGTGAACAGCAGCGGTCAGTGATAATCTGGCGACCGTCGGGTGGTGGCAGCTAGCGGTGATGATGACGATGGCGGTGACCAATAATAGTAGCCGATGGCGGTGGTCGGTGGCGACGACCGGCTAAGGTGGTCGGATAGTAGCGGTGGTGAGCGATGGCGTGATGACCAACGGCCAGTGGCGGATGGCGGCGGTGTCAGCGATGGTGACGGTGGAGGTGGCGGTCAATGGACGGTGGTGGGCCGATCGGTGGCGTGATGACCGGCGATAATTAGTGGCGGTCGGAGGTGGTGATTAGCGACGGTGGTCGGCGACCATCGACTGGCAGAATGATTATGCTTTGAGGTTCTTCAAGCCTCAAAGCACTCTCCTCTCTTTAGTTTTTTCCCCCGGGCCCCTCATATGAAGAATGAGGGACTATTTATAGATTAGATGAGTGGCATTTCTATAAATAAGTGCAAAATCCAAACCACTCCATCGGACAGCTCAAAATGATTCCTTTGATCATCTCATGTATTTTAAGTATTTGAATGCTCAAATGAAGTAAGAATCAAGGGATCTTGGGCTTATTAGATCAGGCTTGAAGATGCTTGATTTGATTATAAACACTCCATATTGAGGAGCTATTTTAGGATTTGACTAATTTCCCAAAGTTTTTAATTATATTTTAAGCACTTGATTTGGGCTAGTCTCGACTCAGAATTAGATTGCTTTTGATATCAAGATTCGTGCTTCAACTAGTGGAATTTTCTGTGCTATATATAAGAATATTAATTCAAAATATTTTGAATTTGATTCAAATTAATTTGAATATGATTTATACTATATTTGAATTGTACTAATTCTCATCAAGAATTGCATTTATTTGAATTAGATTTCCCTCATTTCATAAGTTCTTGATACATTTTTTTTCCAATTTTCAATGGCTTTTATAGACTAGCAGTTAATTAGAAACATTAAAATACTTGCATTTTTAAAGTTAAGTTTTAGTTGCAATTTAAGTTAAAAATTAGTGATTAATATTGTTAATATGTGCAATTAACTTAAAGCCTTTTTTGAAGAAAATATCATTTCTTTCTTTCATAGTTTTCTGTTATAGTAAAATAGTCTCTAATCTAATTGCTAGGCATTTTCTTTCTATTAATGATTTCAAATACAATCAATTTAAATTAGTTTTCCCCCCTTTTATGGTTGAATCCTCGTCCATTATTTCCTCTATCCCAATGCTTGCATTATCCTCAACCCATTTGATAGATCTCAAATGCCCATCATCATCAACACTAACACAATTCAAATTTATCACCTCCAACTACTCATCATGGGGATACAAGTTTCATACTACCCACAATAGGTATGATCTCATGGTTTTTGTTGATAGATTTTATCTCTATCCATCATATAACTTACATGATGATAGCTACAAAACAAATCCTACTCCCCTATTATGGATCCACCAATATTACTTTGTTCACTTATTCTAAGTTTATTTGTTTGCTCTATATACCCAAATTTAATAATTTTTATTGCATCACCTTACTTATCACAAAAGCCCTGATAACTCTTGCAAACACTTATGCCAAACCATCCTAAGGGCATCTTAACCAACTAAAGAAGACGTTCGACTTCTCACTAAGAGAACATAAGAAATCACCAAGTATATGCAACATGTCAAAATTATTATCGATGAATTAGCCATGTTTTGCCACCATCTAATTGATGAAGATAATCTCACACTGAAAATCCTAGGAGTTGTATCACATTTAAGGAACTATATGAAAAACTAAAATTTGAGGTCAACTTCAAGTTGAGCCAAGAAAGAAAACAAGCTTACCTCACATGCTAGTTATTTCCAATCCTGCTTAAAAAATTCATTAATAATTCCCTTAAAAAATTCACAAAGTTGTGAAAATTGTACTCATTCATCCCCAAAATGTACTATAATTTTCATCATACAAACCAAAGTCAAAACTACCATACTCATCTATATCTTAGCAAATACAACTCTATCGATAACAGAATCACTTACCCAACTAATATCTTAACTTTATCTAGTTACCAGCATCTCTGCAATAATCAAGAATGTGTGCACCTTCTCATATCCAAGCTCTCACCACATCTATTTTCTTGCACTATTTAAAATAGAATGGGTTTAAAACATTGGAAACTCCCACCACATCATAATAGACCTTCCAAAACTCATCATGTAGTATGAATAACCCATTATTGAAATCATTCGCATTGGTGATGATATAGGATTTTTGATCACTAGTATTTCTTTAACTTTGTTAACCTCACTTTTGGAGTGAGTTCTCAATCTCCTCATCATAGATCTAGGACTCTTATAAATACTAAAAGTTCTTAGTCTTAACACACTTCTAGTGATTATGTGAACACTTAACCTAAGCTTGGAGACTTAGAAGGGTTAGTCATAGGGGTAGGTTATGCCTTAGTGACTTTGGGAGATTTGCATATCTATGGCCAAAACCCAATCCATGTTCTCCCTCTCAAACCAATCCTCAAATTCAAATTTAAAATCAAATTTCCAAAATCTACAATCAATCTTTAAGTCAAATCCAAACTCAAAACTCTTCCTAAGCTTATGATTGAATTCCATGGACTTAGCCCTAGCCAAATCCAATTCACATTAAATTCAATTAATTTTCTCCAAACTCAATTCAATCCTTTAATCATTTATCAAATTAAAGTTCAAATACAATTCCAAATGATTAAAACCCGAGATCAAATCCAAGCTTCAAATTCCTCTTAAGCCATGTGATCTATTTTCATAAGCTTAGCCAAAATCCCATTCAAATCAAGTCAAACTCAGTTGATTTTCTTATGAATCAATTATTCCATCAATTATCTTCCTAAATATAAATGAAATCTACATTTAAATGATCAAAAACTAAAATAAACTAAATCAAGTCAAGTCAAGACCCTTCCAAAGCCATATAGACCTACCTCCATGAGCTTAGCTAAATCTTAACCCAAATCAACCCAAAATTAATTAATTTTCTCTTAAATCAATTATATATTCAATCATCTTCATAAACATAAATGAAACTCACATTCTAATGATCAAAATTAAATCAAACTAAATCAAATTCCCTTCTAAGCACTTTGGACCTACCTCCATGAGCTTAGCCAAATTTTTCTTCAAATCACTTCAAACCCAATTGATTTTCTTATAAATCAATTATATATTCAATCATCTTCCCAAATATAAATGAAATATACATTCAAATGACTAAAACTAAATCCAAAATCAAATCAAATCCCAATCTAAACCCTTTGAGCTAATCCCTTGGACTTAGCCAAATCCTATCTAAATCAAGCCAAAATCGATGAATTTTTCTTGAATCAATCATTCCTTCAATCATCTATCAAAATATAAATGAAACCTACAATCATCAGACTAGATTGAAATTATCCCAAGTCAAGCCCAACATAGCCATTTTAACTTGAAAATTTCAAATGAACCAAAACCCATCATAGCCTAAATTGATTGTAGTTGAATTTATATTTCAATCCTAAACTCATATATTAAATCAACTAAACCTTAATCAAACCAAAACCAAGTCAATTGACCCATTTAGGTTCACTTGACCCAAAGTGAGCTAAAGAACCCATTTGAACCAAGTTTTAATCCAACCAAATTTGGATTGAACCAAGCTCAGCCAATCCTCATATCATGACCATTGATCGCCCTAGGATGATCAATTGCCTTAAATTGGGTCAAACCAAGTTAACTTGGTCATTTGACCAAGTCAATCCTTTAACGCATATGAACCCAAACTAGCCAAAACCAACCCTACACCAAATCAATTGAAATCATTGATTCACATCAACACACAATCAATGATTAAACATGACTTGACCATCAATTGAGCCAAGCCAAACTGAATTGGTCATTTGACCCAAGTTGACCCAAATTGACCTAAAAGGCCAAAATAAGTTAAATCATGATCTAACTCAAATTGATTGCAACCAATGGCTCAAGTTAATTCTAAATTGATTATTGAACTTGACCAAAGCCATAATTAAGCCCAGTTTGACCAATTTGACCTAATTGACCAACTTTGCCCAAATTGACCTGAAGGGTCAAATTGGCCTAAAACCAAATTAAATCCAAATTGATTCAAACCAAAGCCTACAATCCTATCTAATTGACTAATTGAACTTAACCCAACACCTAACCCAAGCCAATTTGGTCAATTTGGTCAAATTGATCTACTTGACTCATTTAACCTATATGAATCCAAATGAGGCAAAATCAAACCTAAGCCAAATTGATTGAAACCACTTGAACCTAAACACTTTAAATAATCATTTGAACCTAATCCAAGCTTTGGTTTAACCCAATTTGACTAATTGTTCAATCTAACCCAATCTAGCCCAATTTAACATATATGGGTCAAATTGTACCAACCCATGGCACTTTGGAACCTGACCAAACCTGACCCAAATCCACTTGGGATCAACCCAAAATCATCCCAAACGTAAATAACTCCAATCCAAGGTATTACCCATTGGTTAAACCTCTTTGCATAGGATTCCACCCATTTTTGGCAAAGTCCACTCTCCCATCACCCTTGGCAGCCATCAAACACCTCAAATGGGGTTCTACCTAGTCTCTTAGCTCACTCAAAGTGGGCTAGGACTACCCACCTCCCATCACTTTAATGGGGATTTTGGCCACCATTACGAAGAGAAAAGGAGAGGCCTCCAAAGCATTTCTTTTGCCATTGCACACATTCCAGGAGCTCCTCCAAGCAATAAGATCCCTTTCCCCACTTCCTTTGGGTTAGAAAAAACACAAAAATCAAGCAGATTCTAGCAAGGAGGCGGTGGCCATTGGTGGACACAACATTCCAAGGGAAGGCAAAGGTCTAGATTCATCCTAAGGCTTCATCTCGCATCTAGGAGTGTGTTCGGATCAACACAGCTGCCAAAAACCATCCCTGGTAAGGTAATTTTTAAATCCTTTAGCCATCTTAAGTTCCTTTATTTGTGATAATGCTCACAACATTTTAGGAAAATCCCTTAGATACCGCTTGCATTCTTCATTTTGAGTCATCCTAATGTGAAATTAGGGCATTTTTCGGTAAGGTTTGCAGGAAAATTGAGCTCGAACGGACCCAAACTGAGCGGCTTTGCCGCTCAGTTCTCGTTTCCATCAGCTTTAGGGAAGAAAAGGTAGCAGCCATCCGATCTCCCATAAATAGGAACGAATGGCTGAGATTACAAGGAAATCGATATGATTTGAACCCTTTGATCGTGTCGTTCGATCTAGACCGTCCGATCTTTTATCTAATGATCCGATCGAACGAGCATTTTCTCGCTCATTTGCCACATAGAACTGCATCAGCCAATCCATCGTTGACACATAGAACCGCTTGATCCAATCAGCGCTGCATGGCGCTGACTGGTTTAAGTAAGAAATTAAATATTTTTGCTTTTAAAAATTAATTAAAATTATTTGAAACTTTAAAAATTCATAGAAAATGAAATACTTAGCAAAAAATTGTAAATAAGGGCTTGTTGGATTTATCTTTTCGAGAGGAATCCAACAAACCCAAAATTCTTAATTTTTTTAAAGTAATATGAGCTTAATTTATGTTTTAATGATAATCAAATTTCATTAAGAAATATAAAAAAATAAATCAGATTAATTTGAAATTTTCAGGGATTAAAATTGAGGTTAATATCTACCTACCCAACATTTCAAGTCAAAATGACCTTTGGATTGGGAGATGTATTAATTTTGAAGTTCAAAATATCTATTTTAGTAAAATAAATTAATAAATTTATAAAAATTATAAAAATTTATCAAAATGGTTATAAAATACTTCAATTGACATCAGAGAGCTAAAATAAAAATGGGACTCCTTTCCTATTCTTTTTCTTAAGTTCATTTCACTTTTCCAGAAAAATTAATTAATGACTAATTGGCTAATTAATTACTTAACTAGTCTGATTAAAATCTAGAAAGTTTTCAATCCTAATTAATCCATGGGTAGATCTTTAAGTGTTTGATAGCCTAAAGTCATTTAAGGAAATTATGGTTATCCATATGTGTGGGTAAACCATATAAGTACATAATTATTTTTTTAATTTAATTAATCATTAATTGTGAGTCAAATTGCATTAGGCTCTTTCATTTTATAAGATCATTGCAATTTAATTCTATGTATTTCAATTTGGCTCATAATTATTTGATTAATTGTGTTAAGGTAACGATTAATTACTAGATTTAATGCATATTGCAACTTAATTAATCCATAAAATCAACTTAATCACATTTTCATTAAACTAAATTAATTCACAAATATGGGAATGGGTTTAGGATCAACAAACTTCTTTTTACATTTCTTAAATCAAATTGAACATGAATTCAAAAGTGATACATAAAAAGCTTTGGTTTATTTTAAGTTATGTTATTTGACATGATTGGAATTAATGTGTTTATGTTTATTAATTCCTCATATTAAATGTTGCATGTCATTTAAAATCCCATTTCATCTTTTCAAAATTAATTAAATCAAATGGTTTTCTTTATGTCAAGCTTGCATATGTTGATTTAACTTAATATATGTGTGGCTATTATCACAAATAAATCCAAATTATATTTTCAAAGTTTATAAATCAATACATTCGTTAAAGTGATAGTAGTTATGAATGTATATATAGGTTTGCATATACTCGTAGCTTAGAAATGGGAAGTAAAGCTCTCTTTTTTTATTCATGTGTAGCTTTACATGTCTCTGAATGTTAATAAGTATATAGTCTAGACATCCCGAGAATATGACACTTTAGCTAGCCCTAAAGAGATCATTTGATTACCTCACTTCCCTGGTTAGCAACAAGACGTACTTATTTGATTTCACTTACATGTGTCCCTACACTAGAATTTGGATGGAACTTTATTTCACATGCATAAATGAATCAATCAAATAAGAATATAATTTTTTTCATGATTTTCTTTCTCTTATTTACATATACATTCATGTGTAATGCAATAGCAAAGTATATAGTATTGGACATCCCAGGAATACGAGGCTTTAACTAGCCCCAAGGAGGTTGTTTGTTTACCTCACTTCCCTGGTTAACAAAGGCACATACTTGCTTATTTCTCTTTACATGTTTATGTACATGTGACTAAAGAATAGAAATCTCTCTTTGTACCAAAAATACATGCATGCATAATTGGTTAAGTGTTTGAATTAATTAATCATGTAACTTGGAGCTTGCTTCTTATATTCATACATACAAATTTACATATGTTTGAATGTAAATGGGTATATAGTTTGGACATCTCAGGAATATGAGGCTTTAGCTAGCCCCAAGGAGGTCATTTGATTACCTCACTTTCCTGATTAATAATGACACGTACTTATTTAATTTTATCCTTATGTATTTTTGTACAAGAATTTAGATAGAGCTTTAAGCTAATGTAATTAAATAATCTAATCACATAAGAGAATATAAATTTCACTTACACATACATTTATCATTTGAGTGTTCTATATGTATAGATACACTTAGGACTAAATCATATGCATGATATTTGTTATGAAAATGAATGATTTGATATGTGTCATATGTTAGTAATTCAATTGAATAAATCTTAAGATTTCTTGCATGTTAAATAAAATCACTTAAAGTGAACATAAACTTAGGATTAATTAAATCATTTAATAAGTCATTCACTAAAGAGAACTAAATCAAATTAGCATGTTTTAGAAAGTGACTTAAGGTAGAGATGAAAGAAGGCAATCTTCTTTCTTCTCTTTATAACACTTAGTTGCTAAGTGTAATCAAATGAAATAAAAGAAAACACAAATTAAGATTCTCAAATAAATTAAATAACTTCAAGTGAAATCAACCCTTCATGTTAAATTAAATCTTTCTATACTTAGAGAACTATAGCTCTAATGTTTAGCAAGACATACCACACAAGCCTTAACACACACATTAGGATTAAGTCACCACTTCTAGCTTATGTTAGGGTGGTGCTTGGTATGATGTAGTTTTTGTTTTGTGAAATATTATTGTAGACTGGATGTTATGGTGTATGCCTTGTAGACTAGATGTTAGGTCGTGATTAGCCTAATCATGTATTCTACATGGGATTGTGCTTTAGGGGTTGTAGTGTTTATTTTTTGGATGTATGGGGGGGGGGACACCATCTAAATCGTAGGGGGGTACTTATTGAAGTGATCAGGTATGATATTGAGGTTACTATCTCGAAAGATAGAGACATCACCCTTCATTGGTCCTAATCACTAAGCAAGGTATCCTAAGGCATGATGGGTCTTCGAATATACCAGAGATTTTTTCTTGGTTTACATGTATGAATAAAACAGGGTTTATATAAAACTGAGTTCTAAAGTTTCCTATGGAAGTAAGCCTCCATAGCTAATTACATCCTAAAGAAGGTAAATTTTTTAGGAATACTCTTGATTAAAGTAGGCAATTGTTATCTCCAAAGATTTCAAAGTTAGACTATCAAAGGATTGGTTATATTTGGAAAATCAAATGGGAAAAGTCAAGGAGAAGACTTATTTTGGAATCCAAAGGGAGGAAGTAGGAAATGCTCATAATACTAGGAAGCCTAGTGAGCCTTCCAATCTATCCAATAATTGGGCTTTATAAGTTTGAAAATGAAGAGATTTATTTGGTTAGAGTTGAATTTTTATTATATTAATAGGTTTATAATCCTTCAACATAAGGTTTTTGGAAAAGCCTAAGAGGTGAGGATTTATTCTTACTCGATGGAAACATCTACCTCGGATCCTAAATGTAGGGAGCTTTAGTAAGAACCAAAGCATGACCTAAATTTATGTTAAAATGGACATAAGGTTTACCTCCACAAGAGAGGATAAATCACCCAACTGCTGAGCTTACAATCACCTAAAGTGGCCTGCCATCTAACTCCGCCTACGATTTTAAAACCATGTAGTCTAGTCTTATGAAATTGTAAGATAGTTGGGTTGTTATTTATTTAGAAAGAGACTAAAGTCTTAAACTCACTCCCTAAGAAACTAGAGTATGAGTGGTATGAATATATGACTTAATCTACTGCAAAAATCTTTTCAAGTTATATTTAATTTTGACACTTTATTTTGACAAAGGCTTTAGGATTTTTATATGCCTAAATGAAAGATGAAGTAAAGTTGTTAGCCAAATCAAAAGAGAAAGAGGGTGAAGTTCTATTAGTAGGGGTTGCTCTCACAGGTCAAGTGGTCCCTAGGCCTGTAAGGATAAAGGCCCTCATTTTGCACAGTGATTCAAGATGATGCAAGATGTGAAACATACAATATTCAGTTAAGAAGTTGATAAATTTTTTAATTATCTTGTTTAAAGCCTAAGCTTTAGTATGAGGTTATGAGTTATTTAGTTTTTAATTATGAGTGATTAGTTGGGGTAGAAAAATTAATTTTTCCTAAGAGCCTAATTGCATCCAGGCCACACATTAAAGCATCAATCATAAGAAACTATGAAAAAAATATGTCGTTTCTAATGTACAAACTAAACATAACATCAATCAATTTTATAACTATCACAAGAAAATAAGAGGTCGTTGCGGTCGGGTGCCACCGTACAACTCGAAAAGAAAAGATGGATAGCCGAGCTCTACCCTTATACAACCTAAAATTACAAAATAATTACAATTTACAAATGTTATGGGGGTCTTCTTATTTCATTCCTCATGTCTCCTTCATTACTTCTTCTTTGCTTCTTTGAGTTGGTAGGCTTCAAGGCATCACATGGCATCCCATGACAAAGCCTTTTGGCCAATGCTCATCCTAAACCTCCATAACACTAATCATAACTCCTAATGCAAAATTACATTAAAAGTAGAAAAGGTAAATCTAACTATGCTTGCAAAACAGAGGTTAGCTAAACACATACAATTTCAAGTAGTTATATATATAATTTGGCAACCAAGCCCACCTATCCTAACTTGGATTATGCTTAGGGGTTTAAGCAACTTGCAAATAGAGCATTCATATTTATTTTTAAGTGAACCCTTAAGCACAATCACCTGCAGAAAATAAGGTTAGGCTAATATCAGCCTACCATCCAGTTTATGAAGCATACACCCTAACATCCAGTCTAAAAAAAAATATTACAAAACAAAATATTACAAAATGAAACCTACAACATACCATGTACCATCCTAACAAAAAGCTAGAAGTGGTGACTTAATTCTAAGGTATGTGTTAAGGCTTGATGTGGTATGTGTTACTAGGCATTAGAATTATGATTTTCTAAGTTGGAAGGATTTAATTTAGCATGAAAGGTTGGTTTCACTTCAAGTTGTTTAATTTATTTGAGAATTTTAATTTATGTTTTCTTTTATTTCAAATGATTTACACTTAGCTACTAAGTGTTGTAAAGAGAAGAAAGAGGATCACTCTCTTTCATCCCCACTTTAAGCTACTTTTTAAAGCATGTTAATTTGATTTAGTGCTCTTTAGTGAATAGTTTATTAAATATTTTAGTTAATCCTAAATTAATTTTACTCTAAATAATTCTATTCAATGTGAAAGGTATCTTAAGATTAATTTAATTAGATCATTATCACGTGACACGTGTTAAATCATTTCTTTCCATCACATGTAACATGCATATGATTCAATCCTAAGCATATCTATACATGCAATAAGTTTTGGCACACTTATATGATGAATGTAGATGTGCATTTGAAGTTTATATTTTTCATTTGATTGAATTATTTAAGCATATTAATTTAAAGCTCTATTTAAATTCTTATACAAAAATACATAAGGATGAAATTAAATAGGTACGTGTCATTATTAACTAGAGAAGTGAGGTAATCGAACGACCTTCTCTAGGCTAACTAAAGCCTCGTATTCCCGGGATGTCCAAACTATATACCCATTTGCATTCAAACATATTTAAATTTGTTTGCATGAATGTAAGAAAGAAAGCTCATAATTTATATGACCAACTAATCCAAATTACTTAGTCAATTATGAATGCATGTATCCCTGATAAAATAAAAGGGGGTTCTAATTCTATAATTAAATATACACACTTGTATAAGAGATATAAGCTAGTACATGCCATTAACCAGGGAAGTGAGGTAATCAAATGACCTCCTTAGGTCTACATAAAGCCTCGTATTCCTGAGATGTCTAGACTAAGTAGTTGCTTTTCTCAAATACATATGAATGTATACATAAATTAAAGAAGAAAAATCATGCAAAAAATTATATTTTTATTTGATTGAAATATTTATGCATGTGGAGTAAAGTTCTATCCAAATTCTAATGTAGGAACACATATAAAGGAAATCAAATAAGTGTGTGTCGCTGTTAACCATGGTTGTGAGGTAATCAAATAACCTCCTTGGGGCTAGCTAAAGCCTCGTGTTCCCGGGATGTCCGACTATATACTTATTAACATTCAAATACATTTAAAACTACATATGAATTAAGGAAAAATAAAGCTTTACTTCACATGTCTAAGCTATAAGCATATGCAAACAGATATATGTTCATAGCTACTATCACTCTAATCAATGTAATTGATTTATAAACTTTAGAAAAATAAATTGAATTTATTAGTGATAATAGCCACACATATTATAAATTAATCCAACATATGCAAGCTTACAACAACAACAACAATCCTTAATCCCACTAGGTGGGGTCGGCTACATGAATCCTTCGTCTCCATTGTGTCCTATTATGTGTCAAATTCTCATTTAAATCAAGTATACTAAGATCATTTTTATACATCTTAACCAAGTCTTTTAGGTCTACCTCTACCTTTCTTAACATAAGGCAAATCTAATGCATTTACTCTCCTAATCGTCATGGACTACCGACGCTTTATGTGGCCAAACCATCTAAAGCGACTCTCCCTAATCTTATCTACCACCGGAGCTACTCCAACTTTTTTCAATATACTCATTTTGCATTCTATCTAAGAGTAAAGCCACTCATCCACCTAAGCATCCTCATTTCACACTTAACTTAGTCTTATGCTTCTCTTTTATTGGTCAACATTCCGCACCATAAGTCATTGCAGGTCTTACCACCATCATATAAAATTTTCTCTTAAGTTTAAGTGGAACTTTTCTATCATAAAATAGGCCAGATGCATTCCTCCACTTCAACCATCCAACTTGAATTCTACTAATAACATCTCCATCTATTTCACCATCATTATGAACAATAGAGCCTAAATATCTGAAATGCTCACTCTTATTAATGACTTGTTCACCTAATGTCACAACACTACCACTAGAACTTCTACAACTAAAATTACACTCCATATATTCAATTTTAGATCTTCTTAAATGAAAACCTTTAGTCTCTAGAGTTGACCTCCATAATCCAAGTTTCTGTTGGACTCCCTCTCTAGTCTTATCAACAAGAAGAATGTCATCGACAAAAAGTATACACCAAGGTACATCTTCTTGTAAATGCCTAGTAAGAACATCCATAACTAAAGTAAAAAGATAAGGGCTTAAAGCTGATCCTTGATGTAATCCAATTGAAATAGGAAAATATTTTGTCAATCCTCCTTATGTTTGGACACAAGTAACAGCTCTAGTATACATATCATTAATGACTTGAATATAACCAATATTAACTCCTTTCTATTCTAGAACTCTCTAAAGAACATCTATTGAAACTTTATCATAAGCTTTCTCTAAATCAATAAATATCATATATAGATCCTCCTTACTTTCTCTATGCTTCTCCATCAAACCCCTTAACAAATGTATAGCATCCATAGTAGATCTACCTGGCATGAAACCAAACTGATTGTGAGAAACTTCAGTATCACATTGTAACCTATGCTCAATTACTCTCTCCCATAATTTTAATGTATGGCACATTAACTTAATTCCTCTATAATTTGCACACTCTTGTGCATCACCTTTATTCTTAAATATAGGATCCAACAAACTCTTTCTCCACTCATCTGGCATCTTCTTAATCTTTAAAATGACATTAAAAAGATTTGTAAGCCAAGAAATTCCTTGATCTCCTAAACATTTCCACACTTCTATTGGAATATTATCCGGCCCTACTACTTTTCCACATTTCATTTTCTTTAAAGCTTCACTTAACTTCAGATTTACTAATGGATGATAAAATGAAATTCTATTTTATTTAGGGTATTAAGGTTGATAAAATCAATCATACTTTCAGATCCTTCATTGAAAAGTTTATCAAATTCCTCATCCACCTATTTTCAATATCCTTTTCTAAAAAAAGCATTTTATTATTTTCATCCTTAATACACCTAACTTGAACTATGTCTTTACTTCTCCTATCTCTTTGGTTGGCTAACTTATACATACAACTTTCACCTTCTTCGGTATCTAATCTATTGTATAAATCACTAAAAGCTAAATTTTTTGCATCATATACTGCTTTCTTAGAATATCTACAGGCCACTTTATATCTTTCCCCATTCTCTGAGTTTTAACATTTAAACCAAGTTTTATAACAATACTTCTTATTTTTTTATCTTTTCTTGCACACTCTGACTCCACCACCAACTATTTTTAATAAAAGAAGCTTTTTCTTTTGATTCTCCAAGCACATCTTTAACAACTTGCTTAATTTCACTTGCTATTTTTTCTCACATAATGTTAGCTTCCTCATGAACATCCCAAATTCTAATCGCTTGTAGCTTGCTCTTAAAAATATTTTTATTTGTGTTCTTTAAGTGTCCCCATCTAATTCTAGGATAATAATTTGGTTTATTTTTTCTTTTACAACCTTTCATCTTAAAATCTAAAACTAACAATCGATGTTGGGTACTTAGATTTTTACTTGGAATGACCTTACAATATTTACAATCTAAACGATCTATTTTTATTATCAGAAAATAATCAATCTGTGTTTTACTAGATCCAGTTTTATAAGTAATATTATGTTCATCTATTTTCTTAAATAAAGTGTTAGCAACTACAAAATCATAAGCTAAAGCAAAATATAATATAGTCTACCTTCTTCATTAGTCACTCCAAATCCATAACCACCATGAATACTTTTAAAATCTTCTACCACTCTACCAACATGTCCATTTAAATCTCCTCCAATAAATACTTTTTTCTTCAAGAGGTATCTTTTGTATTAATCTCTAATTCATTCCAAAATTTTCTTTTGCTTATCTCTAAACCTACTTATGAGCATAGACACTTATAACATTGATAATCTTAGTATCAACAATAATCTTTAAAGCTATAATTCTATCTCCACATCTATTAATATTTATAACATTATCCTTCAAACTTTTATCTATAATCACACCTACATCATTTCTAGTTCGACTTTTACTTGAATACCCAAATTTAAAACCTAAACTATCAATCTTCTTGGCCTTCACCCCAACCCATTTAGTTTCTTGAACACATAAAATATTTATCTTTCTATAAACCATAATATCTATTAATTCCATTAATTTACCTATAAGAGTACCTATATTCCAAGATCCTAACCTAGATAAAGGAAAATAATTTGATCTTATTAACTTTGAAAAGATTAATGCATGATTTCAAATGACATACAACATTTAACATGATTGGAAAGAAATAAATAAACATAAACACATGATCTCATTCAATTAAATTAATTCTAAGGACAATCATATCAAATAAAATCATTTAAAGTAAACCAAAGCTTTCTTAATGTCATTTTTAATTTCATATTTTGATTTGATTTTAGTATGTGAGAGGAGGTTACTGATCCTAATCCATTCCCATGTTTATAAATTGATTTAGTTTAATGAAATATGATTAAATTGATTTTATGAGTTAATTAGGTTATAATATGCATTAAATCTATCAATTAACCCTTCTCTATGTTACCTTAACATAATTAGTTAAATAATTTTGAGCCAACATGGTATGTACATACATTTTAAAATTAAATTAGCAATGATCCTAAGAAATGAAAGGGCCTAATGCAATTGGCTCACAATTAATGATTAATTAAGTTAAGGAACTTAATCAAGTACACTTATAATTCCCCCACACATGTGGGTCAACTATAATTTCCATAGGGCTTCCTTAGGTTGTTGAACACCAAAGGGTCTACCCAAGATTTAATTAAGCAAGTTCTGATATGATTATGATTTTAATTTAGTTAATTAAGCCATCTGATTAATTGATTAAAACATTTGATTAATTAATTGAAAAAGAGAAATGAACTTAGGGAGATAGATTGGGGAGGAGGCCTCAATCTCATTTCATAGGTTCAGTCACTGTTGGATAGTGATTAACCACTTAATTAAATGATATTCTACTGTTCATGTGATTAATTAATGACTAATTAATTTAGGAGGGTAATTAAAGCTTAATTAGTCAGATTCCCTAATTAATTAAGCAATAAATCCCAAGAAAATTATGGGAGGCAAAGGTCATCTCATTGAATTAACCCACAAAGTTTGGGGTTAATTACTTGACTAATTAGTAATTAAGCTAATTAATTTCTTAATCAAATCTTAATTAAGCTCTGATTACTATTCAAAGTCAATTAAGAATATTTAGTAAATTCTCCTCTAAAATATCTTTAAATGAGTTTTTTTTGTATTTTTATGAATTTTCTATAATTTGTTTTGATTTTAGAAGCTTCCATTAAAACACATTAATTAGGCCTAATTAACCTTCTAATCCTATCGGGCCACGTGGCACGCTAATGTGGCGTGCTTTCCATGTGGCATGGATTGGTTAAGTCATCGCCATCAAGTCGATGGCACATGACTTTTCTCGGTGCATCATTCGATCCAAGATCGGACGACCATGATTAATCTCGTGACAGTAACGGATTAAAATGGATAATTATATCAGATTTAATCATGACCATATATTCTAATCATGCGAAACGGATGGTGCGTGATCCCTCGTCTATCGATCGATGGAAGACGGACACCGTTCACCTTCCTTCAATTGATTCAAGCTCCCAAGCTTGAATCGATCTCAAATCGATCCTACACCTTTGCAAGAATGATCTGAAGGAATCCAACAACTAAGATCATTTGAGATGCAATTTTTCTTCAAAAAGTTCCAACATAATTTTAAGCCTAATTACAATGGAATACCTCACCGGCTCAAGCTGCAAGCAAATCTGAATGAAGAAGCTTTGTCTAGTAGAGACAGGTCCCTGTTGATCAACACAAGCTCTAATTTGAGGTGGATAGTTCAGAAAGCCAACTCACAAGGCGTAGGTGGTCGGTGTTGATCGAAGTCCACCCTCTGGCCATCGGGAATCTTGGGAGGTAATTTGTTCTTTCTCGACTACCTCCACGGATGGTGTGTACAAAATTAATTACACTTTGGTGGAGAAATGAGTAAATAGGAATCAATGGGATGCTCCCTTATTTTGGCTTGAAGAAAATTGAGAATGGGGAAATGAGGAATGGGCTTGGGAGCTTGGGGAAGGTCTCTGGTGGCTTTTCTTGGGCAGCTAGGGCTCAAAAATGCAAGTGTCTCAACTTGAGTGGAAAGTGAGGGTCCAAGGTGGTCGCCAAGGAAGGTAATGGATGTCCTTGGTGGTATTAAATGCTCCAATGGGGGAGGTGAGGCAATTTCACATCCCCATGAGTCATGGCCGACCCAACCACCCTTGGCTCAGGTTGGCCAGTGTCCTTGGAGCCTAAGTGTACCAATGGGAGAGTGTCAAGTGGTCAAGAAAATAACCACTTACATAGGTAATTTGCCTAATGTGATACTCTTAGGCTAAGGGTAAGATGGTCATTTGGCAATGGATTTGATTTGGGCATATTTGAGATGAGTCAAAAGTGGTTAGCCCAAATTTCAAGTGATTTGGAGTTCATTTGATTTGATTTGGCTCAATTTGATCTATTTAGGTCAAATTAGGTAAGGTTGGGTCAAGTTGACCAATTGATCAAATTGGGTCAAACCAAGGGTTGTGTCAAGTTCATAGGACCATTTGGGGTGTATTGGTGTCATTGGTTTGGCTCTATTTGGTTTATATTTGGTTTTGGTTCATTTTAGTTCACTTGGGTCAAATGGGTCAAGTTGACCAATTTGACCCAATTGACCAAATTAGCTTGGTTCATGGCTTGGTTTGGGTTTGGTTGATCATTTGAAATGAATTGTAAGCTTTAGTTGAGTTCAATTTGGATTTGATTAGGTTTTGGGTTGGGTTCAAAAGGTCATTTGGGTCTAGTGAGTTAATTGAGCTCAATTGAGGCTTTAGTCAAGTTCAATAGTCAATTTGGAATGAACTTGAGCCATTGGTTGCAATCAATTTGGTTTAGATTTTGATTTGACCCATTTTAGTCATTTAGGTCAAATTGGGTCAACTTTGGTCAAGAGGGCCAATTGGGTTAGGTTTGGCTCAATTGAAGGTCAAGTCATGTTGAAGTATTGATTTTGGGTTGGTATGAATCACTGGTTTCATATAACATTTAACACGATTAGAAAGGAATAAATGAACATAAACACATGATTTCATTCAATCAAATTAATTCTTAAGGGCAATCATGTCAAATAAAACTATTTAAAGCAAATCAAAATTCCTTTAATGTCATTTTAACTTCATGTTCTGATTTGATTTAAGGACGTGAGAAGATGTTTGCTGGTCCTAACCCATTCCTATATTTGTTAATTCATTTGGTTTAATGAAATATGATTAAGTTGATTTTATGAGTTAACTAAGTTGTAATTTGCATTAAATCCATTAATTAACCCTTACTTATGTTACCTTAAAGTAATTAACTAAATAATTATGAGCCACATTGATATGGACATGTATTACAAATAAAATTAGCAAAGATCCTAAAAATGGAAAATGGCCTAATGTAATTGGCTCACAATTAATGGTTAATAAAGCTAAGGAACTTAATTAATTACTCTTATGATTTTTCCATGCATGTGGACTAACCATAATTTCATTAAACTCTTTTAGGTTATTAAACACCTAAATACCTACCCGAGATTTAATTAATTAAGTTTTGATGTGATTATGATTTCAATTTAATTAATTAAGTAATTTAATTACTTAATTAAGCCTTAATTAATTTGATTAATAAAATAAATTTAAGGACATAGATTGGGGAGGATGCCTCAATCTTGTTCCATTAGTTCATTCACTATTGGATAGTGATTAACCACTTAATTAATTGACTTTTTTTTGTTCAAATGATTAGTTAAAAATTAATTAACATAAGAGAGTAATTAAAGCATAATTAGTCAATTTCCCTAATTAATCAAGTAATAAAACTCAAGTAAATTATGGGAGGCAGAGGTCATCCCATTAATTTAACCCACAAAGTTTGGGATTAATCACTTAAGTAATTAATGAGTAATTAAGCTATATAATTTTTAATTAAACTTTAATTAAGCTCAAATTACTATTCAAATTTAATTAAGGATATTTTTAATAAATTCTCCATTGAAATACCTTTAAAATGAGTATTTATTTGCATTTTTATGATTTTTCTACAATTAGTTATGATTTTATTAAGTTTCACATATTAAAATTAATTAGTTAAGCCTAATTAACCCTTAATCCCGTTGGCGCATTGACGTGACACACTTTCCACATGGCGCATTGACGTGACACACTTTCCACATGGCACTGCACGATTGGTTATTAAAAATAATCCGAGTCAGTGATTGTGTGGCGACAGCGGAATGTGTTGTCTCGTGCACCGTCCAAACTAAGATCGGATGGCCACGATTAAACCTGGTGCTAAAGGATAAAATAGGATAATTCTAACAAATTTAATCACTACCATCAGTTCCAATCACGCGAAACAGACGGTGTGTCATCCATCGTCTATCGATCGATGGAAGATGAGCACCATCCACCTTCCTTCGATCAATTCGAGCTCACCCAAGCTCAGATCGATCTTAGATTAATCCCACACCTTCACAAGGAAATTTCGAAGGGATCCAATAGCCAAGATCACACGAGATACAAGTTTTCTTCAAAAAAGCTCTAAGTCATTTTTTCATAAGGATTGATTTCAATGGCATACCTCACAAGAGCTTAAGATTGATGCCAAATCTGATTGATGAAGCTTCATCTAGTGGAGATAAAGCTCTATTGATCAGCACGAGCTCCAATTTGAGGTGGTTTGCTTGGAAGGCCAATACCTGATGCATTGGTGGTTGGTGTTGATTGAAGTTGGTCGTCTGATGGTCGGAGGGCTTAGGGGATGTTTTGTTCTTGCTTGAAGGAAGGTGTGTGCAAAGTTATTTGCACTTTTGTTGAGCCTTGAGCAAATGGGAATTAATGGGATGTTCCCTTATTTTGGTTTGAAGAAATCCAAAAATGGGGAACTTGGGGAAGCTTGGGAACTCTCTAGGAAGCTCTTGGGGGATCATCTTAGGGATCTCTTGCTCTTGGGAATGAATTCCTATTATATTGAGTGGAAATGAGGGGGTGTGTACCCCTCCTTGGATCGGACGGATGGGCTTGATTTGACTGTATGTGATCATCCATCCACCTTAGAGGGTCATGAGTGTCCTTGAGTGGATGAGTTGGCTCAGTTTGGTTGGGTGAAGGTGTGGAGATGGCTACCAAGGAGGGTAGTGGGTGTCCTTGGTGTTTCAAGTGATTCAATGGGGAGGTGAGATTTCACCTCCCCATGGGTCACAACCCAACCACCTTTGGGACAGGTCAAGGTGTCCTGGGATCCTGTGGATCAATGGGAGAGTGTCAAGTGGTCAAGGAATGGAAATGACCATACATGATTGATTTGCCTCATGTGATACCCTTAGCCCAAGGGTATCTTGGTCATTTGGCATTGGATTTGATTTGGGCAGATTTAAAATGAGTCAAAACTAGGTTGGGTCAAATTTCATGTCATTTGGAGTTCATTTGGTTAAGCTTGGCTCAATTTGACCCATTTGGTCAAATCGGGTTAGGTTGACCAATTGATCAAATTGGGTCAAACCAAGGGTTGGGTCAAATTCATATGACTATTTGAATGTATTGGTGTCATTGGTTTAGATTTGGTTTTGGTTCATTTGAGTTCATATTGATAAAATGGCTTAAGTTGACCAATTTGACCCAATTGATAAAATTGGCTTGGGTCATGGCTTGGTTTGGGTTTGGATGATCATTTAGAATGTATTGTAGGCTTTGGTTGAATTTAATTTGATTTGATTGGTTTTAGGTTGGTTTGACCCTTTAAGTCAAGTTAGGTTCAATAGGTCATTTGGGTATAGTGAGTTAATTGGGTTCAATTGAGGCTTTGGTCAAGTTCAACAATCAATTTGTAATGAACTTGAGCCATTGGTTACAATCAATTTGATTTAGATTTAGATTTAACTCATTTTATCCATTTAGGTCAATTTAGATAAACTTGGGTCAAGAGGCCAATTGGGCTAGGTTTGGATTGGGTTAGGTTTGGCTCAATTGAAGAACAAGTCAGGTTTAAATGATAGTTTTGGGTTGATATGAGTCATTGATTTCAATAGATTTGGCTTAGGTTATAATTTGGCTAGTTTAGGTTCATATGGGTTAAGGGGTTGACTTGGTCAAATGTTGATGACTTGATTTGACCTAATTTATGATAATTGATTAACCTAGAATGATCAAGAATCATGTCATGAAGTTCGGATTAGCTTAATTCACTTTGGTTTGGATTGAACTGGATTTTGGTTCAAATAGGTCAAATTGGTCACTTTGGGTCAAGTGAGCCAATTGGGTTTAGTTGGCTTGATTTTGGTTGAATTTGATTTAGTTGAGTTTATATATGGATTTTGAATTGATATATAAATCCAATTGCAAATGGTTTGGGTTCAAATGGGTTTTGGTTCATTTGAATATTTCAAGTCAAATGTGCTAAGTTGGTTTTGACTTGGGTTGATTTTGATTTGGCTTGATGATTGTAGATTTCATTTATATTTGGAATGGTGATTGATTGAATGAATGTTTTGTGAGCAAATCAATTGAATTTGGTTTGAATTTGAATAGCATTTGGCTAAGTCCATGAAATTGGATTAAAGGATTTAGATTTGGATTTTGATTTAGTTTGATTTATTTTTGATGATTTAAATGTATATTGTATCTATATTTGTGAAGATGGTTGAAGATATGATTGATTCATGAGATAATCAATTGAATCGGAAGTGATTCAAGCTAAGATTTGGCTCATGAAGGTTGATTCATGTGGCTTATGAAGGGTTTTGATTTAATTTGATTTAGTTTGATTTAGTTTTGATCATTTAAATGTAGATTTTATTTATATTTAGGGATATGAGTGAAGATATAAATTGATTATGAAAAAATCAATTGATTTAGATGGGATTTTGGCCAAGTTCAAATTGATTCAAATGACTTAAGAAAGATTTCAAGTTTGAATTTGATCATGGGCTTCAATGACTTGGAATTTGAATTTGGATTTGCATTCGAATTTGAAATTGAGATTGATTGTAGGTTTGATAGGGTGAATATGGATTGGATTTGGGTTGTAGGGTAGGAGGATTATCCTAATCCCTAAGGCATGGCCTAATTCTATGATTAACTCTTCTAAGTCTCTAGGGTCAGGTTAGGTGTTCACCCAAGTGCTAGAAGTGTCTTATCACTAGGGAAGTCTTAGTGTCTAGAAGACTCTTAAGTCTAAGATAAGGAGGTTGAGGACTCACTCCAAAAGTGAGGTCAACAAAAGGACCCCCACTAGTTGTGGTGTAACTAACAAGCCACACCTCATATACCACCGAGATGATTAACACCATCCAAAGGATTGCAAATGCTAACAAAAATGATCTATACCTAAACCTAAAAGATAGATAGAATCACAATCTTTGAGCAATCCAACTCAACTTATGCCAAGGGCATAAGAGAGGGAAAAGGATTTGGTTAAAATTTCATGTCAAGGACAAGAAAGAAGATCTGCTCAAAGATCACACATGTATTGGACATGACATGTGAGAGGTCTATGTCGAGGGCATAAAAGGAGGAATCCATCGGGGATAAAGTATATGAACCTTCCACTAAGGAAGCAGGTTCGAGCTATCTGTTGAGGATATAGATTTGATTTTGATTGTGAATATGATCTATGGGAAGAGGATCCACTGGGGATAAGAATCTATAATCCATCAGGGATCAAGAATCTATAATTCACCGGAGATCAAGATAAAATTAACTTTAATTTATTTTATTTTGATTGATGCGGAAGCATATCCACTAGGGATATGGACTCTAATCCGCTAGGGATTAGGAATATGAACCTTCCACTAAGGAAGCAGGTTTGGGATAACTGCTAGGGATAAGGGTTTGATTTCATTTCTTTAATTTTTTTTGGGGATGTTTCTGCTGAGGTTAAAAGGGTTTGGATTTTTTCAATTTAGACTCCACTGGGGAAGTTGGTTTAATTTGTTATGGCTCCACTATGGAGGATGGTTTTGAATTGAGGTCACATCCAATGGGGATGTGAACTCGGTTAAGTATGAAGGATTTAATTTATGGACCCTTTCGGTGTGTGATAGACCAATTGAGAAGGGGCTATGTCGTCCTTGGCCTATCTTAGATTTACAAATCCAAAGGGATAGTCTACTAGCCACAAGGTAGGACTATCCGACCTGAAGGGTGCCTTTCGGTGTGCAATGGTTATGCTAAGGGGAAAGTGTAGTATACTTACATCTTCCAAAGTAGGTACCCGCCACTGGGGTGGTCTATTGATGGCACAACAAATCAAACCCAACCTAGGTGACTACTGAGAGAGTGTTGCTGGGGTCTTACCTCAGCTCAAGAGTAGTCAAGATTAATTTCATTTGATTTGTTTGATTGATTTGGTTTATTTTCATTTATTTTGATTTTATTCGATGGATCTCATCGTGATGGACCGCACTAAAGGCAGGCTCGCCTATCTCTGATTTAGATCCAAAGGGTCCATGGGTCAAGTGTAGGACTACTCAAAGGGGTGCCTTTCAAGATGCAACTATGCTTGGGAAAAAGTGTACTTACATCTTCCAAAGCAAAGAACAAATTGGGTGACCTTGGCGACAAATCAAACGACCTGGTGACTATCGAGTGAAGTGTCACGGGGACTTATATCAACGCAAGAGTAGTCGCGATTATAGGGAGTTTTGTTGATATTACCCTAAAGATAGGATGATTGCATGGAAAAGGTACTGCTGAGGGCGTTCTCCTAATCCACAAGCGAATATATATTTTGTTAGTTTGTTATCGTGGACCATGTTGGTGTACGAGGGACCACACTGAGAAGGGGCTATGTCAGTCTTGACCTATCTCAGGTTTACTGCACCAAATGAGAATTTGTGTACCCACGAAACATAATCTCCAACCACTAGGGTGGTTATTAGGAAAGGGGTACTATCCAATCCAAGTAACCGTAGTGTCTAAATATAAAGACGTGATCTAAATAGAGTGCCCACAAGAGAGGTGCCACTAGATTATCTAGACCGAAAGAAGAAAGCAGGTGTATGCGGTGGCAAACTCAAGGAGAAAGTATAGTAAACTTACATCAACCAAGAGTGGTGTATCCAGGGTGGGTCACGATAGTGAATACCAACCTAAGGTTTGATGTGTGACAATCATCCTAGGAAGAAGAATGTAGACTTATATCCCCATAAAGAACGATCCCGAGATAGTTTGTCTCCGACGACCGACATGCCCATCTGCAATAGTTGTGCTAGGAAGAAAGCGTGGTAGACTTACATCTTTCAAAGCAAGGAATTACTTGGGTGACCCATTGTTAGCAAATCATCACCCGACCTAAGGGTGACTACTAAGTAGGGAGTCACAAGAAGCACTTGGACCTAGACTTGAAGTAGTCAATAGAAAAGAGCTTCTAGGGGGACTTACTCTAAACCTTAAATATACTCGACCGAGTTAGCACATGATGGCTAGTTCAAGAAGAAGGTGTAGCATACTTATATCTTCTTAAATGAAGTCTTCATGAGGTAGCTTATCGGCCACGCAGTAAGGCCTACCAAACTAATAGGGCACTCATCAATGTGTAGTGGCCAAATCAGGAAAGAAAGCATAGCAGACTTATATCCTTTTGAACAAGGGACCAATGGGGTGACACACTAGTAGGGTAGCACATCACCCAACCTAGAGAAGCTACTGAGTGAGTGCCGCTAAGGGCATTATCCCAACTTGAAGTTGCTTGAGATAAAAGATTTGCTTTTGTTGTGTTAAACAAGGATAAACATGAATTTAAGGTCATTAATCAGAAGCATCAGACGCTCTCCTTTATGATTAATGAGTTGATAAGATCCTCCTTGGTAAGCCTTCTCCATGAAAAAGGCCTTCCCAAGTGGGTTCAAACTTGCCTCCCATCTTGCAATGACTAATAATTGGTCTCCTTATAACTAAAATAAGCTCTCATAGTTGAAAAGCTTTAGGATAGACCAACTTATTGTGAGTTTTAATCCTTTTGGCTATGTACAACTTGAGGTTCTGGCATGCCCGTAGGCGTCACACCTCCAAACCTTCAAGCTCTTATAACAACAACTTAGCATTCTGCTCCATTATGATCTTGCTACCCACAGCTATCCTTAGTGATGGGAGTTAGACTTCTAAAGGTAGAACGGCTTCGGACCCATACATTAAGGAGAAGGGAGTGGACTAAGTTAGAGTTCTATATGTGGTGCGGTAAGCCCATAAGGCTTCAACTAATTTCTCATGCCACTTTCGCTTGTTATCATCGAGTGTCTTCTTTAAGATGTTGATGGAGTTTTATTGAAGGCTTCTGCCAAGCCATTTGCCCTCGGGTAGTAGATTGTGGAATATCACCAATCTATGTTGTGTCTCTGGGCAAAGTTGTTGATCTTGGTACTCTTGAATGCAGTACCACTATCAGATATAATTCATTGAGGCACCCCGAACCTATATATGATATGGTTCCTGAAAAATTAGAGCATATGCTGAGCTGTGACGTCTCTGAATGGGATCGCCTCCACCCAGTTAGAAAAGTAGTCGGTAGTAGCTACGATGAATCGACCTTTGGAAGAAGAAGGGTCAATCAGACCCACTATGTCGGTACCCCAACACTCAAATGACCATGAAGCCAAAGCAGGATGTCAAATATTATGTGGTTGGTGTATGACCACACCGTGTACCTAACACTAGTGGCATCGCCTATCTACATCCATGCAATCGGTGATCATCTATGGCCAGTAGTATCCTAGTCTCCTGGTCTTGGATTTCATCTTCATACCGATTTGTGCACTTCATATAATCCTGAATGCACCTCGATCATGATCTTACGAGCTTCATGTTTGTCTAAACAACGTAACCACACATGATCGAAGGACCGTCGGTATAAAGTGCTACCCACGAGAGCGTAGGAAAGTGCTCTCTTCTTCACCTGATGTGTTAGTGACTTCTTTTGAGGTAGTTTACCTTTAGTTAGGTAATCCATGAATGGTTGCCTCCAATCCAAATCCTCATTCTTTTTGGCAACAATAACCTCCCCTTCAAAAGAGTATTTTTCGATGAGTTCAGTATCAATAAAGGATAAGACTTGTCTATTTTGGACCCTTATCGATATGGACTCATCCTCTAAACATTTCAACTCTTTGGCAAGTTTGGCTAAAGCATCGCTATAGCATTTTCTCCTCTAGGAATTTTGTAAATGGTAACCTCTGAGATTTGGGCCAACAACTCCAAAGTATACTTGTGGTAGTGATGGAGCTTAGGCTTTAGAACCTTGTAGGACCTAGTAATTTGATTGATGTCTAACTAAGAATCCTCAAAGATATTCATGTTATGGATGCTTAGAGTAACGCTAACCCACCGACAATCAAAGCCTCATATTCGACTTCATTGTTGGTGCAAGGATTGAACAGATGATATGAGAATCTCATCACATCGTGGCCCGAAGTTAGGAGAACTACTCTTACCCCTACCTTTCCTGGGATAGTAAATTGTTGTTCTTCTCCTCTTTGAGAGAAAGTTGCACTATCAAAGTACATCTCCCAGCGCTAAATGCTAGTGTTCTCTAAGTTCATGATTTGTTCATCAAGGAGACCACCACTAAGCGGAGAGCAGGAAGTGGGTGTGCTACTAAGAAATCTACTAGCGTTTGTCCTTTCACTCAGAGGGGTATGAAAGTAATATCAAACTACAAAAAAATCATGGACTAGCATGCCAACCATTCAAATAGCGTCAACCATGTCATGAGATATTACAGTGGATTGATCCTATAGATCAAGTTCACCTTATGAGAAAGCATGTAATGTTGTAGCTTTTAGGATGCAATGATTAAAGCTACTGATTTCTCAATGGGTGGATAGTTTCCTTCAATAGGATTAGATGACAGTTGAGGTAGTAAAGCATATTCTCTTTCCCTTGATCATTTGCTTGGACCAACAAAGCACCAAGGAGTCATCTAATGCAGGAATGAGGTGGCTTGGTTTGGTTGGGTGAGGGTGTGGAGGTCGCCAAGGAAGGTAGTGGATGTCTTTGGTGGTTTTAAATGCTTCAATGGGAGGAGGAGGAGGTGATTTTACCTCTCCATGGGTCATGGCGATCCAACCACCCTTGGGTGGGTTGGACAATGTCCTAGGAGCCTAGGTGGACCAATAATAGAGTGTCAAGTGGTCAAGGAATGGAAATGACTTTACATGGGTGATTTTCCTCAAGTGATACCCTTAGCCCAAGGGTAAGATGGTCATTTAGCATTGGATTTTATTTGGGCAAATTTGAGATGAGTCAAAAGTTAGCCCAAATTTCAAGAGATTTAGAGTTCATTTAGTTTGATTTGGCTCAATTTGACCTATTTAGGTCAAATCAAACTAAGGGTTGGGTCAAGTTCATATGACCATTTGGAATGTATTTTGGTTTGGCTCAAATTGGTTTAGATATAGTTTTGGTTCATTTGAGTTCATTTGGGTCAAATGGGTCAAGTTGACCAATTTGACCCAATTGACCAAATTGGCTTGGGTCATGGCTTGGTTTGGGTTCGGTTGATCATTTGGAATATGTTGTGAGCTTTGGTTGAGTTCAATTTATATTTGATTGGGTTTTTTGTTGGTTTGACCCTTTAGGTCAAGTTGGGTTCAATAGGTCGTTTGGGTCTAGTGAGTCAATTGGGCTTAATTGAGGCTTTGGTCAACTACAATAGTCAATTTGGAATGAACTTGAGCCACTGATTCCAATCAATTTGGTTTAGATTTTTATTTGATCCATTTTGACTATTTAGATCAAATTGGGTCAACTTGGGTCAAGAAAGCCAATTGGGTTAGTTTGGCTCAATTGAAGGTCAAGTCATGTTGAAGTGTTGATTTTGGGTTGGTATGAATCACTGGTTTCAATATTTGGCTTAGGATTTGGCTAGTTTAAGTTCATATGGGTTAAAGGTTGACTTGGTCTAAGGACTATATTGAATTGGTTTGACTCAATTTATGATAATTGATGAACCAAGGATGATCAACAATTATTCCATGAATTTTGGATTAGCTTAATTCACTTTGGTTTAGCTTGAATTGGATTTTTGTTCAAATTGGTCACTTTAGGTCAAGTGAGTCAATTGGGTTTAGTTGGTTTGGGTTTGATTTACTTGAGTTTATTATGGATTTTGGATTGATATATAAATCCAATTGCAATTGGTTTGGATTTAAATTGGTTTTGGTTCATTTAAATATTTCAAGTCAAATGGGCTTGGGGTTTGACTTGGGTTGATTGTGATTTGTCTTGATGATTGTAGATTTTCTTTTATTTGGAATAGTGATTGATGGAATGATTGATTTGTGATAAAATCAATTGAATTTGGTTTGAATTTGAATGGCATTTCGCTAAGTCCATGAAACCCGACTTAAAGGGTTTAAATTTGGATTTTGATTTAGTTTGATTTATTTTGATGATTAAAATATATATTTTATTTATATTTGTGAATATGATTGAAGATATGATTGATTCATGAGAAAATCAATTGAATTGGAAGTGATTCGGACTAAGATTTGGCTAAGCTCATGAAGGTTGATTCATGTGGCTTAGGAAGGGTTTTGATTTAATTTGATTTAGTTTCATTTAGTTTTGATCATTTGAATGTAGATTTTATTTATATTTAGGGAGATGATTGAAGATATAAATTGATTATGAGAAAATCAATTAATTTTGGATTGATTTAGATGGGATTTTGGCTAAGTTCATGAAATTGATTCAAAGGACTTAGGAAATATTTCAAGTTTGGATTTGATCATGGGCTTCAATCATTTGAGTTGGAATTTGAATTTGGATTTGGATTTAGATTTAAAATTGAGTTTGATTGTAGGTTTGATAGGGTGAACATGGATTGGATTTGGGTTGTAGGGTAGGAGGGTTATCCTAATCCCTAAGGCATAGCCTAATCCTATGATTAACCCTTCTAAGTCTCTAGGCTTAAGTTAAGTATTCACCTAAGTGCTAGAAGTGTTTTATGACTAGGGAAGTCTGGTGTCTAGAAAACTCCTAAGTCTAAGATGATGAGGTTGAGGACTCACTCCAAAAGTGAGGTCCAGGGGTCGCTCAAAAAAATAAATATAAATGCTCTCGTTGCTTAAGCCCCCAGCTTTAAGTTACAGTGGGCTTGGCTACCATGCGCAGTGCTAAGTCTAAATTATACATATAACTACTTGGGATTACATCTATTTTAGCTAACACTTATTTTGCGTGTAGTTAGATTTACTTTTCCTATTCTTAATGTAATTTTATAATAGGAATTAGGATTAGTGCTATGAGGGATTAGGATGAGCAGTGGCTAGAAAGCTTTGTCTTAGGGTGCCATGTGATTCCTTGAAACCTACAAAATCAAAGAAGCAAGGAGGAAAAAAAATGAAAACATGAAGAATGAAGAATGAAGAATGAAGAATGAAGACCCCTATAACATTCATTCATTATAAATTATAATTATTATTTTGTAATTCTGGGTTGTTGTTTCTTTTCAGTTGTACGGCGGTTCCTGACCACACCGGCTAGTTATTCTTTTGTGATAACTATAAAATTTTTTGATGTTATGTTTAAATTGTGCATTAGAAACAACATGTTTTTCATAGTTTCTTAAATGATTAATGCTTTAATGTGGCCTAGGTTGATTTGGCTCTTAAGGAAAAATAAATTTTCTACCCAACTACAACTCATAACTAAAGTTTTAAATAATTCATAACCTCATCATAAAGCCTAGGCATTAAATAAGATAATTAAAAGATTTAGCAACCCCTTAGCTGAATGGTTGAATGTTTCACAACATGCATATCATATTATTTCATTCTTGAAAAATATGGGATTTCCATCCTTGCATGATAGGGAAATGCTTGACCTGTGAGGGCATTCCATATGGTGGAAAACATCCATTTCTCATTGATTTAGCCAACAAATTTATTTCATCATGCATATAGGCAAAAATCCTAAAGCCTTTGTCAAAATTGGAATAAAATTGAAAAGATTTTATTATTTCATACCATGCTAGTCTAGGGAGTGGGTTTAAGGAGTTTAGTCTTTTCTAAATTGATAACATTCTAAATTATCTTGCAAATGGCTTTGTCATGGATTTAAATTGTAGGAGGAGTTATGCCCAAAACCCCCCTAGATGGTGTTATCCTTGTTGCCTACAAGCATAAATCCCCACCTTTTATGCATCTCCACAACCTTATGTTTATGGATTATAAGCCTTAACAATCTAATAAAATTCAACTCTAATAAATAAGTCTTCTCACTTTTAAATACATAAAGGCCAACTATGTTAGTTGGGATGTTCACTACTTCCTAGTATCATGAGTATATTTACTCATCTCTTGGCTTCCAAAATAAGTTTCTCCATTTGATCTATCCCCACTAATTTTCAAATATAGATCCTTTAGTACCATAACCTTGAAAGCTTTGGATATGATAATTGTACACTTTAATTGAGAGTATTCTTAGAATTTTTTCATGATGTAATTAACTAGGCTTTCCTCCATAGAAACTTAAGAATATAAATCTTGCTTTATTCATCCACAAAGCGAAAATCTATATTCAAGATCCATCATGCCTTAAGAGTCCTTATTAGATGATTAGGTCCATGTGGTGAAAATTTTCATTCTTCATCTATCTTTTTTAAAGAAAAATAAATGAAGAACAAAATAACAACTTTCTCTGTGTTGGACACCACGTAGATTCATAGATTTTCATATTAAGGTGATCGAGTATGACATTGAGGAATGATGTACTACCTCGAGAGACAGAAGTCACAATCCTACAATGGACGTAATCACCTCAATAAAAACTCCTAAAGACTATGGGTCTTGGGATGTACCAGAGATTCTTTTCCTACTTTACATGGAAAAGTAAAGTAGGGTTTATTTTAAACTGGGTTCATTAAGTTCCCTATGGAGGTAAACCCCTATAGTTAATTACATCCTAAAGAATTCATTAAGAATACTGATTAAGGTAAAATGATCGGTGTCTCCAAAGATTTTAAAAATAGGACTATCAATCAATTGGTTTATTTTTAGAAGATCAAGTGGATTGATAAAGAGAGTTATTATCAAATCAAAGGGAAAGATAGAAATTTATGAAAAACATCCTAGACTATCCTATGGTTGGGCTTTATATTTTGAAATTGAAGTGAATTATTTGTTTGAGTTGAATTTTTATTAGAAATCTAGGGCTTATAATTCCACAACATAATATCATGGAAAAAAGCCTAAGATATGAGGATTTATGCTTGTAGCCCGTAAAGGGAAGTAACCTCGAACCTAAATCTAGGGAGCTTTAGTGGCCAAAGCATGACCTAAATCTAAGGCAAAATTGGTATTTAGTTTCCACAAGAGAGGATAAACCAATTTGCTTTGGACAACCGTCTGGGGTTGCCAACTAATTCATCCTTTTAAATCAAGTCATATGCTTTTGCAAGATAGTTAAGTTGTTGTTTATTTGGAAAGACTTTAAGTCCTTAAACACACTCCCTAAGAGACTAGATCATGCAAAGCATGATTAATGACTTAATCTTATGAAAAATTTTGTTATATTTTATTTTCATTTTTGAATAATTGATTTAACACATGCTATGATTCATAAGCCTAATGCATGAGAAATTGGATTATAGGCCAAAATCAAAAAGAAGGAGGTGTATTTCCACCATGGCTCTCAAAGGTCAAGCCAAGTTCCTTGACAAATGTGGAAGCCCTCCATAATCAAGAGTGAAGCAAGATGCTTTTTTTATGCATAATGTGAAAATATACATCTAACTAAGGGGTTGCTAAATCTTTTATCTTGATTTATAACCTAGGCTTTAGGTGAGGTATGAGTTGTTAATTTTAGTTTTGAGTTGATTAATTGAAAAAAATTTATTTTTCCTAAGAGCCTATTTTATCTAGATCCATTCATCAAAGTAAGAAAGAAACAAAGAAAATATGTCATCTTAATGCACAAGCTAAATATAAACATCTAACAATTTAAGTGCAAAAGAATAAAAGTTCTTTTATGGTTGGACTCCACCGCACAAACCCTAAAATAAATTGGGTAGCCGAGCTCTACTCTTATACAACCCAAATTACAAATGAATTAGTTACAATAAAAAAGGAATTCATGTTATGGGGGTTTTCATTCTTCATTTCTTCTTCTTTTTTTCTTCTTTCTTCTTTCTTCTTTCTTCTTTATTCTTTCTTCTTTTATTTTTGGAATGCCAAGGTTTCACATGGTACATAAGACATATTCTTATGACCAATGTTCATCCTAATCCCCCCATAACATTAATATCCTAATTGCAAAATTACATGGAAATGGGAAAAGTAAATTTAATTAAAATTTGTAAAATAAAGATTAGCTAAACAAACCACACAATCCCAAGCATGTATATGAATAAATTATACTTAGAACTCCACACATGGGTAACCAAGTCCATCTGGCCTATTTTGGATTATGCTTAGGGTATAAAAGCATTTATATTTATATTTTATTAAGCTCCTTAAGCACAATCGAAGATAATGGTTGGATTAAGATCGCCTACCATTCGCCATACATACACCCTAACATCACTAAAATATCACATCATAAAATAAAATTTGGCATCAAATCATGCACCATCCTAACATAAGACTAGAAATTTTGGCTTAGCCTAATCTGTGTGTCATTTAAGGTTTGTGTGGTATGTCTTAACTAGGCTTTAAGGTTAAGATTTTCTAAGTGTGAAAGAGTTCAACTTAGAGGGTGATTTTATTTAAGTGATTTAGTGGATTTGTGCATTTTATTTGAAGAATTAATTTGGTTTGAATGAACCTACACTTAATTACTAAGAGAGAGAGAAATAAGAGAACTTCTCTTTCCTCCCTACCTTAGGTAATTTCTAAGATATATTCATTAGTGATTTTTGTTTAGTAAATATTTTATTATATATTTTAATTAATTCTAAGTTTAGATTTGCTCTAAATAAACCTATTCAAATAAGAAAGGCATTTTAGGATTAATTAAAGTGAATTACTATCACAAAACACACAACACTTTATTTCTTTCCAACATATGTATCATGCATATAAATGTATCCTAAGCATAACTATACATACAAATGTAAATATTTAACATACCTTATTGATGAATGCTAAAATATGTTGCTTAAGGAAATTTAGATGCTTCATGATGCATGATTTTATTATGCAGAAAAGAGAGTGATTCTTTTATCCATTAATCAAATGTACATTTACATATATGAAAGACAGAAGTGAGTATGATGTCATTATTTTTAACACCAAGGGTGTAAGGTACAAAACTTACTTGCTTAAACTTAAACCTGGGATGTCCAGACTAATATACCACTTTTCTTAAATACATGTGCATGTATAAAAAGAAATGAATGGAAAAAGAGTCATGCAAAAGGTTTATGTTTGTTTGTTTGATTTGTTGGTTGTTTAATTTATATGTGTAATATGAAGATACTTCTCAAATTATAACATAAAAGTGGATAAAAATGGATTTAAGCAAGTGTTATGTTCTTTTCAAATGAATTATACACTTTGCAAATCCTATTCAAATCTATGTTAAGGGGAAAGAAGAAAAAACACATAACACATTTTATTTTATAATCACATGCAAGCTTATAAGTATTTATAAGTAGCTTTCATTATAATGTTTGATTTATAAGTTTTGAAAGTAATTTTGATTTAGTAGTGATAGTAGTCACTCATATTCTTTTAAAAGTATGCAATTTGACATAAAGAAAATATTTCATTTTAATCTTAATTTTCAAAAGGTATGAATGCATGATTTTTATATGGAACACAACATTTAGCATGTTAGAAAAGAATAAAGTGACATAAGTACATAAATTCATTCACCATAATTAATTCTTAAATTCAATCCTATGGAATAGAATCATTTAAGGTGGATCAAATTTGTTTAAAGAAATTTTGTTTTAATTTTGGGTTTGATTTGATTTTAGGAAATGTGAAAAGGTTTGCTTGTCCGAACCCATCTCCCACATGTGTGTGTTGTTTTAATTTAATTTTTAGAACCATTAGATTAATTTTATGTTTTTCTTAGGTTAAGGTGTGAATTAAGTTCATTAATTACCCCTTACCTACACCTTCTTAACATAATTATTCAAACAATTGTGAGCCAACATATGATATGAAACCACATTGAATTTAAATTAACAATGCTCCTAATAAATAAAGGGGCCTAATGCAACTGACTCATAATTAATGATTAATTAAACTAAGGGGTTTAATTAAGTACTTTCATAACCTTCCCACACATGTGGGTTGGAAATGATTTCCTTAAATTTACCTTATGCTTTTGAACACCTAAGGATCTACCCAACAAAGGATTGATTAAGTTCAGATTGGTTTTAAAATTTTGATTAAAGAAGATTATTAGTGGATTAACCCTTAATTAAGTTTGGATTAAGGAAGGAAGGGGGTTTAGGGAATAGCTTAAGAAAAATATCCCAAAATTATTCTATAAACTTTTTGATCACTTAAATAATATTTAATTACCTTAATTAAATGATTAAACCACTATTCACATGCTTAATTATCCTTAATTACCTTAAGAGAGTGATTAAGGGTTCATTAATTGATTTCTCTAATTAACTCATTAATAAATTCAAGAAAATTAGAGAAGGCGAGGTCATCCCCAAAAATGCACGAAAGTTTGGAATTAATGAATTCATTATGGAGTAATTAAAGTTATTAAGATTTTAAATAAACCTTAATTAAGGAAAATTCACTATTCAAAATCAATTGGAAATAATTTTATATTATTCCTGAATTATCTTTAAAATGAGCCCTCATTTATTTTTTTTTATTTCTACATTTAGTTATGTATTTTGAAGTTTGATTATTATTAGGAAGCCTAATTTATTAACTAATCCCTTCGGCGCCACGTGGATTGATGACGCGGTGCATACTTTCCATGTGGCACGACCGGATTGGTTATTTAAGTTATCATATCTTATGTCATGTCAGCCGGTGGCGCTATGCGCTTTCTCTTGGACCGTCCAATCAAAGATCAGACAGTCAAGATCAAGCCCATGATTTCTAAAGGATTAATCATAGGAGCTGATCGATTAATCAGGATCATCCTTTCAAAACATGCAGGATGGACGGCCCATGATTCATCCCTGCCCTTGACTTCGAGAGACGAGGTGTCCATCCTCCATGGCTTAACTGCTCACTTAGCTCATTGAGCTAGGATTGAACACACACCATCTAAGAGTAAGAAGAAAGACATCCAACGGTTGAATTGTAATGGGATTACACTTCCCTTCACAAAGGACCAAAGAATTTCTACACTAAGCTCAGTTTTGAAGCATACCTCATTGGAAGCTATCACCGGTGCTCCTAAATGTTGAGGTAGCTTCGTCTAGAGGAGACGAAGCCCTGTTGAAGGTTTGAAGGCTTGAGGTGAAGTGGATCTTCCTATTGACCAAAGTGGGCTTCAATGGCTTGTGGCTTTGGTTTAGCTCCTCCTTCCCGTAGCTTGATTGCTTGGGATTTGATTTGGGTGAGCTTGATTGGGTCCTCTGATGGTGCTTGCAAGAGGAATTAAACTTCTATGGAGTGATGAGTGAGTTTGGATTTCTTCCTACCTCCTTTATTTTCGGCTTAAGGAAAATCGAGAAGGGGAATTGGGAAGAGCTTGGGGATTGTTTGAGAGAGCTTGGGGAGCTTACCTTCAGTCTCTCTGGTTCAATCGAGTGCAAGTGTGATGGATTGAATGAAATGAGGGAGTATATCTCCTCCTACTTGGATTGGATAATCGAGTCTCCCTTTTGTTTTTGATCAATTGAATTGATTGAGTTGATTTGTTAGGTTGTTATGGATGTCATGTGATTGTTATGGCAGAGAAGAGTAGTGGAGGAGTTACCCATGTGTTAAATGAGGATATGAGGGATCCCATGATAGAATTTTCCATTTGGTTTTAGCTTTGGTTTTTGGGGAGACCCAAAGCCATTGGGTCATGTGCACCACACTCATTAGTGTCCATTTGACCCATTAAGATGGTGCTAAGTGGCCATGAAAAGGATTTGACCAAATTCTGAGTGGAAATGGCCATAGGTTACCCCTTGACCTAGAGGTAAAATAGTCATTTGTCTTTGATTTCAATTTGGACAGATTTGGAATAGTTTGAAATTGAGTTGGGCCAAATTTTAAATAATTTGGAGTTGATTTGATGTCATTTGACTCATATTGACCCATTTAGGTGAAAATGAGTCAACTTGACCAATGGTCAACAAATCAAGGTTGGGTCAAGTTCATACAACCATTTGAAATATTTTGGTATCATTGGTTTGGTTCAATTTGATTTGTATTTATTTTTGGTTCATTTGAGTTCACTTAGGTCAAATGGGTCAAGTTGACTAATTTGACCCATTTGACCCAATTGGGTTAGGTCATGGGTTGGTTTAGGTTTGATTTGTCATTTGAAATGTATTGCAAGCTTTGGTTTCAATCAATTTTGGTTTGATTTGATTTTGACTTGATTTAACCTTTTATGTCAAGTTGGGTTCATGGTCAATTGGGCTAGGTTGGATCTAGTTGGCCAATTGAGGCTTTGGTCAAGTTCAACAAGTGATTTAGAATTAATTTGACCCATTGGTTGTAATCAATTTGGCTTAGATCAAGATTTGACATTTTGACTTTTAGGTCAAGTTGGGTCAACTTCAAGTGGGCTAGGTTTGGCTCAAATGATGACTTGTCAAGTTCAAACATTGATCATAAACTGGTTTTGATCAATGGTTTCAATCAATTTGGCCCATGGTCGATTTTGGCTAGTTTAGATTTCATTTGGGTCAAATGTTGACTTGGTCACTATGTTTGACTTGGTTTGACCAATTTTAGTGATTGATCATCTTATGATGCTCAAGTTTAGATGGGCAGTTCAATCAATTTGGGAAGGATTAAAATTTGGCTCAAAAGGTGCTTTAGGTCACTTTGGGTCAAGTCTAAGTGAATGACTTGATCATTGAGTTTTTTTTGAACTTACATATGGACTTATGATTGAAATATAAGTCCATTTGTAAGTGATTTGGAGTCAAATGGGTTTTGATTCATTTGACAAGTTCAAAGGATGAACATGAGTTTATTTTGGGTTTGAGTTTTAAATTTAGTTTTGGTTTGATGATTGAAGTTTATGTTTATATTTGGCTTCATGATTGAAGGATTGATTGAAGCATAAAGAAAATCCAAGGGTTTAGATTGATTTGAGGTTGATTTGGCCAAGTTCAAGAATTTGGCTTCAATAGGTTTAGGTTGGATTTTGATTAGATTTGGATTTGAGTTTTGAATTTGGTTTTGGTTTGAAGTTGATTTGAATTTATATTTCATTTATATTTGTGAATATAAATGAGAATATAAATGGGTTATGAGAAAATCTTTTGAATTTGACTTGATTTGAATTTGATTTAAGCTAAGTCCATAAAATGAAATCAAAATGGCTTAGGAAAGATTTTGGATTTGGAATTCAATCATGGGTTTCAATCATTTGGAATTATTTCATGATTAGAGAAAATTAATTGGAATTGATTCAAGGTTTTAGAAAATCAATTAAGTTGGAATTGATTTGAGTTTGAAGTTGGTTTGGATTTGAAGTTTGACTTGAAAGAAGGAAGTAAGGATTTGGCTCAAGCCAGGGTAGGAAAGTTTTCCTAACACCCCCAAAATGACTATTCCTATGGCTAACTCTTTTAAGTCTCAAGGTTAGTTAAGTGTTCACCTAATCACTAGAAGTATCTTAAGACTAAGGAACTTTTAGTGTCTAAGATGGAGAGGTTGAAAGCTCATTCTAAAAATGAGGTCAACAATCCATTAAAGGGTGATGCCTCATCTTTGAGATATACATCATACCCCAATGTCATCCGATCACCTCAATAAGCACCATCTACAATCTTTTGTCCCCACATCCCAAAAAATAAACACCACAAACTTCCTTACACTTCTTTCATAAAATTCACCTTAATTAGTGTGTCATATGTGTTCCTCCATTAAAAGAATCTCACTTTAATTAATGTCTCTATTGAATTTTTATCACACTCATTCATTTAAAATTTTCTAAATCTCATTTTGTCTCAATTATTTTAGGTTAAGTCTCAAAACTCATAAACTCCTACTCTTCAATTGCTACTAGTCCCATTGATGCCTTTTTCCATAGTTTATGTGACATTCTCAAAACTCACTTTTCCTTCTTTAGTCGTTATTACCCATCTTCTACTTGAGGCTTCTTAGCAAACCTCCATCAAGACTTCCTCATTGATTCCTAATAATCTTTATATGAAATTTCTAGCTTCTTACTCATCTTGAATGCATTTTCAATGAGCTCTTGTCTTGACTTCCTCTATTAATGTGTTCTCTAATTCGCTCCTATTATGACTTTATGGCTTCTTTGTCATGAAGGATTTCAAAAATTTTAGGGAGGAACTCAATTTCATGAATTTAGCTTAATTCTTTTAATTAATCTAATGAGACAACCTCAATCTTAATGAGTTACTTTGCATGCCTTTTTCAATGCCAACTAAGTGGATAACATTGTGAACTAAACCTCCATAAGTGTTCATGTATTTTTTCCTAACCACAATATTATCATATGGACTTCAAGAAACAACACACTATTATTCATTCTTTCATCAAATTTAAGAAAAACATTACCATTGCCTCTATCATGGCAAAACTTACTTAGTTACACAACTTCATGAACTTAACAACATCATAGTCCACTATGATAACAATGTCTTTGCTTGTTTATGTGTGATCCTTCTTTATACTAACAACAATTATTGCCCTTACTTATTATCAATACTTATAGTTTATTTTAGTATAAAGCTAAAATTGTTATTTTTTTATTGAGAAAAAACCTACATACAAGCCAATTTTAGAATTATTTATTTATTTATTGAGTTTTATGTATAACAAATTAAAAATATGTATTTGTTAAAATTTAAACTTTTTCTTGAGATTTTAAACCTACGTGATTAAGGGCATGCAATGACAAATCAACTTAATGTTTATGATTGAACAGTAAATTTATGTATGACCTCATGATTTTATATAAATTTAATTAGTTTTAAATTATTGTTCAAAATTGATATAATTTATGAAAAATTTTAAAGTTTATATTTAGTATTAATATTAGTTGAACTCTATAACAATTCCATCAATAAGAGCATTAATCACTTAAATAATGTTAGGATTAGAAAGCCCATCAAATTAATGTAATTTTAGATAAAATGCATCTCATGGCATCTAAATTGCCAAAAAAATTATTATATAGGCAAAATATACTCTAATTAAGAATATAAAAAATATTTATATTATTATGACAATTACAATAAAAAAAGCTCAATTTTAGGCTTGGACAAGCCCAATCAAAGAGACTATTTGAACTAAACCAATTATCTCCTCTCATTTCATCACATGATGGATATGCACATGGAGGGAATAAGGATAGTTGCTCCTTGGTTATTTGGTTTAAGGTAAATTAAATCCAAATCATAAAAAATTATTTTATAGTATCTAGTTGTTCCAAAGCATGATTATTTCTATGAAATTCATTTTAATATATTTATTTTATAGAGGTAGTAAGATCTAGTGAGTGCCAATTATTTTGTTGGTGAGGATTTTAGAAGTTGTTGTCAAGGTCTTAGATTTGAATTCTACCTCCACCATAATAAAACTCTTTATGAAGTAGTAAATATATTATTATTATGATCTCTAAATGTCTCAATTTTGCAAAACATTCTTTTTTTATTGTTGCTTTTTAAATTGATTATTTTCTTGTAAATGATGATTTATTGTCATAATTTTTTAATAGTTTTAAATTTACTCTTTAACCCTTTTAAAATAATTTGTATTAATTATCATCAAAATTTAATCTATAAACTATATTTGATTTATAATGTAAAATTTACAAAATAGTGTTAATTGTATATCAAAACTTATTCAAGTGATGATTATCGACTAATTTAAATCAAGAATGACCTTGGAAAGGATTTGAATCCTCCACCATAATAAGCTTCACCATATGGATGGGAAAAAAAAAATTTCAGACGTGCTAGTACAATTGATTTGGAACCTCACTTGAATATTTACTTGATTAAGGGATAGTGTGAAATAATGTATTGTTACAACAATAGGAATTATTGTTTTAAAGATAAGATCAAGACTATTATCCCTCTCAATCTATAAATAAACAAAATTATGATTTCTTATATTAAAATACATAATCATTGAAATTTTAAAGTTCTAACCATTAGTTGAGGTTCTTTTTTTTTTTTTTTTTGGCATTTATTGATCCTCACTACTACCTTCTCCAAGGTATTCAATCACTTTCTTTTTAAGAGACAAATTATCTTATCCTCTATTATCTACCAACTTTAAATTATCTAGTCTTCCCTCCATTCAAAAGATTATCTTAATTTCCTCTTAAAGTTTTCTATTTCTATTGAATATGTAGAAAACGACTATCTTCATTATCTTCATTCAAATTTTACTTAGGCAAAACAATCCATATCAATTTAAGAGAAGCATTTTCATGATTATCTTCTATTATTTTTTTTTATTTCAAGTTATTTAGTTCACGCATCATCTTTTAGAAAAAATTATCTTCATTTCCTTCTTACGTCAATTTTAACAAAAAAAAAAAAATTTCTTTTAACGAGATGGATTCTTCTAGTTGGCACCATTAATTTGCCAATTTTTGTTTATGTAATTTTATATATTTTTTTTCAAAGAGGAGCCATCTCGCTTGTCTCCATTCCTTATCAACTTTAGGCCATGTAAGAATAATTATCTTGATCATCTATTATCTCACATTGACTTTTATTCATCTAATACATATACTTCACTTTTTGAGTACTTAACCAACTTGTATGTTGTTGAAGATCTTTATCCACTCTCTTGAAAAATCTCAATCACTTTCTTCTCAAATTAAACAAAACAATTATCTTGCTTTTCAGCTCCATGAGAGAATCATCTCAACCATGTTTAATGTATTTTTTTGCTTACTTCAAATTGTTTAGTCTATGGATTTTGGTCCATCTAGAAAAGTTAATTTCTAGAAAAGCATATTTATATAAATTGAGCTATTAAATAAGTTAATCAATACATATTCAATGAGAATTCATTGAATCCTTATTAGATAGCAAGAGAATATTTTGACAAATGTAAATAGACAAGCATGAGAATGCTTATAGTCATTTTAAAATATAGATTTTGAGTAATCTTTAAACGCATTCAATCAAGTGGATAAATAAAAATAAGTTTTAGTCAATTGTATATATTTAAAATAATTTCATATTTAAAATAAAAATGTATTATTTCTTATCTTCTGCCTCTTGATTGCATCACATATATACATACATTTCAAATTTCAAATTTTAATATCATTAATTATATTATGTATAGATTTATTTAAATAATGAAGAGTTAGTACTCAACTTATTCGTCGATTGATATTACTAAGTTATTTTAATGAATATTTTGTCTTCTCTATTTTGTAATACTAAAATTAAGTAACCCATAATGATATTGACTAATAATAGAATCAGTGTCTTTTTTATCATTGAATTGATGGGAAAAAAAACTGGGAATCTTTTTTGCTATATAAATCAATCACTCCAACTCTTTCTTCTCAAATTCAAGTCAATAAACTCAAAGATGGGGCCTTCTCTTGCTTTCATGGCTCCTTATCTCCAACCAATAATAATTCTTTTGCTAGTTTTGGTTGCCTTCAAAGTCTTCAGAAGCCATGGATTTTGGTCTAGAAAAGTGAAGAGATATCATCCCATCGTTGGAACTATATTCCATATGCTTCTAAACTTTAAAAGATTGCAGGATTTCCTCACAGATCTCTCTCACAAACACACAACCTTCAGATTGTATATTCCATCTTAATCTGATTTTCACCTGACCGCAATTGTGGAGTACATACTAAAGACCAACTTTAAAATTATGGCAAGGTGATCCATCGATCTATATATTACTTATGTTTTCATTATTTAGTTAGAAGAATTTAATTTGTTTTGATGGGAATCAGTCCTCTAACACATCTGCTAGACTGATGCCCATATATGATGGAGTAAGAAAATATTCTTGATGCCTAAAATTATATTACCTAAAAGTTATTTTACAATTTTGTTTATTATTTTATATATTTAATTATTTATTTTATATGTATAGATTGAGATAATTACATACAACGTTCAAAACTTATGTAATTATAGAATTAGTATATATCTTTCTTCTTTTTTGAACTACGAGCTCATATTTTATGTGCATCACAATCAAATCATTGATGATTTATTTTATTGTGGATTTTAATATTTTGATGAAAATTCCATAACTAGATGCAAGAACATATATATATATATATATATAAGTGTTTTACGAGAGAGAGAGAGAGGGAGAGAGAGAGAGAGAGAGAGAGAGAGAGAGAGGGGGATGATGTTAAATGTCTCATATTCTTAGAATAAGTGTTTTATGAATTAATTCATCCTATACGTTAAGATTGCATGATTAGCTTGTGGACAAAATCAAGGATAAAACCATTAGGTTGTATGCGCCTTTACACGATCTGATCTGCTCCACTATACGCTTCAATGCATATGATATTGAATTGATGTCTAATACAATACAAATACATATGACTCTGAATATTTGATGACATAAAGCTACCAAATTAATTAGTTTGATCTGATTTGACTTGTTCCTCACATAAATTAATGCTAGTGTTCTAACATATAAAAGAAATTTGCTCTCAAGTCACCTTATCCAATCTTAATAAAAATTAAACATGATTTTATGGTTTTTTTATATCTTCGTTTTTCTTTGAAATTTTCTTTATCTATCAAAACATGATTTTGATATTTAAAAATAAGAAATTTAATATTAATACATAATATTAAATTTTTTTAAATTTTAAATTAATAATTTGATTTTGCAAGAAAAATATGGTTATTTCAAAATTTGGGAATTAACAATTATTTTTCTTAATTATTTTTATAATACTAAACAAAATTTAGAAATCAATTCATTACTAATCAAATAGAGATGCGTAATGTTTCAACTGAACTTAATTAAGACCATAAGCGTGCCAAATATTTCTAAAATTTTTAGAATTATTAACTATCTATAATAATTAAAATAAAACTTATAATAATTATCAATGATAGAAAATAAAGTGAAAAAAATACAAAAAAATATTCTAGGAGACTTAAAACAAGATGCCTAATTAAGGAAAAATCAATTCTTGCTCAATCAATGAATGTATGCATGAGTTTAAGTTAAAGCCCTTAAAAAATAAATGTATTTAATATAAAAATGATTGCATGTATTAATTTTAGATCTCATATTTAAGTTAACAGTGACTGAATTCAAACTTCAAATATTCACACTTTTCACAAGTATTAATTAATACATATGGATAACTTTTTTCATTGGTTATTTGCACTAAATGCTTAATAAAACTCTTAACATCCTGATTAATCTGATTTTTTTAGAATTACTAATAATAATAATCTTGTAAAAAAACATGTTTATTATAAAAAATTATTTTTTAAACTGAATAATTTTTTTTGTATTTGTTTGACCTTATTGATTTTATAAATCTTAACAACTTGGAATTAAATTAGTCATAGATAATGTTTGAATATATTGTCAATAAAAACTCTCTTAAAATCTTGACGATCTAATAAAGGAAATGAAAAGAATAAGATGCTTCCAAAGTGTAATGTTTTGCAATAGACGTTTAGACATCAATATATATAAAGTTTATCTCAAGATTTTGCTTAGCCACACATCAAAGAAAAGCTGAATATGATATATATATATATATATATATATATATATATATATATATATATATATATATATGTCATCATAATGTCATATAATCATCACCAATAAGACTAATGTTTATCATTGACATATTTAAACATCAAAGCTAATTATTGACATCAATTTCATTTCTTTTATTGGCAAATTGTGACCCAACTTTTATTGTCCTATCTTACCTTAGTAGAGAATTATGGGCACATGAATTGAAGTCTTCCATTGTTAGATTGATCTTATTATAGCTTTTAGAATATAAATCGTATGCTCTTATTTTATTGGTTCCTTTTGAATATTTTCTTATAAAGGATCTTATAGAAATATATAAATACCTCATCTTTTTGTAAAAGCAATTCAGCTTGTTCTTTAGCACAATCATGTGTGTGTTAAAACTCTTCACTTGTAATTTCTCTCTTCTTTTGATATAGTGAATTCTTCTCTTTTGTTCGTGATTTTTTCATATCTAAGATTTTTCACATAAATTTTGTGTTATTTTTTTTATTTTTATTTTTGTCATTCATTGCTCTTATCTTATAACATACACCAATCAACACTAGCATTGATACTTTATAACTATCAACATTAATGCATGCAATTTATATTAATGTTGATGCTCATCACCCTTGATGACACCGATGTCTTGTCACTTAAAAGCTAGCTCTTATTGTCATCAATAATGTTGATGGCCTCCATTGCTACTTAGGTTGACATTTATAATTGCCACTATTACCATAATGTTGCAACTATTGCCATTGTCTAAGATTGCTACTAGTTAGTCTCCCCTTTCAAAAAAAGAATCAACAAGCAAATTATGAATTAATTTTTTAGGGTTTCTTATATATGTGAGAAATTTCATTGAAAATTTTAAAGTAAATCTCAATTTCATATACAATCATCAATTGGACTTTTACTACCCAAGAAAGTCTTAGTCATGTACGTAAAAAATAGTAATACTTTAAAGACATGCCACTTATACCCTTTGTTTTGGAAACACACAATAGATGTCGCACTTGAATCAAGATAAAGTACATCTTAAAGGAAATCAATTTGACCTCTTCTATCATATGCTAAAGTCATCAAGTATATAGGGTTGATGTTTGGCTATATATGATAGGGGTTAACATTGGTCAAAGATTGAAGTCACTTATTAGTAAGAAGAGGTATAAAATTCCTCAAGTTTAAAATTCTCGAAATTGAAAGCTCTTATTTTAGCATATCACCGTAACTTATTTATAAGTTTCTAGAATGGCTATCATAATCATTTTTATCAAAAATCAGACCAAAAATTAGACCCAATCATATGTTAAACTTAATTTTTTTTTATCATTTGATATTTTCATGCATATGGTTACCTTAATAAACTTAAAATAGAGTAATCTTAGATTCATCTAGTCATGTTCATGTTTTGACTATAAATACATAAAATTCAAAATACATTTGATTATGTTAGATAACTTTAAAAAATTGATCATATTTTTGAAGATTTGATTTAAGGCCATTTCAACTTAGATTAATTGATTTTTGTTAACGTTGACTCATCTTATTAAATTATGATTTCTTAATGATAAATTATTGAAATTGAAGCTTGAATGATTTTGAACTTGATTTTTGTCATTTTAGTATAAATACTTTATGATTTGAAATCTAAAATTTGTATGAAAATCTATATCACATGATAACCTTTTTTTTGACATCAAATATATAACTTCTAAATAAATTCATATTTAAAATAAAAATCTTATTTACTTGTACTTGTATGATAATCTACATCAATTATTATATATATATATATGCTTTTAAATATAATAAGTCTACATCAATTATAAATATATATATATATATATATATATATATATATATATATATATATATAAGTCTATATAATTATATATATATATATATATTTGTTCGTAGTTTAATAGTATTAATTTCTTTGTTGCGTTATTTTAAATATATTTGCTAGAAATGTCCAAGCTAGAAATGTCTTTCGCAAGCTAGAAGTAATCCATAAATCGACTACAGCCATGTGACAATGTTTCCTTCTTGTCACGCAATTGAAGCACTTACATATTCTCAAAAAAATAAAGCACCACGCATCTTTCTTCTCAATTCAAATTAATCAATCAGAGGAGAGGAGATAAGGCGGTCCTGGTTCTCATGGCTTTCCCCTTCAACTAATCACAGTGCTTCTGCTTTTTATATATATTACAGGAACCCCGCCCACCCTTTCGAGCTCCAGCGCTTGCATTTTACTTTAAATTACGAATACATTCCCTCAAATTCAAAAAAAATAAAAAATTCTTCTAGCAAGCATTTATATATTACATGAGCTTCACTATACACTATAATTTATACCGAATCGTTTCTATCAATTTTCATAAAAAAAATAGGAATGCATTTATGTTTAATAATAAATTATATTTTAAATAATTACAATCGAAAATGCAAATAATTATACTTATTCGAACTCAATTACCACTTACACTTAGGACTATTTGGTTGCGTGGATTTAGAATGTAAAATAAACTGAATGTATTGTAAAAAGAATGCAGTATATTTAGATTATTTTAACTTGTTTGGTTGAAAACTCTACAAATACAAATTCTTTTCTTTTTAAAATAAATAATATAAAGATTTTTAAAGATTATTATTATGGCGACGTCGATATACGGCGTGATGGCCTACTGATGCGGAGGCAACGGCGGTCGCGGCGTGGTCGGCGGTGGCGTGGTGCGTATTCATGGCGGTCGGTGGACGGCGTGGTGGCTGGCCAAACACTTTAGAATCGGTGTATTTTGAATTCGCCCAAATCAGATGAATTCCAAATACACCCAAAATGACCATTCTAATGCATTTAAAATACACTACAAATACATTGAAATTTTACTTTGCACCATACCAAATACTCAAAAAATTAAATTTTTTGCATTTGATTTACTTTAAATTTTAAATACAGACAACCAAACAGCTCCTAAATGTGAAAGTAAATAAAATAATTTGAACATGATTTTCGCACTCACCTAATTTATAAATTTGAGAGAAAAAATAAATAAATTTGAGTAAGTTAATACTTGCCTCCGTTCGTTTATTTAAAGCACAACGCCTAGCGAGGTCTGTTCATAACCAATGACATGTAGTGTTTGCTTCTACTTATCAAGTTTGTTATATTTCCCCATAGCTTTCTCTTCTAAATTAATATTTTTGCAATTAAAAATTCAATCATAATTTTTATTTTTTAGACGAACGGTGGTTGTGTAAAATTTCAGGGACAACTCAATCATGAAAGTTTGAAGGTGTTATTGGGAGATGGAATCTTCGCAGTAGATGGTGAAAAATGGCGTCATCAGAGGAAATTAGCGAGTTTTGAGTTCTCCACAAGAACATTGAGGAACTATAGTAGCGATGTTTTTAAAACAAATGCAGCAAAACTTGCTGACATTATTTTGGAAAAAGCGAGATCCAATATGCCAATGGATATTCAGGTTAATTTACATTTCTAATACCACACAATTTCTATATATTTACATTTTTAATAGCTAAATTTAATGTTGACATATATAAGACTTCAGTTTTAATATCAAAATAAAAATTTATCACAATAACTAATATTTTATTTATGTAAATATAAAATTTTAAGTATTTGACATTAAAATTAGTGTGGCATGCATGTAAATCATTAAAAAAATCAATTTTATTTTAGTAGATTAAGAGCATTTTGTTAATTTTGCAGGAACTGTTTATGAGTTCAACAATGGACTCAATATTCAAAATTGGGTTCGGAGTTGACCTAAAGAGTCTGGATGGATCTCTTGATTCTATTAAATTCACAGAAGCTTTTGATAACGCGAGTGTTTGCATCCTAGGCCGTTATGTTGATGTTTTCTGGAAAATCAGAAGGTTTTTCAACATTGGCTCTGAGGCAAAGCTCAAGGAGGACGTCAAAGTTATTGACGACTTCATATACAAGTTGATTCGTGCGAAAAAACAGCAAATGCTTGTTGAAAAAAATAATTCGGTACAATTTTCATGCACCCTCTTCATTTTTTTTTTTACATAGAGCTTATAATCTCTCTCTCTCTCTCTCTCTCCATCCCCAGCTGTGTGTGTGTGTGTATAATAAATAAGCTTTATGAATGTATGCATCTGTTTCAGGTTACATGGTTCCGTAATGACCAATTGATGAGTAAAAATATCAGTATTAATGATCTATTTTTGATAATAAAAATTCGATTTAGCTCTCTTGTGCTGTGTTGTAGGAAAAAAAAGAAGACATCCTCTCAAGATTTATGAATGAGATGGACCATGATCCAGAAAATATATCATACGAGTATTTAAGAGACATCGCGCTCAACTTTGTTATAGCTGGCAAAGACACCACAGCTGAAACTCTCTCTGGTTCATATATTTGCTATGCAAACATCCTTCTGTGCAAGAAAAATTTTCCAAGAAGTGAAAGAAGCTACCCAGGCAAGAGAAGGTATTCGTGTCAATGAATTCATTGAGAAAATAACTGAAGAGGGTCTTGATAGAATGAAGTACATTCACGCTGCATTATCTGAAACTTTAAGATTGTACCCAGCGGTTCCAATGGTATGCTTCTTCATGACTTAAGTCTTTCAATATATTTTTATCTAGAGATTTTTAATTGGTTACGGCTCTAAAATATATGAATTCACATGTATTGCAGCCTAATATTTAATATTATTGATATATCTTTAGCATCAATACTAATATATTTATCTGCTTGCTTGTTGCTTAGAGGTTTACTCAGTTTCTAAATTATTTTGATAACAATATTATTTAGAAACAGTTGATGAGCTGATATCCTTTCCATTGAATGTATACATATAGAATGCGAAGTGCTGCTTCTCTGATGACATATTACCTGATGGATTCAATGTAAATAAAGGAGACCTTGTGTTCTACTTGCCTTATTCAATGGGTAGGATGGAAGAACTATGGGGACATGATTGTGAAAATTTCCAGCCAGAGAGATGGATAGATGATGATGGATCAATCCGCAATGAAAGTCCTTTTAAGTTTACAGCGTTCCAGGTTAAAAAATTATTATTATTATTTGTCAAATGTTGATCAATTTTGGCTTACCTTTTAAATTAATTTGCCGTAAATTAAAAGAAAAATGATTAATTGGCTGCTTGGATTACTAAATTCTCGGTTTCTTCCGAAGTAACGCGTAATATGAACCAGAATAATTTGCAGTAAAATCAGCCAACCTCCAAATTACATTTAGATGTATTTGATTTTATGACAACTATACATGACATTTTTTACTTGTTTTCTTCTTAATATACTGTAATATTAGTTTAGCTAATTTGAGAGTTTTTACGTTAAAGTAATTTGAATTGCTCCCCATTTTCTTGGAACTAAATATATTCTAAATTAAAATATGTAAGGCTGTACATTATCAAATATTTATTTGCTTGAACAAAACTTTATCCATAAAGGCAAATTATTATCGATCCAATAACTGAATTACATGCATTTATAAATTTCCAACTTTCTGCATGAAAACTTGAAGCGTAAATTAACTCTTAATTTGTATTGGACTTCTGCCTTTCAAGCTGTAAATTCAATCCAAATCTTATTGTCCTTAATCTGCCTCGTGATGCAGGCTGGACCTCGTATCTGCTTAGGAAAGGAATTTGCGTATATACAGATGAAGATCTTCGCAGCGGTCCTCCTCCATTTTTTCAAGTTTAAGCTTAGCTGCAAGAGCGACGATGTCCACTATAAAACTATGCTTACTCTTCACATAGATCAAGGCCTTCATGTTTTTGCATATCTTAGATGAATATCTGTAAATTAATTATGTTGGAGATTTTGTCTACATCAGAAACATATATGTTGATGTATCTCTTTTATGCTGTTGCTTTGTTTGAAGCAAAAACCAAGGAAATGAAATGAAGCAAAATGACTTGTGGTTTTATTATTTATTAATGCGAATTGATTTGAGCCTATTAAATTTTTTTTAATATTTTGATTCACTGAATTTTCCGGCATCTTCAGACAGCCTAATATATATTTATTTTGCTTCACTTTTGAAAGATAAACTGATTGTGCGGCAAAGAAAATATCTTTTACTTTGATTTAGCAAGTAATCTTAATTTATTTAAATCATGAGTTTTAAAATCTCTCTGCCTCAATGTTATATTGTTTTCTGTTTTTTTCTATGCAAATGAAACACATTTATGCCGCAGTTCATTCTTTTTTGTTGTAGTTCGATGATTTTATTTTAATCAGTACAAAAATAACACAACGGCACATAAAAAATCTTGAGGAACAACAGAGAAACAAGCAAATAAGAGGCTTTAAAAGTTTATAACCTTTACACTATTTATCCCTTCAGTGTTTTGTATTGAGCTTATCTCAATAATTAGCTGACTCATAAGATAAAAAAAAGCTGATATATATATATATATAGACACACATGTGTGTGTGTTTCAAAAACATCAAATGTAAAGATATTTTCGAAGCAAAAAAAAAAAATGATAGTGAAGATCATATAATTCTATGATCAAATTATGATCAAATTATACTATCCTTAGGTTAACCAAGTAAATTCGCCTAAACTTAGGTTATTCATGGAGTTTCAAAAGTAGCAATAGATGGCATCTACTATCAATGATGTCTCTATTCAATGATTTGAATGTACATATATCATAAATGGAAAATTAATGAGTGTATTATAGTGATGAGGGATTGAAATGTCGATAGTGGATTGACATCAACATCCTTGATTATATACCATGTTAGTGGTTAAATAGTTATTACTTGTCATTTGTACATCTACATTAAGGGTCATACTCAAGCTCTATCAACTTTGCAATTGATCTTTAGTTTAATTGTGACAAATAATGCTTGACTTAGTGTCAATTATCTACTTAAGAATGATACGGGATGACTTAGAGAAAATGTCCATGGAGACTTATCACCAAGACAAAATATGGAAAAAAAAAAAGCCATTAAATGGCAATACACATACTTCTTCTCAAGGGCCTATTCACAAATGTCTAATGAAGCAAAACAGCATATTAACATTAGCCATAATCTTGAAGAGGCGAAGTAAAATGTCAACATCAAACAATCTCTATCAAAAATTGGAGAATGAAAATATGGATTGACTTTAGGCATAATTAGTTAGATCAGAGGTAGCTAATACTAGTTTGATGGGAGAGCTATTGTCTAAATAAACTTCTTTGGTCTTGCTAATGAATTAACTAAAGAATTTGGAGAAGAAGAATCAGGAGTTGAAGAAATCCATCTCCAAAGATATGTAGCTTATAAGTACAACATGTAATATGACATACAATAAGGAGTCTTTGGCTTCAGAGTAACACTTATAATATATATATATATATATATATATATATATATATATATATATATATATATATATATATATATATATATATATATATATATATATATGATATATACATATGAAGTTGATGCTACCTTCGCAGTTGCTTTAGATGAGAAGGCTTCATTGTTAAAATGGATTGTTGATTCTATAGGCCAACAAGTTTGTCAAGCTCATTTTGAATAAAAAAGACAGTATAAATAAATTTTGCATGAACTTAATACAATAAAATTGGGTTAGGTCAACTGATTTAATATTAAGGATAGGTATGTATCAACTTAAGTGTCTCAAAAAAAAGTTATTTGTGTTCGAGTCATGTGGGGTAGAGTTCAACTTAATTTAAAAACAATGATTTACCTATATGATTTTTATTTTTTATGAGAAAAAAATTAAATTATATTTTTTTAAGTTCACTTGTCTAATTCAGGCAATTATGACATTTATAGGTTGAGTTTAAACTAAACCCTTAGTGAACTCCAAAATAATTATACCTATCTTTCTTATCAGATTGTGTGATTTTGGGATAAATTTTTAGAAGATAAATTAAATTGTAGCTAAAATACTGTCGAGATATTTTGTTTTTATTTTGTGAGAGTTTTAAGGCATGATTCTAGGTTTTGCAGAGTTGCATGACCTCATTATTATTTATTTATTCAATGATAAGAGAGAACTTTCAAATAAAGCTAGCTATAAGGTGTTAAGTGTTTAGCTATTCGTAATAATTTTGATTTTAGATTGAGAAATTAAAGTTTAAGAGGATCTTGTAAGTTTAGGCTAGATATTTACTTGAATGGATAATTTTAAGTTGACTTTAGCTATCAAAGAGTTTTTTGTGAGATCAATTACAATCTACAGTCACTTAAATTAGAATCATAGTATCCACATAAAATTTTCATTATAATAAAGAGAGAGTGTGCTATTATGATATCATAAATACTTATTTTGATAATATCAATACATGTAAAATATTTTTAGCACTTAATTCTAGTATTGTAGTACTACATAATAAACTAATAAATAAATCATGATATCTCAAAATAAATTTAGCTCACCTTATTGTTTGCCAGTTCTTTGATCTCCAAAATCTCCCAATTTAAACCTTATATTTAGGATCTATAAAGTGCTAATCTTAACTTGGTTACTTTAATCTTAGGATTTTCCTAAAAAGGACCTTCATCTTTTTAAGGGAACTTCTTATCAATTAAGTTTTATTGGTGAATTTTTAGTGTACTAAGAATATAATCCTATTTTTGACCTAAAATTGAGTCTTATACTAGTTAACCCAAAATCAAATCTAACTTATTATTAATAAAATGCCTAAACCCAACCCTATATCCTTTATAATGATCCTGAGGTTTCTAAGAGCTAGAAGACCCTCACTAAATCAGTCATTCTTAGCCTGGATCCTTGGCTTGATTGGTTGGCAATCACATCTATTCAGTACCATTGGGTGCTTGTTAATAAATTTTAAGGGTTTCCTCCCCTTTTGGCATTACTGGTTCAAACATCTTATCATTAACTCCTTGAGATCAACTTCCTTGAAGCCCTTAATGCTTGCTTTGTGCTTTCCATCATATGACTTTGCCTCAAACATTGTCATAGACTCCTCAATGCCTTCTTTATAGTCTTTGTGTTGTCGTATTGGCATGGTCTTCAAGATATCATCCTATGTTGGTGCCAAACGACTAACAACTTTAGTCCTCGTGTCTCTTACCTTAATGTCTACAACTAATTATTGACTTTACAATTGTTGACCTCTTAAATTCTCTTATATTTGACAAATCTCAATAGTGGCTATCTTTTACTATTTTTCACTTCTACTAATTTCTCCTCTCTCTTTCCTTTTTTTATTATTTATTGTTATTAGTTAGAAGTGCAATGGATTTTAGTTGATTTATAAAAATGTAGTTTTCTTACATGGAATTTCAATTGTTAGCATTTTTATTATTACTCTAATTTTTAAAATCATTGTTTTTAATTGTGGGCCAAATAAATTTAATTAAAATTGGATTTAACCATTATAGTTTTCATTCAAAATTGTAAATAATTTGTTTGAAATTAATATCTTACTTTATAATGAAAGTTGTATGTTTGTTTCATCTCTTAACTTATATGTGCATGCCTTTATGCCTAAATATCTAATGCCATTAGATCTTATGTTTAACAATTATACATACAAAAATAAAATAAGATAGAAGTTTATTCACACAAATATATATATATATATATATATATATATATATATATATATATATATATATATATATATATATATATATATATATATATATATATATATATATATAGAGAGAGAGAGAGAGAGAGACCACCCATTATAAAATTTGAGTTTTAAGTTTTCAATTCAAAACTTAAAAAACTAACTAGCTACTTTTTGTATTTTTAGCCATTTTGAATCTTAACTTTGAATTTTAACAATTCAAAATTTGTTAGTGGATGATGAAATATTCATAAGGATAAGAGGTTTTATCTAAATGTAAGTAGTTTCTTATGTTCTCTCTTTATGTGTGTATATATTTCTATAAAACGAAGCAATCTCTTTTACAAATGAATCATTTATTCTTTATAAAATTTGATTATTGATTGAAAATTCATAAAATAATCAGAATATCTCTAAGTTCTTAATTTGTGCATCAACATTAATGATTTTGATGTTAATACATGAAAGCTTCTTGTCTATGTATGAACCTTTCCCATATAAAAGAAAAGTACACTATCTTACCTCACTTATACATATGTTGTAAGGTTTTATTATTGGGGCATTTACATACATAGAACACAATTCTTGTATATATATATATATATATATATATATATATATATATATATATATATATATATATATATATATATATGTGTGTGTGTGTGTGTGTGTGTGTGTGTGTGTGTGTGTGTGTGTGTACACATCTAAATCTAAATCTTTAATATTACATCAAAAATAGCATGAATATTAACTTTTTTGTTAAGTGAAATGCATATTTTTATGTAAAGAAAATATGTTTTATAATAAAATATCAAATTTTATGTGTTAGATAAGTGAATGTATAAGAATTACATGCTATGTATGTAAATTTTCCCTTTTTAATGAGTGCCCTCTAGAGAAATAGTGCACCCTTATTTGACCCTTGTGAAACTGGATTAGGCTTTAAAATTATGATAGTAAACAATGAATATAATTACTACCATGCTTATGAAACTTCTAGCTATCTAACTTGTTAATTTTTATTAGAATAGTTTCTTTGTTTATCTATCACATGGAATTGAAAGTTCACCTCAAGCTGTTAACCGACTTGCTCCAAGGCAGGGAATTGATGTGTTTGGAAACAGTTTTGGCTTTTTAAAATTCAGAGCAGAGGTATTTGGCAAGCAGACAAGGATGATTGTATGATTAGACATCAAATTTTTAATTCCTACAACAAATCTATTTAAAATTTTAAATTTTCACCCTTTAATATGAGGCCTTCTTCTATTTAGGATTGAGGGAGGGGGCTGAGATACTGTGTTTTAATTCAGTCTTATAATAATGGCTTAAGTTGTTGCTTCATGGCAGTGATTAAAATCAACTCTAATATTTGTAACATTTTAGTTTCTCATCTTAGTAGGTGTATAGTGCTACTCTTAGAATAATTATTTTAAGGAAGATTTATATACATACCACACAAAATTTGTATGAATTTACATATCTAATACCCAAAGTATGATATTTATTTATTTAATATTTTCTCATGCCTGAAAATGGTTATTTCACTTTTAAAAAGTGAATTATAATGATATTTTTGATGTGATATTTAAGAATGAGGTGTTATATATATAAAAATTAAATTTTAGATATTAGATATATGAAAATATAAAAATTTTGTGGTATGAATGTAAATCCCCCTAACTTTAAACATCAAAAATGTGATTCAGAAATTTAATCATAGCATATGTAGCCAATATCAATGGATATATTAGCACACTCATCCTAAGATTGTTTATTCTGATGCCAAACTTTTCTACACATAATTATATCATATTTAAATGATATTTTGAATTTAATTTCATTTATTTTTAGTTAATTACATTCCAACATATTGTAAAAGACATTGAATCACATTATTTATTATATAAGCTTGTAGTCATCTGACACTTAGAAGTCATCTAACACATTAGTATGCATTGTTTCTTCTCTTATTCTCTATTTCCTCCAAACCATTATTTAAAATAAAAAGAGATTGTGGGCTCCAAAAATTCTCCACCGACCTCTTCGATGAAAAGAGTGTTTAAAGTATTGGTGTAATTTTTATAAGGCAGATGAAATAGTAGATAAGACACTACCCAGAGATTTGCCCTCCTTTTGTGAGGACTTTAGATCTGGTTCTAGGTTTCCTATAGGCGCAAGCACCTATAGTTAATTATCCTTCTCAATGCTGAGAGAGAACTTTCGATTAAGGCTAGTCGTTAGATCACTAAATGCATATCGTATAGTAGCAGCATGTGGAGTTTTGAAATTTAGAATTTATGAAATTCATTATGTTTAACTTAAAGAGGATGGTTGGGGAACGATGACGTGCTCGATCCCATTCATGGTTGGTTATCTCATTCGCGTCCTAGTCTACTTAGTCAGAGGAGGTAGTCGACCCAACCTGACAGAAGGATCCTTGCCAGCAACTGTGGGTTGCATCGTCCAAGGGGACCTTGTAGACATGGGGTGGTGTTTGTCTAAGGTGACAGGCTTAAGTCCACCTTAGCTAACAGAGGGCTTGTTACCTATCAAGTGCACTCTATAATTCATGAATCAAAGTACTAGTCATTGGGGAGCATAAGGGCTATAGTCGTGACCATAATATAATGGTGTCATTTGGCAGCAGCCATCCAATCAGAGGACTATGGTCGTAATTACATCATATGTGAAGCATATTGGCCAAGCCACACAGTCAGAGGACACAAGTCACGTCCTTGCTGGCATGAGATTGATTGAGAGTGAACATAATTGTGTACTTAATTTGACATTGGCTCCTTTATGAGCTAGAATTTTCTTAATTTGTCACCTCTGACAAACGGTTGCAGAAGGTGGGTTGGATTGAGTTTTATTTTGAGTTATAAATAGTGAATTTTATTTAACAATTTAGAACTTAGTAATTTATCTGATTTTATTTGTACTGATACTTGACTTTGATTAATTTGATTTGAACTTTTAAGCACATTTTGATGATGAATATCCCCTCCAATTGAAATCTTCATTCAACACAGCCATCATCAGGGTTTAATCAAATTCTCTTCTTGGTGATTAAGCATTTGATTTAGAATCAATCCTGTCAACTCCTATTTTCCAAAAAGAATTGGATTGATTAAGTGGGACTTATGACTTCATCATATAGATAAAGTGGGCCATATAAGTCTATTTTTAATTTCATTAAATTTTGTGCAATTTATATAATTTATAGATTTTATGAGGCAATTAAGGCTATACTTAAGACACTCCTCGTGAAACGTGTAAATCACTTGAGGATGCTTGCACACTTCTTAAAGTATTACATTTGAATTCATCTCATTATATGCACAAATCTTGAAACAATGAGTTGAAGTCAATGATTGCTTCGAAATACATGCCATATTATTTCAAAAAAGAATATTGACACATATTTCAATGTATTGGATGCTAATTTTCTTCTTCGGATGTGTGCTCAATTGACTTGTTATTTTCAGTTACTCATACACATATTGATATATAGTTTATGCATTGCACCACCTTGATATATGTGCATAACTCATTTCTTTAAATTACTTGCTTGCATTTTGAGGTAATAAACTTGAGGGTATGATGCCTTAAAATCATGAAGATGCTTTTTGTTCACATGCATCTTAATGTAAATAATTTGAATTCAACATATTGTCATTTTAAAATATATGCAAGTTTTATTATCTTCATCCACATTATCTAGTCATCTCACACAAATGAGTATTTTACTTTTCTATCTCTTTATTTTTTTCTTCATATGATTGTCACTTAATGAAGAAAATTTCATTTTACTTCTATAAATGAGGAGGGTGAGGAGGTTCCATTTCCACCATCTCTCATTCTTTCCATTTTACACTTTCAAAAATCTTGAGTGAGCTTTGAAGATTACCTAAGTGTTGCTTGTAGGTACATCTTCTTTAATCCCATTTAAATATATAGAATTCTTATCTTCTTCTCTTTTTTTTATTTGCATTTATTATTAACCTTGATTGAATTTTTTTTTTGTATTTGATTAGATTTTTAATCAATTATGAGTATGTTTTATTATTATTCTATAAGTCCAGATGTTCATAAAATTTGGCATCTCCACTAGCCGGGGAGATTTCTACTAAAATTAGGCCTACCAACTCATCTAAAAAGACGCGCATGGGTGGTGTTTTGCAACACCACAGCCGTAAGTCCTCCAACCTATCCATCTAAAAAGACGCTCATAGGCTCTTCGAACAATTGCATAAAATTAAATGCAATATATTTTGTATATCCACATACATTTCATTTATATATTTGCAAGCAAGGTGGCAACCAATATATATATATATATATATAATTGGAAAAGAGAGAGAGAGAGAGAGAGAGAGAGAGAGAGAGAGAGAGTTTGTTTTTTATTTTTTTAGTGAGAGAGAGAGAGGTGAAGGTTTATCGTAGGGAAAAAGGAGTAAACTAATAATAATAATAACTTTTTTTAATCTCTGTGAATCTGAGAGGGAGTGAGAGAGATAGAAAGAGAGAGCGAGGGAGGAAGAGAGTGCAGGATCTCAATTTGGAGAGAAAAGAGAGAAAAAAAAGTTTCTTTTCTTTTTGTTAGAGAGAGGAAGAGAGAGAGAGAGACGGAGAGAGAGCAGAATATATATATATATATATAATAAAATAAACTTCTTTGTCATTCAGTAAACTGAAAGAGAGAGAAAGAGAGAGAAAGGAGAGGAAGAAGAAAAACAAATAAATAAATGTGGGCTCCAAAAATTCTCTACCGACCTCTCGACAATATTTGAATTGAAGAGAGTGTGATTTAAAAATATCGGTGTAATTTTCAGAAAGCAAATGGAATAGTAGATAAGACACTGCTCAGAGATTTCATCCTCATTTGGTAAGGAATTTAGATCTAGTTCTAGGTTTTCTATAGGCGCAAGCCTATATAATTAATTACCCCTCTCAATTCTGAGAGAGAATTTTTGATTATGGCTAGTCGTTAGGTCGCTTAATGCAGCGTATAGTAGCAGCATATGAAGTTTTAGAATTTAGATTATGAAATTCATCATTTCAACTTAAACTGGATGGTTGGGGGAATGATGATGTGCCCGATCTAGATCCCATGGTTCCATCATCCCGGGCAGTCGCGGTCCCTATTCTACTTAGTCAGAGGAGGTAGTCGACCCAACCTGATAGAAGGATCTTCATCAGCAACACATTGGTTATATCATCTAAGAAATCCTTATAGACCTGGGGTGGTGTTTTTCTATGGAGGAAATCTTAAGTCTATTTAGCTGACAAATGGTTGTTTGCCCTATTAAGTATACCCTATGATTCACAACTCAAATGACAGAGCCATTGGGGAGCATACAAGCTACGATCGTGATCATAATATAGTAGAGTGCCAAACCACGATCGGAGGACTCGTCGTGCTTGCTTCATCATGGAGCCTTCTTGGCTAAACCACATAGTCGGAGGACAGCCATGTCCTTACTAAAAGATTGATTGAGAGTGAACATGTAGAACACTTGATTTGACATTGGCTTCTTTGTGAGCTAGAGTTTTCTTAATTTGAGAAGGTGAATGGATTGAGTTTGATTTATGTTTTTAGTGATAGAGTTTCATTTAAGCAGTTTCAGATTACTACTTAATTTGATTTGAAGAATTGATTAATTTGAATATGTTTAAGAGCTTTAGATCCTGTCAACTCTGTTTAGTTGCTAACAGAAGATTAGATCTACTGTCACCTGATAGAATCAGTTTCTTAAATATTTCACTGATTTGAAACTCTTATTATAGGTTTTTAGGTTTTGTTAACTAACCCAGCCTTAAGACTAAACCGGGAAGCAATCTACGCAGCATCCTCACATTTGAATTTAACCATTCAACATAGTGTCGAGGCCCATGCGGTGTATTTGAGAATGCCTTAATTAATGTCTTATGTTTAGTTGTACAAAGTATTATGAATCCAGTGGCATAAAAGATGTTGTAAATTGATCTAGTATCTTATTCAATTTTTCATATTAATATTTAATTGATTCTCATTTAGCCTGCACAGCCTTTTCACACATTAAAATTTGCACTTTAAATCTCTATGTTCGAGCACATGCATGCCTTTATAGCTTAGATGATTTTATATAATTAATAAAATTATTAATTTTTGAAAATCATAATTAAAATGAAATTCCTTAATTTTTGATTAATGGAACCCTATGACTTTTGTATAATTGGATTTAGTATCGCCTTTTGTTTGCTTGTACAAAGAGTTGCAGATCTGGTGATGATTTTTTATTTTGAAGCTACAAATTCAAAGGATAATTTAGTTTGTTATTTTAAAAGAAGATTTATCCCTTAAAGTAATTCTCATTTTCCCCCTCTTTTTATTCAAACTTTCTTACATTCGTTTTCCCCCTCTTTTTTTATTCGAGCTCTCCTACATTCATTTTCCCCCCTCCTTTTCTTTTGAAAGCAAACAATTCACTACCTCTTCTAATTTCTATAAATAAGGCCAAGAGGGAGTCTCCTATTCTATTCCATCTATTTGAAGGGTTGGAGTTAGAGCATTTGAAAGGGAGCAGTTCATTGCATGAAGTTCTTAAGTCGATTCTTTTACTTTTCATTTTTTTTCTAAGTCATGAGATTTTGACAAAATTTTGACATTTCAGGGGGGCGACTAACTTGGCTTACTGGGTGCCCTCGAGCGTCAAGTGTCTTTCGACCTGCAATAATTTTCATCTCATCGCCCTCATGACGAGACCTTCAAACCTACAAAGAAACACAAGCATGTATATGTATCCACATTCACATATCTCACATGTTCTAACTAATCTTTCTGCATGTTGCAAAGGTCGGCAAAGAGATGGGGTTAGATATGCCGGAAACCAAGAAAAGAACCTGCCTCTTGATGGTGCTGCTTCTCTGGCTGCGGTGAGGAAAATTTGAAGAGGTAATGCGAGGAATGAGATGCCAAAAATTAAAAGAAGAACCCGCTTCTTGACGGTGTTGCTTCTCTCGATTGCGGCAAAGTGAAGATTGAAAAGGTGATGCAAGGAGGGCGACACTGAAAATTGAAGAAGAACCTGTCTCTTGATGGTGTTGCTTCTCCTGATTACGGCGAAGTGAAGATTGGAAGGGTGATGCAAGGAGGGCGATGCCGAAATCGAAAGAAGAACCAGCCTCTTGACGATGTTGCTTCCTCCGTTTGCAATGAAGCAAAAATTTGAAGGATAATGCGAGGAGTGTGATGCCGGAAACCTAAAGAAGAACCCTCCTTTTGATGGTGTTCTTCCCTGGTTGCGGTGAAGGAGATTGCGGAGAAATGAAGTAGGAAATTTGGATTTGGAAAATGGGGGAATTTTTGGATTAAGAAAATGAGAGAATTTGAAAATTGATTTTCAGTTTTGGTGAAAATGATGGAAAAACAAGGGTGAATTTTCAATTTTGGTGGAAAAAGAGGGAAATCGGAGAGCCAAAATAAATTTAAGGGAAGGAAAAGGCGCAATTTCAGTTTTGTGTGAGGAAAAATGAAATCTATTTTTTTTGTGGAAAAGAGGGAAGGAGTGAAATGGAGAAGGAGAAGAAAAAGGAAGGAAGATCACCTTTTGGAAGAGGAGAAAATGGGAGAAACTGGAGAAAAGAGGAAGGAATGGAAGTATCACCTCTCTTTTGGTTGAAGTAGAAAGGCCCAGAGGGAACAGTTGGAGAGGCTTGAGGGAGCGGTTGGCCGAGCATGAGGGTGCGTGCGTGGGTTTCCTTGAGAGAGGCGTGTGAAGGCTTCCTGCGACATCGGATCGCATGAAGGGGAAGGTTGGCTTGTGCTAGTGGAGGGAGAGGAGTCGTCAAGGGGATTAGCCGGGTTCACTTAGGGCTAGGATTAGATTTAGATTTTTTTCTAAATTGATTTTTAAATTGATTAATCATTTTTAATGTGAATTTTATGCCAATAAAATCACATGGTCAATATATATATCAATTTAATATTATTCTGATGTTTCGAATGCAACAGCGCAGTCCATTTCATAATCGGAGATCGTTTGGTTCAAATCAACATCAAATTAGGTCAATTTCAGCTCAAAATGTGTGTCGCCACTTTCGACTGCTCGACATTCATGCAGAGTTGTCTGAATTAAGTATGAATAATTTTATTTGATAGATTCTGACATTTCAAAGCTAACGGCGCAATCAATTTTGTGAATGGAGGTTGTTTGGTTTTCGTCGGCACCTCCTGACCTCGCTATACATGCAGACACGTTGATGACTCGAGCGCTTGATTGGTTGATCATCAAGTCATTTAATATTTATATTCTAATCAGTTTTGATGTTCTGAATGCAATGGCAAAGTCCGTTCATCGATTGGAGATCATTTGAGTTGATTTTGGTGACATCATGTGCATTTCAACCTCGATTTGCGAGGTGTCATTTCAAATAATTCGTCATTTGCATAGGCTTATCCGAATTAAGCATGGACAGTCTCATTTGATAGTTTTTGATATTTTGAAGCTAACGACACAATCAATTTTATGAACTGAGATTGTTCATACATCATGGAAGCTTCCCGACTTCAATATGTGCGTCGACACATTGATAGCTTGATCACTTTATCGGTCACTCTTTAGATTATGCAATATTTATATTTTAATCAATTTTGACATTCTAAATATGACGGCGAAGTCTATTCATCGATCGGAGGTCATTTCGACCATTTTCAATGCACGTGTATTTTGAGCTTCGAATTACGCACTGTCATCTCCGAAGTCCGTCAAACTTGACTTGTAGGCTTGACCCGACTTATGACACATATGTGGAGGTCAGCAATAAATAAAAGATTTTCTTTATTTTCTCTGTAAGTTATGAAGAGAGGGAGAAGGAGAGTAGAAGAGAAGCTGATGAAAGCCAATACGTGAAGTGAAAGGAGCTGGCTTGAGGAATGGACGAAGAGGGAGAGATGCATAGAAACCTACTTTTTGAGAAACCAAAAATGAGATAGATGTTTGGCTGAGTAATCAGAGATCAGGAACACGAGCTGGACGTCGAAATAAAAAAGAAACCAAAAGAAAAATCTCTCTCTCGGAGCCACTGTGAAATGAGAGTTTTTAATGGGATGGCTTTTGAGTTGATTTTTTATTATTATTACTTTTAAAACATCCCACTGGATGGATAGCATGATGGACTGGCTCCGAACCATGAGAAAAAATTACGTCCGGAGTCCGCACGTAGCTTTATGTCCGAACTCCAATCCTTGGCCGATGTGTGTCCAGCATTTTTTTTTCCATTTTAGCGCTTAACGGCGCTGTAACTGGATGGACGATGTTGTAAATGGACTGCGCATTCACGACACCATTTACGCTTACCCTGACCCAACCCGGCCCATCTCGTTCAAACAGTGGGAGAAGAAAAATGAGACGGCCGTCGTTTGACATTCCTTATCATAGAATAGTTTAGGGCTTTCTTTCGAAGTAGGAATTTTTCTCAGCTCAGCACCCGCTCTCAATCGGGGCACGTCCGGCCTTTACTCAGTGATTTAGCAAATCTTTCAAATCAAAATTTGAGGTATTGTAAGCAACTACATGAGGTATTTACATTTGCATTCTCTAACTTTGGAGAGTACAACCATTTGAGGTTTTCTCTGTTATTCTCACCATCCAGTAGGTGAACATTTGATTCCTTTAAATGAATGGAACATGTTGTAATAGTTTTTGGAGATATTTTGCATGTGTACTCTCTATACTGTCATGATGGTACACGCCATTATTTTCAAAATTTTGAACTATTTAGCCTTGTGAAATGTTTAGTATATCACATGGTAGGATGTTTGGTGTTGTTTCATGATGAATTATGTGGCCTATTTAGGGATAGTATGTTCAGTCGATGGCATTAGAATTTGTTTGTAGGTTGATTTATGGTTATTTGCTTCAATTTTGCATGTGTACACTTTCTACTCTTAGGAGAGTACAACCCATTTTGATATTTTTTTTAAAAATACTTCTATCCTTGTTTGGATACAATATGCTCAGTACATGGCTTTAGAAGTAGATTGAAAGTTGATTGCTTGGTTTTTAGGGGTTTTTTGTATCTGTACTCTCTGTACTCTCATGAGAGTACAGATAATTTTGGGCATTTTTTCTAATTTCTTTGGTCTGTTTGGAGGAAATATGTTCATTACATTCCATTGGAAGCAATTTGGAGGCTGTTTGGTCAGTTTTTTAGTGTTATTTTGCATCTATACTTTCTATACTCTCTTGAGAGTACAGATGATTTTGCTAATATCTTTCCACTTTCTTTGGCCTGGTTGTTGAGATTAAGATCATTACATTCCATTGGAAGCAATTTGGAGGCTGTTTGGATAATTTTTAGGAGATTTTTGCATCTATACTCTCTGTACTCTCTATACTCTCATGTGAGTATAGAGCATTTTGCTAATATTTTTTCACTTTCTTTGGCCTACTTGGAGGAAATATGTTCATTAAAATCCATTAGGAATAATTTGGAGGTTGTTTGGTTAATTTTTTAGTGATATTTTGCATCTATACTCTCTGTACTCTCTTGAGAGTATGGATAATTTTGCTAATATTTTTTCACTTCTTTTTTGGCCTGGTTATTGAGATTATGATCATTACATTCCATTGGAAGCAATTTGGAGGCTATTTGGTTGGTTTTTTAGTGTTATTTAGCATCTCTTTGTACTCTCATGAGAGTACAGATGATTTTGGCCATTTTTTTTCAATTTCTTTGGCCTGTTTGGAAAACATATGTTCATATAATCCATTACGAATAATTTGGAGGTTGTTTGGTTGGTTTTTAGTGTTATTTTTTATCTCTTTCTCTCTTGAGTATAGATAATTTTGCATTTTTCTAGTTTCTTTGGCCTAATTGTTGAGATTATGTTCATTACATTCCATTGGAAGAAATTTGAAGGCTGTTTAGTTAGTTTTTTAGTGTTATTTTGCATCTATACACTCTATACTCTCTTGAGAGTACAAATGATTTTGCTAATGTTTTTCCACTTTCTTTGGCCTGGTTGTTGAGATTATGATCATTACATTCCATTGGAAGCAAATTGGAGGCTATTTGGATGATTTTGGAGAGATTTTTGCATCTGTATTCTCTGTACTCTCTTGAGAGTACAGATGATTTGGGCATTTTTTTTCTAGTTTCTTTGGCCTGGTTGTTGAGATTATGTTCATTACATTCCATTGGAAGTAATTTGGAGGCTATTTAGTTAGTTTTTTTAGTGTTATTTTGTATATGTACTCTCTTGAGAATACAGATAATTTTGCAAATATTTTTCCACTTTCTTTAGCCTAGTTGTTGAAATTATGATCATTACATTCCATTGGAAGTAATTTGGAGACTGTTTGGATGGTTTGGGAGATTTTTGCATCTGTACTCTCTGTACTTTCTTGAGAGTACATATGATTTTGGGTATTTTTTTTCTAATTTCTTTGGCCTGGTTGTTGAGATTATGTTCATTACATTCCATTGAAAGTAATTTGGGGGCTATTTGGTTGGTTTTTTAGTATTATTTTATATCTGTACTCTCTATACTCTCCTGAGAGTACAAATGATTTTGCTAATATTTTTTCACTTTCTTTGGCCTGATTGTTGAGATTATGATCATTACATTTCATTGGAAGCAATTTGGAGGCTATTTTGATGATTTTGAGAGATTTTTGCATCTGTACTCTCTGTACTCTCATGAGAGAACATAACATTTTGCTAATATTTTTTCACTTTCTTTGGCCTGTTTGAAGGAAATATGTTCATTACAAATCCATTAGGAATAATTTGGAGGCTGCTTGGTTAGTTTTTCTGTATTATTTTGCATATGTACTCTTTGTACTTTCATGATAGTATAGATGATTTTGGACATTTTTTCCAGTTTCTTTGGCCTGTTTGGAGAAAATATGTTCATTATAATCCATTAGGAATAATTTGGAGGCTGTTTGGTTAGTTTTTTAGTATTATTTTGCATATGTACTCTCTCTACTCTCTTGAGAGTACATATAATTTAAGGCATTTTTTTTCCACTTTCTTTGGCCTGGTTGTTGAGATTATGATCATTACATTCCATTGGAAGTAATTTGGAGGCTGTTTGGATAGTTTTTGAGAGATTTTTACATCTGTACTCTCTGTACTCTCATGAGAGTACAAAGCATTTTGCTAATGTTTTTCCACTTTCTTTGGCCTATTTAGAGGAAATATGTTCATCACAAATCTATTAGGAATAATTTGGAGGCTACGTGGTTAGTTTTTTAGTGTTGTTTTTGCATACTCTCAGTACTCATGATAATTTGGGCATTTTTTCTAGTTTTATTGGCCTGGTTGTTGAGAATATGTTCATTACATTCGAGTGGAAGCAATTTGGAGGCTGTTTGGATGATTTTTGGGGAGATTTTTGTATCTGTACTTTCTGTACATTCTGTACCCTCTTGAGAGTACAAATGATTTTGCTAATAATTTTCCACTTTCTTTGGCTTATTTGGAGGAAATATGTTCATTACAATCCATTCGAAATAATTTGGATGTTGTTTGGTTAGTTTTTTAGTATTATTTTGCATCTGTACTTTCTTGAGAGTACAGATGATTTTACTAATGTTTTTTCACTTTCTTTAGTCTGGTTGTTGAGATTGTGATCATTACATTCTATTGGAAGCAATTTGGAGGCTGTTTGGATAGTTTTTGGGGGATTTTTTCATCTGTACTCTCTTACTCTCTGTACTTTCATGAGAGTATAGAGCATTTTGCTAATATTTTTCACTTTCTTTGGCCTGTTTGGAGGAAATATGTTCATTATAATCCATTAGAAATAATTTGGACGCTATTTGGTTAATTTTTTAGTATTATTTTATATCTGTACTCTCTACTCTCTTGAGAGTACTAATGATTTTGGCCATTTTTTCTAGTTTCTTTAGCCTGGTTGTTAAGATTATGTTTATTACATTCCAGTGGAAGCAATTTGGAGGCTGTTTGGATGGTTTTCAGGGGATTTTTATATATGTACTCTTTGGCCTTCTTGCTAACAGAGAAGTATTCGCTCTGTACAGAGTGTATGTCTCCTATTTATATATTTCATGCTTGTATTGGGTAAGTTACCCCACAGAAATGTAGGGTATTATGATTCAATCCTTGTTTGTATAGATAGAAGCTAGAATTTATAAACGTTCTCATCTTTTCTTGCAAAGTTATGAAATATGGCTGAAGGAAAGTAAAATATTCATCCATATCACCGATAGTGTGTCAATACTCTTCCAATTATAGATAATTAGCACTAGACACTCCTGGTTGGGCATATTAAGCTAGGGGCTTGGTATTTTTATGACTCATTACCAAAACCAACCCATAAGGCCATTCTTCCTGAGATTGTAAGAACTATTTTCAATTTGGTTCCCCTAAACTTTTTTTTTTTGCCAACTTACTGACTATACTTCTTGCTATTCAGATCAAATTACTTGTTGAAGATACTGGCCAATCTTTTGTGAGCAATCTCATAAAATGTACAATCAAAATGGGTGAGTGGCGGTCAAGATAACGTGTTGATGCGGGATGTTTGTCTGCAAGTACAAAAGAATCAACAAACCCCAGTGGTGGTGACCACCATGATTGGCCCAAGAAGATGAATTGTTTTAGGGCTGAGTTTGCTTACGCTATCTTTTGTTTGACAATGAAAAATCCAAGCTAAGAGTTGTACATTTGAAGTTTGATATTTTGCAATCACTATTTACAAGCTATTATTTATTGTCTTAAACCTTTTCTAGAGATAGCATGTGCACAATCTGTTTATGTTCTCCAACTTTACAGGTGTGCTCTCTGTACTCCAGCTAACATTTAGTTTATTATTTTCATTTATTCAGGGCAATTTGGATAGAACATCTTGTGTAAATACCATTTAAAATAGTTATTTGGCTGTTGGGTTGCCTATCTAAGCTCTCTTCAATCATCTAGGTTGCCAGGAACCTTAATGTTAGACTTCTTAACTTATTTTGCATATGTACTCTCTGTACTCTCTTGAGAGTACACAGAGTATTTCATCTAATTTTTTTAATTTTTATGGGCAGTTTGGATAAAATATGTTTAGCAGAAAACATCTACAATAATTTGGTTGATGTTGGGCTACTTTAGTGAGATGTGTTTCATCTGTACTCTCTGTACTCTCCTGAGACTACAAAGTATTTCTTCTATTTTCTTTTCAATTTTCCTAGGCAGTTTGGATAAAATATGTTTAACAGATCACTGCGCAATTTGGTTGATCTTTGGTGCTTTAGTGAGATGTGTTTCATCGTACTCTCTGTACTCACGAGAGTACAGTATTTCATCTAATTTTTCAATTTTCCTGGCGGTTTGGATAAAATATGTTTAGAGAACATATGCGACAATTTGGTTGATGCCTTGATTAGATGTGTTTCATCTGTACTCTCTGTACTCTCCTAAGAGTACACAAAGTATTTCATCTGATTTTTTTAATTTTCATAGACAGTTTGGATAAAATATGTTTAGTAGAGAACATATGCAGTAATTTAGTTGATGTTGGGCTGCTTTAGTGAGATGTGTTTCATCTGTACTCTCTGTGCTCTTCTAAGAGAATAGATTATCTCTTCTATTTTTTTAATTTTCTTGAGCAGTTTGGATAAAATATGTTTAGCAGAGAACATCTGCATCAATTTGGTTGATGCTGGGCTGCTTTAGTGAGATGTGTTTCATCTGTACTCTCTGTACTCTCCTAAGAGTACAGAGTATCTCTTCTTGTTTTCAATTTTCTTGGCTTTGGATATAATATGTTTGGAGAATATCAGAACAATTTGGTTGATCTTTGGTGCTTTGGAGATGTGTTTCATCAGTACTCTCTGTACTCACGAAGTCTATTTCTTCTATTTTTTTTCAATTTTCCTGGGTAGTTTGGATAAAATATGTTTAGCAGAGAACATCTGCAGTAATTTGGTTGATGCTGGGCTACTTTAGTGAGGTGTGTTTCATCTATACTCTCTGTACCCTCTATTCCATTGCAAGTAGTTTAGGAGGCTGACTATTAGAATATTTGAGGTGTTTTGTAGCTGAACTCTTTGTATTCTCCTCTTACTACATATTATTTTTTTAATTTTTTCAGTTTTTTCCAATTTTTTTCTTTGCAGGTTGGGGAGGGATTGTTTACTATAACCTTAAAGTAGTTTGGTGGCTCCTGGGTTGCTTTTTTGATGAGTTTTTTTTAACAGTTTTGCAAGTGTACCCTATACTCTCACTCAGACTCTTTATGTTATGCTGTACTCTCTATCTTTGTACTCTCTATCTCTGTCTCTCTACTCTATTCTCTATTCTCACTCTCTATTCCATTGCGTAATTTTGGAGGCTATTAGAATATTTGAGGTATTTTGTAGAACTCTTTGTATTCTCTCCTCATTCTGATTATTTTCTTAATTTTTTCCATTATTTTCCATTTTTTCTTTGCAGGTCGGGGAGGAATTATTTATTATAACCTTAAAGCAGTTTGGAGGCTCCTGGGTTGCTTTTTTATGAGTTTTCTGAGCAGTTTTGCAAGTGTACCCTCTGTACTCTCTATACTCTCTGTACCCTCTATACTCTTTATGTTGTATGTACTTTCTGTACTCTCTGTACTCTCTGTACTCTTTCAACTCTACACTCTCTGTACTCTTCTAATCATGGGTAGTTGATATGATATTGTTTATGTTTCTATGATGATTTCTTTACTTGTTTGGAGAAAATATGCTTAATTTTGATATTCAAATTATATCAAATTTTAAATTCAGATCAACTAAAAAAGTGAAGTTAAAATATACATTATCTGAAAATTAATAATTACAGTAATTTGTATTGTGTAATATCTAAAAATTACGATTGAATGATACTTGGTATGTCAAATCGGACGCTAGTAATAAACCATTATACTCAGTCACATTCATAATACCATAATCTGAAAGTATGAAGGAGAAGCAATATCAACTTATTAACATGTGACTTAATATAAGTGGGTACGATTATTAAACTTAACTCTTTAATAAAGAAAATTATGTTCTTTAAAAATGTGCTAGAATTTTTTAAATGTCTGAAATTAGTTTCTATCTATCGAAATCATGCTTCTTAGAACCTACTATCTACTAAATCATGTGGTGCCTAAAATAGACAAATAAACTATCAAACATGCAGCTTAGCAACGTCTTATTCAGAAATATAAATTTTGAGGGTAGTGTAGAGCAAATTCTTTATTTTAAGATGATGAATTTTTTTAAACAATATAATAACTGAAAGTATCATCATAATTAAATTAATATTATTGATAAATTTATAAATAATTAATAAACTAATATCATCAGTACTAATATCATCTTCATTACACATTTTTTTCTTCAAGTTCTATTAATCTTATTAATAGGAACATACGGGCTTATCAAATTTTGTAATCATGCAATAAAAATTAATTCATAAAATATAGAGTACTTTATAGAGTATATATCAAACTATGTAATGCTTGCAATGGAAATCAGTTCATCCTCTTAAGCAAGGTAGAGTCATCAATCAGATACTGAATTTTGGTAAAATATAATAGGGGATAAACATCAGTACATCATTCAACATACATCAAAGACTGGTTGAATTTCATAAGCTACCAGTATAAATTTAGTAATTGGAAATTGGACCGTCAGTTAAGACCTATTAGTTTTTTTCTTTTAGGGGAAAGTAGAAATTTTATTGCCACAGTCAAAGGATTACAAGGTTCTTAATAGGGGATAAACTCAATAACTACTGCTTAAAGAGCTACAAAAGAGAGAAAATCCCTAAATACAATCAAACATCAGAGGAAAAGAAAGCTAAGGGTATAAATAGAGCAAAGGAGCAAGCAATTGGCCAGCCATCAGCAGAAACTCTTGAGGATAAGAGAAGTGTATGCTTCTAGAAGAGAAGGAACCTACAAAAAAATAAGTATAATCTGCAAACATCTGGAAAGAAGAATTAGCATAATTAAAGTGATACAAGTTAGGTTGAAAGTAAAACAATGTAATGAGAGTGATATGGAGAAATAGGTGGAGAGAGGCTCAGGCTCAGTCACACCAAATTGGGACTGTCTCTAGCATGAGCATCCAAACTTCAAAGGAAGGGTTACATCACGCATGCTACTACCAGCCAAGGAATGGGTGAAGTCATCCCAGCCATCATAGCGTACAAACCTGGGGAAAAATGGTAGCCAATTTGATAGAAATCTTGTGATCTTAGCCAACAACACCCAGACGGTAAAGGGTTGCTAACTCTTTCTAAGATAATAAACATGAGACAATGCAAGCATAAGATAAATCATAGCCAACAATACCCCTAACCACACAACATCACTAATCACAATTACACTACCAAGGTATAACCACATTCACATATGCAAGCATAACAAAATTATATTGGTAAAGGGATGGCCAGAACCAACATTATATCGAGAATGCATAGTCCACAACCCAAAGCAATCCCCAGTGAGGAAATCATGATCAATACGATGGTATCTATCAACATTTAAATAACATCATACCCCAATATACTCACGTGTCAAAAGAAATAAGAATCGATTGAGATATTGGATAATTCCATACAAAGGCACATTTAATAAGGATGATCACATGGCGGTCAACGGACCAAAGTTGCAAGAATCCGGACATTAGGTAGCCTTTATCAAACACCGACATGAAAAACCACTCAGTTAGTAGCCAGGAAAAAAACCAAGCAGAAAATAATTGACCAATATTAATGTCCATTTGGGCCTTTCTAGTTTCAAACAAGTTCTGTACTCTTTGTACTCTCTATACTCTCTGTACTCTCATGAGAGTACAGAGGATTTAGCTCATTTTTTCCACTTTCCCTGGCCTGTTTGGATGGAATATGTTTAGTAGATTCCATTAAAAACATTTTGGAGGCTGACTGGTAGTTTTTAGTGATATTTTGCATCTGTACTCTCTATACTCTCTGTACTATCTGTACTCCATGTACTCTCTATATTCTCTATACTCTCTATACTCTCATGAGAGTATAGAGTATTTTGGTAATATTTTTCCTCTTTCTTTGGCCCGTTTGGAGAGAATATATTCATTATATTCCATTAGGAGCAATTTAGAGGCTATTTAGATAGTTTTTTAGTGTTGTTTTGCATCTGTACTCTCTGTACTCTCCTAAGCATGGGCTGGAGAGTATAGATTCAACTAGTAGCCTAAAAAAAACCAAGTAGAAAACTGAACTCCATAATGGGCAGTAAGGGCATAATCCTTGAAAAACTACTAAACAATATAATAAACTCAAATATGAGATAGACTGAGTGTCTTCAACCAAGTATTTGATTATGACATAGACTGAGTGTGTTCAAAATAATTGACCAATATTAATGTCCATTAAATAAAAACTAAAATATGAGATTATTATATCAATAACCATTAAGTTGAAGATGCTTTGAAATATTGACTTGAATAGTATATGAGTATCTATAGTGCATTGATTAGTAAATATTAGTTATCAAATGTCATAATAAATTAATTCTTTTTCAATATAAATTAATAAATTTTAAAATAAATTCATGAAATTTGTATATTTTGGTGTAGATGGAAATAATAATAGTACGATTAAAAATAAACATGAACACAAGAAGCAAGAAAAATGAAGTTATAAAAGAGAAAAGAGAGTAAATTCTTATATTTAACATAAAATTCTAAGGCAATTTATTGTTTAGCACTATGGTAGTGCGTACTATATCGATGTTGACGTTCAGAGATAATTTCACTAAAAAATTCTGTAAAATGTTGCGACCAGTCTTTCAATTCCTTAGATGAGACTGTTGGTGTGCCTGTTAAGTAGAAGAAAATCATCATGGAGACTTTAAAGCATTACTTAAATGATTATGATGACGTAATTATGGTTTTAATCGACATTGCAGCGTGTACAGGCGAAGAACACATAACTAAATGATATCATGCATTAAAATATTTTCCTGTAATAATATCCATTATCAACTTAGTGTACCCTTCAGCGGACTGATTGATTGTTGAGCTCGAGTTGAATTCCTGCAGTACAACATCATATTAGTTGATGATATTTTACAACATCGATGTGTGATATTCTATGTGTACCTCTGAAAACTAGTATTAGTTCAATTTCTTGGACTTTGTCTAATGACTAGTATGGTCCTTCCGAACACTGAAGCCAGTTTAATGTACAGTCAATACATATGCCTCGCTTCATTACGAGCATGAAAATCAAGCTCAAAATGACATGTAAAACTCATGAAATAGCTCCAAAATGCTCAAAAGTGGAAAAAAACTAAATCACGAGTACAGAGTAGATGCAAAATCCCCAAAACTATCCAAATAGCCTCCAAATTGCTTCCAATAAAATAATGATCATAATCTCAACAACCAGGCCAAAAAAGTGGGAAAATATTAGCAAAATCATTTGTACTCTCAAAAGAGTACATAGAGTACAGATGCAAAATAACACTAAAAAATTAACCAAATAGCCTCCAAATTATTCCTAGTAGATTGTAATGAACATATTTCCTCCAAACAAGCCAAAGAAAGTGGAAAAACATTAGCAAAATGCTCTGTACTCTCATGAGAGTATAGAGAGAAATCTGAGAGTCAAAATACCCCTAAAAACTATCAATCAACCTTCAAATTATTCATAATGAAATCTATTGAATATATTCCATCTAAACAGGCCAGAGAAAGTAAAAAAATTGAGCTAAATTCTTTGTACTCTCATGAGAGTATAGAGAGTACAGAGAATATAAAGAGTACAGAGAGTATAGAGAATATAGAGAGTACAGAGAGTACAGATATAGAACTCCCATAAAAATAAGCAATCATCCTCCAAATTATTCTTAATGGATTTATAATGAACACATTTCCTCCAAATAGGCCAAATAAAGTGGAAAAAAATTACCAAAATGCTCTGTAATCTCATCAGAGTATAGAGAGTACAGACATAAAATAACACTAAAAAATCAGCAAAACAGCCTCCAAATTATTCCTAATGGACTGTAATTAACATATTTCTTCCAAACAGGCCAAAGAAAGTGAAAAAATACTAGAATGCTCTGTACTCTCATGACAGTATAGAGAGTACAGAGAGTACAAAAAGTACAGAGAGTACAAATTCAAAATTCCCAAAAACTATCCAGCTCCAAATTACATCCAATGGAATGAAATGAACATAATCTCAACAACCGGGCCAAAGTGGAAAAAAATGGCCAAAATCTGTACTCTCAGAGAGTGCAGAGTCTAATATAAAATAAACAAAATAACCAAACAAACCTCCAAATTATTCCATGGATTGTAATGAACATATTTCCTCCAAAGCAAAGAAAGTGGAAAAATATTAGCAAATTACTCTTACTCTTATGAGGAGTGAGAGTACGAGAATCAATAAAATCTCCATATAAAATTACTTCTGAAATGTAATGACCATATTCTATCCATACAAAAATAAACTAAAAAATAGAAAATGTTCTACTCTCATTAGAGTGAGTCTGATGCAAAATCTCCCAAAAATCATCCAAACATCCTCCAAATTGTTTCCAATGGAATGTAATGAACATAATCTCAACAACCAGGCCAAAGAAACTAGAAAAAATGGCCAAAATCATTTGTACTCTCAAAGAGTACAGAGAGTACATATGCAAAATAACATTAAAAAACTAATCAAACAACCTCCAAATTGTTCCTAATGGATTGTAATGAACATATTTTCTCCAAACAGACCAAAGAAAGTGAAAAAATATTAACAAAATGCTCTGTACTCTCATGAGAGTACAGATAGTACAGAGAGTACAGAAGGTACAGATGGAAATCTCCTATAATAATTAACTAAATAGCCACAAAATTACTTCTAATGGAATGTAATGACCATATTTTATCCATACAGGCAAAATAAACTAAAAAAATATGAGAAATTGTTTTGTACTCTCATGAGAGTATAGAGAGTACAGATGCAAAAATCTCTCAAAAACTATCCAAACAGCCTCCAAATTGGTTCCAATAGAATTTAATGAGCATAATCTCAATAACCAGGCCAAAGAAACTAAAAATGGCCAAAATCATCTATACTCTCAAGAAAGTACAGAGAGTACAGATGCAAAATTCTTCTAAAAACCAAGCAGCCTCCAAATTATTTCTAATGGATTGTAATGAACATATTTCCTCTAAACTAGAAATTGGAAAAAAAATGCCCAAAATGCTTTGTACTCTCATGAGAGTATAAATAGTATAGAGACTATAGAGAGTACAGATACAAAAATCTCCCAAAAACTATCCAAATAGCCTCCAAATTGCTTCCAATGGAATGTAATGAACATAATCTCAACAACCAGGCCAAAGAAATTAGAAAAATGGCCAAAATTATCTATACTCTCAAGAGAGTACAGATGCAAAATAATACTAAAAACTAATCAAATAGCCTCCAAATTGTTCCTAATGGATTGTAATGAACATATTTCTTCCAAACAGGCTAAAGAAAGTGAAAAATATTAGCAAAATGCTCTGTACTCTCATAAGAGTATAGAGAGTATAGAGACTACAGATAGAAATCTCTTATAAAAATTAACCAAACAGCCATAAAATTACTTCTAATGGAATGTAATGACCATATTCTATCCATACAAGCAAAATAAATTAGAAAAATATGAGAAAATATTATGTACTCTCATAAGAGTACAAAGAGTACAGATGTAAAAATCACCCAAAAACTATCCAAATAGCCTTCAAATTGCTTCCAATGGAATGTAATGAACATAATCTTAACAACCAGACTAAAGAAAGTGGGAAAAAATGTGCAAAATGCCATGTACTCTCATGAGAGTACTGAGAGTACAGATGCAAAACTCTTCTAAAAATCAACCAAATATCCTCCAAATTACTTCTAATGGAATGTAATGAACATATTCTCTCCAAACAAGCCACGAACTCATAAAAAATAATATAAAATTGGTCAGTACTCTCATGAGATTATAGAGAGTACCCATGCAAAGTAGTTCCTGAAATAAGCAAAGTCCTCTTACAAAGAACTCCAAACAGTGAGAAAATATACATTAAATAAAAGAATTTTAAGGCTAACAAACTGTAAAAAAATTGTACGTATACAACAGTTGAGAAAAATTACCGATGAATTTTTATTTAATACATCCTTAGCTAAATTGGTCGATATTTTCTCAAGGCCATAACTTCCAAATTCATTCTCCATCTTCATGGTTCTTTTGCAAGAAGGAAATGGGATTTTTTATTTCTCTCTCTCGGTTTGCAAGAAAAATATACCCTAAACCCTAAATCTATATATATATATATATATATATATATATATATATATTTATTATTTATATTATTCGTATGCTTCGATGCTTTATTTGAAGAGAGACGGGGTGGACCAGGTAAGCGTGGCGTCGTGAATGCCGTCCATCCGATTACATCGTTAAGTGCTAAAATGAGAAAAATGTTGGACACCGCAGGGATTGAGTCCGCACGTAAAGCTACGTGTGGACTCCGGATGTAAATATTTTCTCCCCCACGGTAGAATTCATGAGATTTCAATAGGATTCAAAATTTTGATTTAAACTTTTTTTTTAATATTTCAAAATGCTGGCAGCTATACATTATTCTTTATATTAAAAACCCACCAATCTCTCATTGTTCAAGAGTAAATCTACTTATCCCATCAATTTTGAAATTTATAAATTATGTATATACATAAATTGAAATTATATTTACTAAAGTTTAACTACAACAAATAAAATAGTTTAACTTAATTATGATATATAGAATAATTAGCCAATAAATTTACATATATACACATTAACTTTTTTCTTTAATATGGTTATATCTAATTTAGAATTTTGTCACATTTTGATTATGACTCTTAGGTCATATACTAGCTGTAATTAACTTAGTTTAATTATGTATATATATATATATATATATATATATATATATATATATATATATATATATATATATTTCTTGCATTTGAAGACCTCATTCTATATAAATGATGAGATATAAAAATATATGGTTGTGGTCTCAAAACCTCCTTTGGTATGGTCAGCAGTGCAGAGTAAGCTCTGTGGATTAGATGTAAAACTCACTAGATGAAATCTTTTAAATTTTATCTAATTACATCTCTTTACATGTTATGTAGAAAATAAAAAACACTAAACTCATGAGTAAAGTAAGCCAAAACACCCTCGTGCACTGAGGGATCTTTGACTAAGGCAAAATTTAGAATAAAATTTAAGACTTAAACAAATTCAAATGGGAATTACCTAAGCTTAAGTCAAACAAAAGAATATATGATAAATATGAAGATAAATATTAAATCAAAGTGAAATATGGGGGGAGTCTTTAAAGAAATTTTTGGAAAATAATAGAACACTCATTCAAAATGCAAGTGAAATTTAGGGAGACTAATATTAAACTCACAAGCTTTAATTGTAATTCTTTGTGGCTTAAATTAAAGGGATAAAGTGAGTTCTCTTTTTTTTTTTATAAATTCCTCAAAATTAAATAAGCTTTAATTGAAATTTGGGGAGACTAATACCAAACTCATAACAAACTTGCAATAAACCTAAAGTCTAAGGATGAATCCAAATTGGGTTTAATAACTCTTATACAAATATAGAGGTGATTACTATACTAGTTAATAAGCATGAGTAGGGATAAAGCAACAAAACATAACTTATCAAAAGTGATGTAGATTGAACATAATTAAATTGGGAGAATTACAAAAACTCGACAAGTAAACTCATTGCAAGTAATGTGTTAAACTATAATCTAAATCAAAATGCCTTCTTAACGATGCAACTCTTGTATAGCAGAAGGTGATACTAAATCAAAAACTACAAAAATCATAGGTCTTCCATCGATCAAAAATTAAGAAATTTTATTCTAATTATGAATTCTAAAATCAACAAAACCACTAATTAAGCAAAATTATCTAAAACTATAAATTCCTACATGTGCTCGAACATAGAGATTTCAAGTGCAGATTTTAATGTCTGAAAAGGTTACGCAGGCTAAAGTTGGAATTAAATGAAAATCTGAAATCAATCTCGTAATTCAAACATAAAGTTACCTAAATTATTATATACGCATGGGCCCCACATTATGTCAATGCTTAAATTTAAGTGTCCTGAGGGTTGCTTCGGTTTAGTCTTAGGACTAGGTGCGGGTTAACAAAACCTATAATAAGAATTTCAAATCAAGAAAATATCGGTAATTACGTGGTGACGGTAGATATAATCCTCTATTAGCAGCTAAATAGAGTTGATAGGATCTAAAGCTCTTAAACATATTCTAATTAATCAATTTTTAAGTAGCAATTTGAAACTACTTAAATAAAATTCTATCATTAAAAACTTAAATCAAACTCAATCTATCCACCTTCCATAATTATTTGTTGGGGGTGATAAACTAAGAAAACTCTAGCTCACCAAGGAGTCACTATCAAATCAAGTGTTCTTCTATGTTCACTCTATATCAATCTCATGCTAGTAAGGATGTGGCCCATGTCCTCTGACTGCATGACTTGGCTAATAGGCTCCATAGATGAAGTAGTTACGACTAGAGTCCTTTGATCGGGTGGTTTGTCCAGTCAGGCTCCACTATATTATGATCACGACCGTAGCCCGTATGCTCCCTAATGACTCTGCTCTTTGAGTTGTGAATCATAGGGTATACTTGATAAGACAAACAACCCTCTGTCAGCTAAGGTAGACTTAAGATTGTCTCTTAAAACACCACCAGTCTACAAGATTTATTGGACAACATAACCCATGTCAGCGATAAGAATCTTCGATCGTTGATCTACCTCCTCGACTAAGTAGACTAGGGGCTACGATTGCGGATGACGAACCATGGATCTAGATGGATACACATCATCATTCCCCCAACCATCCAGTTTAAGCTGAAATGATAAATTTTATAATCTAAATTCTAAAACTTTATATGTTGCTACTATACGCTATGCATTAAGCGATATAATGACTAGCCTTAATTGAAAGTTCTCTCTTACTTACTAGAGGGGTAATTAACTATAGGGGCTTGCGCCTATAGGAAACTTGGACCCAGATCTAATGTCCTCGCAAAATGAGGGTGAAATCTCTGGGTTGTGTTTTATCTACTATCTCATCTACCTCCTAAAAATTACACCAACACTTTCAATCACTCTCTTCAATATCAATAAAATTATTGAGAGGTCGGTGGAAAATTTTTGGAGCCTATAGTATTATTAAAAATATTTAATTTAGGTATATTCGCCCATTTAACAGGGAACTAGGTAGCCACGATGACATCCGATGTGGCGTGCTGTTGCCTCGTAGTTTGGATGGGAGCTAGTCGCCCATTTTCTGTAAGTCCTAGAGCTAGTCGCCTATTAAACGGGCGACTAGCATGCAGGTAATTGTTTTTTAGCCAATTAATACTATGGATGCAATACATTTGTTTAGATGTTTGAAGGAAAAGTATAGAGAAAGTTTGGAGGATCTACATATAATATTTGCTAATTTAGAGAAGGCATGTGATAAAGTTCCAAGAGAAGTATTTTGAAGAGTTGTATAAAAGAAAGGAGTTAATATTGGGTATATTCAAGTCATTTAGGATATGTATACTAGAGCTATTACTTGTGTCCAAACATAAAGAGGATTAACATAATATTTTCCTATTTTAGTTGGATTACATCAAGGATTTTCTTTAACCCTTTGTCTTTTTTGCTTTATGTTATGGTTGTTCTTATTAGCCATTTACCTGAAGATGTACCTTGGTGTATGCAAATTAAGTTGGAAGGTTGTAGTACAGGAATGCATCTGGCATACATTTGTTAAGTGGTTTAGAGGAGAAGTATAGAGAAAGTAAGAAGTATTTACATATGATATTTGTTAATTTAGATAAAGCCTATAATAACAGCAAACTAGAAATATTATATTATAGTACAAACAAATGAAACAACTATTATAGTACAATACAAAAATAAAATAAAATATAAGTGATAGATAGCAAATAAATGAGTACATGTATCGTAGACACATAAGTAATGCTATTCTAAACAGCAAACACCTCCATCATCTGCGTAGAATCGCACCACTCCCAGGTGTATACTGATCAAGTGCACGCGGTGGACAATCACGGAGCTGATGGTGCCCCTCTGTAGGTTATTCATGAACCACATTATCATGCAATATAGCTCCAGATGCTTATGTAGGATAGTCCTGTGATGGGATAAAAGGCAGTTGTGACTCAAAATTAGGCTAGTATGTAAGGACCTAGATCAGCATATGTAGATGGTCTGATGCCCCAATCATGCTATAAGACACCTTCTACAGCCTCTGGTCTATAACCTGTGTCGCTGACATGTACCTATAGCCTCAAGTCCCTGCAAAGAATCTCATATCTATCCACAGCTAACTGTAACTCATGCTCATCTGCACGGCCAAAGTATGACTGAAAGATATCCTACGTAGTCAAAATATTCTCTGACTGTATGAAAAATAACATTTGCAATTAGCCTCAACTAGGTAGATAACATATTGAATTTTACAGAATGTAAATACTCACATATATGCGCTCCACAGGTGCTATGGGATAATAAGTAGAAGGAGGATCTATCGGGGCCTTCAATAAATAAAGTGAAGCCCATGATCTGAACCAGGACATGCACTGATTAATATCCACCAATTTGTCCTCATTCTCGTCCAAGCCATCAACTATATGTTCCTTCCTCCTCTCCCATGCAGCAATGTGTCCCTGATAAAAAATCCATCCAGTCAACATCAGCTTTATCATGACCATCAACCCTTTTGAAGGTAGGGTCTACAGGTGCCACATTAGTCCTGGGTAGAAGTCCAAACAGTCTAAGCACTTGATCTGGCAGGTGTCATTCTGTCCTCTTTCATCTGATGAGTGAGGCTCATGCTCACCAAATATTAGGGCCTGTTGAGCATATACTTAATAGCAGTTGTATGATATACTCAGTATAGGGCTCCCAAATCACCTATACATATTATAATGTATATTCAGATAATTTAAAATACTTTAAAAATTGAACTAAATGACTACTATGAAGGTCATACATGTGTATGTAGTAGACCATCCAACCCATTCCTATATACTGCCACATTTGCCACTAACATCTGGCACACATATTTGTCATTCCACCTATTTGAACAACTACCTATAGAAAGATCATCTGAGCCACCTCGAAGGCATGCAGTCTACACATGTGCCTGATCCATCCTAAATTTCAATGTGATGTGTGAGTTGGTCAGATCATGGTACACCACATCTGATAGGGGATGTTGACCCAATAGCTCCTCACAATAGTCTGGCCAGATATGCCACCTCTTTCCCTCACCAACCATAATTGGGCCAATAATAAGTGACCCATCAACACATAGACCCAGTATCATTGCCACATCCTATAAGGTCACTGTCATCTCACCAATGGCCAGGTGGAAAGTATTGGTTTGTGGAGACAATCTCTCAACTAGAGTAGTATGTAGATGATGATCCAAACAAATGTAATGTAGTTGGCTAGCACAGTCAACTCCTACTGCATGCAGAGTAGAAGTAAACCTAGGATAAGTAATGGGTCACTCCTTCAACATAAGCAAGTGGAAGCAATTATGGAACTTTGAAGACATTGAGAGTTCTATAAGACTCTTCCCTACTACCAAAAATTTTCTTTTATTACCTTACACCTAGCATCTCAGTCCTTCATGTAAGATACTTTCACATTAAATTTTGATCCTATTCTACCTATAATCTCTCTATGTTTTAGATCAGTCTGATGTCATATTACTGGTAGAATGAAATAAGCAATAAATTTAGAACTGCATTGCCGATGGCCACTACCTATCACTGTATTGATGCACCTGTGGTCTTCTCCAACTCTGGAGATTCTCCAGGTACCTCCTAGATGCTTGTTGCAACTATAATGCAAGCACCAATTACATGTTCTATTAGGAGTATCATGATGTACACATCACAATATAATTCTTTTGGTTTGAAGTTACTATTTGAAATTGAATATTATTAACTATGCACCAACCAATAGAAGGTGTCTTTTACTTATAAAACTTATTCCTTCAGCAAGTTTACCTGGGATTTCAACATCATCTGATAGTATATTTTCCTGAGATGGACCATCAAAGGAAATATCATTATCCTATTCTCTCATGGTTTGACACATTCGAACATAGTCATTATTAGAAAAGATTTCACATTCACTTTCAATATTCTAGAATGAATATGATGTAGGATGAGAGTGATTTTTATGAAATGAAGTTTATTACATCGATAATTCTTAATCCTTACAAAAGAGTAATGATAAATGCATACTATTATTGAGTACATTCATAATATTGTAGATTTAGTAAAGTTGAAAAGATTTTGACTAAAGTTATATTAGCCACACAAGATATCTTAATCTTATAAGTGTAAAGAAATAACTAAAAAATTATGAATGATCTAACCTGTAGCAGATTTAAAATAACCAGCAATAAAATGGGGATAAGTTAAAGTAGACCTCTACAAACAGTCCATTGTTGTGGAGATCACGTTCCTTCTTTAGAAGTCCTTCTCAAAGGGTGTGAGCTCACACACTCAAGTAGTTCGTCACTCGGGAGGAAAGCACACAAAAGAATAGTAAAATAAATTTAAGAAGATAAGTGCCAAGCATTACAAGAGCCTCCCTATTTATAGGATTGAAGGAGAGAGTTAAGAATACTCAAACCTAACACCATCATAACTACACCTACCACCACCTATTACCAAACTTACCACCATTATCAAATCTATTACTCTTTTCATACCTGCCCAAAATATCATACCTAGTGCCATGAATCATAGGCCATGACATAAGAATAGCCTAATACATATAAGCCCAAAACATATACAAAATATAAAAGTCCAATAATACATAATCTAAATTATAACAAAAGTCCCAATACATAGATTTAAGCTTTATGATGAAGTCAACGATGATGATGATGCCTTGGATCAGCATTCCTCGGCTTTAAAGGATTATCCTCTAGAGGATGAAAATCCAAGTACTCTTGTAATAACTGTGACTTCAATTGATGTAACTCATCAAATGTAAGCCATGAATCTTCAAGTGGAGAAAGACCTTTCCAATGAACTAGAAAGCTTTGAGTGCCTCTATTAGATGTGATGATCTGGTCTTCTAAAATTTGATCTAGACGGTGTGATCTTAAGCGACGAGATGGTAGGGGAATTGGTGATGAAGTATTAACCTTCATGTTAGTATTATTTGTAGGGAGAATAGTGATATTCGTGGCTTGCCCATGGTACAACATTAAATCTGATACATTGAATATTAGAGGAATCCCAACATTCATTGGAAGATCTATTTCATAAGCATTATCATTTATTTTCCTTACAACTTTATAAGGACTAGATCTCTTGAGAGTTAATTTCTTAAGAGTTTCAGCTAGAAATCTCTCAGGTCTAACTTTAACAAGAGCCAAATCTCTCTCATTAAAGTTTATATATTGTCTATGTGCATCAACATTAGCTTTATATTTATCATAACTCAAACTAAGTTTTTGTTGAATTTCATAATGTAAATCATACATGCTTTGTGCAAATGAATATGCAAATGCACCTGACCTACATGTTACAGGCAATTCAACAAGATCAATTAGTTTTCTAGGATCATAACAAGTTACAATATGAAAAGGACTCATACCGATTGACTAATTAATTGAACTGTTATAAGCAAACTCCATAGTAGGAAGAACTAGGTCCCAACTAGTAATATGATTGGTCACTAGGCACCTAAGTAAATTTTCTAAGCTTCTATTATCAACTTCAGTTTATCCATCTATTTAAGGGTGGTAAGGTGTAGAAAATAAGAGTTTTATGCCAAGATTTTTCCATAAAGTTTTCCATAAAGTTTTCCAAAAATAGCTCATAAACCTTACATCACGATCAGACACAATTGTCTTAGGAAGTCCATGTAAATGAACTATCTCGTGAAAGAAAATAGTCGCTATATGTGATGCATCTGATATTTTATAACATGGGATGAAGTGTGTTTTTTTTAGAAAATCGATCAACAACTACTAGGATAGAGTCAAAATATTGTATAGTGGAAGGTAATCCTAAGATGAAGTCCATACTAAGATCTTCCCATGATTTATGGGGAATTGAGAGTGGTGTATATAGACCAGAATTTTGTTTTCCACTTTTTGATACAAGCAACATCTTTCTTAAGACTAGGCCAAAAAAACCTATCCTCCATCATGACTATTATTTCATCATGACCAAAATGACCAGACACACCTCCTGAATGAATTTCCTCAAAAGAAAATTTTGAAGTGATGAATTTGGGATACATAACTATGTACTACAAAAAAGATAGTTGTCTCGTATTTGATAATCAAGACTATTAATTGAAATACCAAATTTCAAAGATTCAAAAATTTGTTGAAAATCTTTACAATTAGGATAATCATCTTTAACATTTTTGAATCGAGTAACCTTCACACTCATGGTATTTAATAAGGTACATATTCTATTTAGGACATTTGCTACTTTGTTCTCGACACCAAATTTATATTTAAGAACAAACATATATTCTTGAAGAAATTGAATCCATTTTGCATGACGAGAACTAAGTTTCTTTTGGGTGTTTAGATATTTATGTGCCTCATGATCAGAATAAAGTATGAATTCTCATGAAGGAAGATAATGTCACCAATAACGTAAAGTTTGGATGACAGCATAAAGCTCACGATCATATGTGAAATATCGTTGATGCACCTGATTTAATTTTTCACTAAAGAAAGCAATAGGATGACCCTCTTATTTAAGAATACCTCCAATACCAACTCCAAAAGCATCACATGATACCTCAATTACTTTATCAAAATTTGGCAGTTTCAATATCGGTGGACTTGTTAAAAGTTCTTTAATTTTAAAGAAAGCATTAACTGTTATCTTTGTCCAAACAAAGTCTCACTTTTTAAGACATTGAGTTATCGGAGCCATAATAGTGCTAAATCCACGAATAAACCTTCGATAAAATGTGGCTAACCCATGAAAACAACGTACATCATGAATTGTGGTTGGGGTAGCCCACTCTTGAATAGCCCTAATATTTTTGGGATTGACAAAGATGCCATCACAAGAAATAATGAATCTTAAGAAGATAACTGAAGACATCATAAATGAGCATTTTTTTTTAAGTGAACATATAGTCTTTCTTTACGTAGCACTTCAAAGACTTATCTTAAATGACTCTCATGATCGCTCTTAATCTGACTAAAAATTAAAATATCATCAAAGTACACAGCTAAAATTTTTCCAATAAAATGGCATAAGATATGATTCATCACTCACATAAATGTGCTTGGAGCATTAGTTAGTCCAAAAGGCATAACTAGCCATTCATACAAACTAATTTTGTCTTGAAGGCTATTTTCCATTCATCTCCTCCTCTCATACAAATTTGATGATATCCACTTTTAAGATCAATTTTAGAGAAAATTATTGATCCAGCCATCAAATCTATCATGCCATTGAGTCTAGGTATGGGAAACTTATACTTAATAGTAATTTTATTTATAGCACAACTATCTATACACATACGCCAAGTACCATCTTTCTTTGGTGTAAGAAGAGCTGGCATTGCTCATGGAGATAAACTTTCCCTGATAAAACCTTTTGTTAATAAATCATCAACTTATCGCTTTAGCTCCACATGTTCATTTGGGTTCATACGATAATGTGGCAAATTTGGGAGTGATGATCCAGAAACTAGCTCTATGCCAAGTTGGATACTTCTTAATGGGGGAAGCCCACTAGAAAATTCTTCGGGACAAATATCTTGATATTCCAATAAAAGTTCATGTACTTCAGATGAAAATAATTCAACACAAGGTTGATTTTTGGAGGTTAGGACAACTAATGTAAAAATGATATTCCCATTAATCTCCTATTGAAATTGATGTTTATTAATAATATGTAGGGATTTCTTTTCTATGGGAGGAGAAGAATTTTGGGGTTGAAGTGAAGTGACCTCTTTAGGCTTAGCTGGATTTAACATAATTCTCTTACCTTGAAAATTAAAAGCATAAGTATTAGATCGTCCATAATTTGTGACATCTATATCAAAAAGCCAAGGTCTACCTAAGAGTATCTTAGCAACATCCATCGGGAGAACATCACACCAAATTTGATCACTATATTCTTCTAATTGAATGGGTACAAGACAACGTTGAGATATAGAGATAGATGTCTTATCTACCCAAGAAACCTTATAAGGTTGTGGGTGAATCTCCAGGGTGAGCTTCATCTTAACCAAAGCAGAGGTAGCAATAACATTCATACAACTACCACTATCAATGATTAATTTATACATATTTTCACCACTCTTAAAATAAGTGTGAACAATTAATGTGCGATTCCAATCAATATTAGCTCATGGGGTAGCCAACACACAACGCATAACAGCTATATGAGACTCATCTAATGCTTCTTCTACATCACTAGCCTCTTCACAAGGGTCAACTGCAATTTGATTATCATTATTTTTATTTTATTGATCTTCATTTTCATGATCTAAGTGTAAGTTTTGAGGAGGACAAATACTTGCATAATGACCAATTTTATCACATGTAAAAAAGTAATGTTAGAAGTCTTAGAACTAGATGTTCCCACTAAAGCTTTTCCTTTTGTTTCACTAGATCCTTTAGGAACTGCTAAGGTAAGAGGAGTAACATGTGACTGAGAGTTATTTCCTGATGAAGTTGTGAATCTCTTATAAGGTTGTGAAGATAATGTTCAATTTGAGTCGCCATTCAAAATGCATCCTTAAGAGAATAAATTTCTCGAGTTAACATTTCATTATGAATATCAGTTCATAATCTAGATCTAAATCTAGAGATTAAGGAGTGGTGATCCTCTCTAACATCACAATGGGTCATCAATTCTTAAAATCGTGTCATATACTCAACAACAGTCAAAGATTCTTGTTTAAGTGTAGTCATTTCATCCATAGGTTGATCATGAAAACTTAATGGTACATATTTTTTGCTTTAAAATTTCTTTCATCTCATCCCAAGAAGCAATAGGTAGTTGTCCTAATCGTTAAAATTTTTGTGTGAGATTAATCCAGAAGTCTTAGCATGACTAGTTAATTTCATGCAAATAAAACAAACTTGTCTTTCTTCTAACATGGGCATCCAATCAAAATATTGGTTCATATCTACTAACCAATCTAAGAAAATTTTAGGATCAAGTTGACCGTCAAAAGTAGGTGGATCAATCTTAACCCTATGAATAACATCATCATCAGGTTCTCTAAGTGTACATCGAGGGGCAACAAAACTAGATAATAGCACTTCATAATGTCGAGGATAATGTCCATATGGAGTTTAATGAGCATAACCTTCATCTCATCTTAATTTTCTTTCTATTCAATGAGGTGGGAGAGGGAGTACTTCATCAAACTCAGGATATTCATTAAAGTTGTTCCTAGGGAGATAGCGGGTTCTAATAGGAGAATGTGGATGAGGAGGGAGAGGAAGAGGAGTGGGGTCAGCAGGATGACCTTCCCTCTCTTCAAGTTGGTGTTTTAGGATTGGATTAGTTTCTAGCGAATGTGTTGTAAGCCTACCAACCTTTTGTTCTAAGGCTTCAAATCTCTTTTAGAATTCATTATAGGTTTGTAAGTGCATAAGGGTAAGCTTTTCTATTTTTTCTAGTAAAAATCTATAGGAATCATATTTTTCATCTAAAGATTGATCTTGATATCTAAGACCACTACAAGTTGACATGATGATATTCTATTTAAAAAATTTTGATATGAGCAAATATTAAATTTTTTTTTAATATGCAACGTAATGAAATCAAAGATACAATTAAAAAAATAAGTAAATGCCCTTATAAAAATTAATTTTTTTGTATGTTTTTTAATAATGGATTACAAGATTACTCTAATGCAAAAATAAAATTCAATACCAAACAAGATGTTCCCAAAGAAACATACTTGCTCTGATACCAAATATGATATAGGACAAGAGTGATTTTTATGATATGAAGTTTATTACACCGATAATTCTTAAATCCTCACAAAAGAGTAATGATAAATGCATACTACTATTGAGCACATTCACAATATTATGGAATTAATAAAGTTAAAAAGATTCTGACTAAAGTTATATTAACCACACAAGAGATCTGAATCTTATAAGTGTAAAGAAATAGCTAAAAAGTTATGAACGATCTAACCTGTAGTAGATTTAAAATAACCAGCAGCAAAGTGGGTAAAAGTTGAAGTCGACCTCTACAAATAGTTTATCATTGTGAAGATCACGTTCCTTCCTTAGAAGTCCTTCTCTAAGGGTTGTGAGCTCACACACTCAAGTAGTCTGTCACTCGGGAGAAAAGCACACAAAGGAATAGTAAAAAAATTTAAGAAGATAATTTTTATTCCAAATCCAATTGCCAAGCATTACAAGAGCCTCCCTATTTATAGGATTGAAAGAGAGAGTTAAGAATACTCAAACCTAACTCCAAACTCAAACCTAACACCATCATAACTATACCTACCATCATCTAATACTGAACCTACCATCATTATCAAACCTACCACTCCTTCCATACCTACCTAAAATATCATACCTACTACCATGAATCATGGGCCATGACATAAGAATTGTCTAATACATATAAGCCCAAAACATATAGAAAATATAAAAGCCCAATAATACATAACCTAAATTATAACAAAAGGCCCAATACATAGATTTAAGCTTTATGATGATGACGTCGATGACGATGATGATGATGCCTTATATTAGAATGACTCTTTAACAGATTATGACTGCTTACATTATCAACCATAGCTTCTAATCCTGGTGAACAATCATCATCACTATTACCCTGCTCAGAGTCACCACTTGACCCACTCCTCATTATCTCATATGCATCATCACCTGCAGCACTATGAGACGGTTCCTTTGAGTGGTAAATAACATCTCCTTTGGATCTATAATTACACGAAACACATCAGTTACAGAACCATTGCACATTATTTAAAATTTACTATGAAAGTAGGGGAAGTTAAACAAGGTATTACCGGGGGACCAATTCCTCAAAGCGATAGTCATCAAAAGGCGGTGAGATGTAATCCTGCGGTAGGTTCGATGGAATATCTGATGACCTATATACTAGATTAGCTGATGTGAATGTAACATTAGCATTTTTTACTTTCACATACAACACCATTGTCTGATGAGAAGCTTCGTCTAGTATAACATCGCAAACTTCATCATTAGAAATAACTGATGTTATAAATCCGTTCCTCATCGGATAATGACATGTCAGGCTAATTGTGTGACACTCTGAATCAATGTACAGGGATCCCATAATTCTTTGTTTCAAATCCAATAAGGTGGTGTGCCGTAGAACATTAATTGGATGATTTTGACCACTCACATAACTTGGAATAAACTGACCGTCGATAGTTAGTTCACCTCAGTAGAATATGATCAACGAGACCAACTCTCTACTCATTGTTGATAAGATCAGTCGAGGCAAAATAAATTTCTAAAAAATAATCACATTAGGATTGTGTACTTTAGGAAATAACTTGCACAAACATATTGTTGACCTCACTTTTAGAGTGAGCTCTCAACTTCTCCATCTTAGACATAGGACTCCTCTAGACATTAAGAGTTCCTTTATCTTAAGACACTTCTAATGATTAGGTGAACACTTAACCTAACCCAAAAGACTTAGGAGAGTTAGCCATAGGAATAGGTTATGCCTTAGGGATATTAGGAAAACTTGCCTACCCTTTAGCTTGAACAAAATCCTCACTTCCTTCTTTCAAGTCAAACTTCAAGTTCAATCCAACTTCAAATTCAAACCAACTTCAAATTCAAATCAACTTCAAATTCAAATCAATTTCAAATTCAAATCAACTTCAAACTCAAATAAATTCCAAATCAAATCTTAAATCAATTTCAATTCAAATGATTTTTCTCAAATCATCAAATCAATTCCAAAATCCAAATCATGAATCAATTCCAAATGATTGAAATCCATGATCAATTCTAAATCCAAAATCTTTCCTAAGCCATTTTGATTTCATCTTATGGACTTAGCTTAAACCAAATTTAGATCACTCCAAACTCAAAAGATTTTCTCATAATCCTTTTATATCTTCATTTATATTCACAAATATAAATGAAATATAAATTCAAATAATCAAAACTAAATTCAAAACTCAAGCCCAAATCCAACTTATACTCTTCCAAGTCAAATCCTTGAACTTAAGCAAACAAAATTCAAATCACTCCAAATTCAAAATATTTTCTCATAATCCATTTATATCTTCATTTATATTCACAAATATAAATAAAATATAAATTTAAATAACCAAAACTAAATCCAAAACTCAAATCCAAATCCATCTTAAATCCAACATTTACTCTTTCAAGTTAAATCCTTGAACTTAACCAAACAAAATCCAAATCACTCCAAACTCAAAAGATTTTCTCATAAACCATTTATATCTTCATTTATATTCAAAAATATAAATGAAGTATAAATTCAAATGACCAAAACTAAATTCAAAACTCAAGCCCAAGTCTAACCTAAATCCAACCTATACCATTTCAAGTCAAATTTTTGAACTTAACCAAATCATTCTCAAATCAATTCAAACCTTTGGATTTTCTCTGCAAATAATCAATCCTTCAATCATAAGCCCAAATATAAACATAAACTACAATCACAAAATCAAAATAAAACTAACCCAAGTCAAATCCATGTTCACCCTTTTGACTTGAGTTTGTCAAATGAATCAAAATCCATTTGACTCCAAATCACTTGCAATTGGATTTATATTTCAATCATAAGTCCATATCTGAGTTCAACCAAACTTGAATCAAGCCTTGATCAAGCCAATTGACCCACTTAGGCTCACTTGACCCAAAGTGACCTAAAGCACCTTTTTTAGCCAAATTCTAATCCAACCCAAATTGGATTGAACTAATCCCATCTAAGCCTCACATTGTGAGCAACCATCATCCTAGGATGATCAATCACTAAAATTCGGTCAAACCAAGTCAAACCTAATATTTTACCAAGTCAACACTTAGCCCAAATGAAACCTAAACTATCCAAAATCTACCATAAGAAAAATTAATTGAAACCATTGATCTAAACCAATATGATTGAACTTGACCAAGCTATCAATTGAGCCAAACCAAGTCAAATTGGCCACTTGTCCTAAGTTGACCTAAAAATTCAAAATGGGTCAAATCTTGATCTAAGCTAAATTGATTGCAACCAATGGGTCAAATTTATTCTAAATCACTTATTGAACTTGACCAAAACTTCAATTGGCAAACTAGACCCAACTTAGTCCAATTGACCAAGAACCCAACTTGACCTAAAAGGTCAAATCAACTTGAAATCAAACCAAACCAAAATTAGTTGAAACCAAAGCTTGCAATACATTTTAAATGATCAACCAAGCCTAATCCAACCCATGACCTAACCCAATTGGGTCAAATGGGTCAAATTGGTCAACATGACCCATTTGACCTAAGTGAACCTAAATGAACCAACATAAAATATAAAGCAAATTGAACCAAACCAATGATACCCATAGACTCCAAATGATCATTTGAACTTGACCTAACCCATGGTTTGACCTAATTTGACCAATTGGTCAACCTAACTCAAATTGACCCAATTTTACCTGAATGGGTCAAATTGAACCAATTCAAACCAAATGAACTCCAAATCACTTGAAATTTGGCCCAACCCATTTTTGAATCATTTTAAATCTACCCAAATCAAAATCAAAGCAAAATGACTATTTTTCCCCTAGGTAAAAGGATAACCTATGGCCAAATTCACTTGGAATTTAGTTAATTCCTTCTCATGGCCACTTGACATCCTTATAGTGGACCACATGGACACCAAGGAGGGTGGTGAACATGACCCAATGGGTTTGGGTCAGCCATGACCCAACCCAAGGCAAAACTGACCCCTCTAATGGAAATTCTCCACATGGATCACTCCATACACTCACTTAGTACAAGTGCACTTCCTCTCCTCCACTCCTCTGCCAAAAATGAAGTACATTGGCCTAAACAACCCAATCAATCAAGCAACTGATCAAAAATGGAAGAGCAAGCCTCGATCATCCGATCCAAGGAGGGGAAGATATACTCCCCATCATTCCAACTCAAAACACACTCTCTGAATTTGATTGAGCTAGAGAGATCAAAAGCAAGCTTCTCCAAGTTCCCCTAATCCATTTTCAAGCCTCTTGAATTTATCCTTCTCGATTTTCTTCAAAGCCAAAACGAGGGAGGCCTAAGGAAATTCCAACTTGCTCAATTCTCCACCAAACCCAAATTCACTTTGCAAGCACCATCATGGGAGCTAATCAAGCTCACCCAAAGTGTTTCCCAAGTCTCCAAGCAACGTGAAGGGGGATTTTGATCAAAGCCTCAAGCCATTGAAGGGGAGCATGGTCAATTGAGCAATCCACTTCAAATCAAGACTTGAAACTTTTAACAGGGCTTCGCCTCCACCAGACGAAGCTACCTCCTTCGTTAGAAGTGCCAATGATAGCCTCCAGTGAGGTATTGTTCAAATCTGTTCCTCATTTGAAAAATGCTTTGTCCTTTGTGAAGGGAATTGTAGCCCTATTAGATCCTAGCTGTTGGATGTTCTTTCCTACACCTCTTGATGGTGTGGGGTAAATTTTAGCCTAATCCAAGCTTTGGTGATCTCGGATCAAGCCATGGAGGATAGACGACCTTCGTCTCCTACAGCTTAGGGAGGGATGAATCAAGAGCTATCCATTCCACGTGTTTTGGATGGATGACCCTGATTAAATTGATCAGATCCACTGATTTAAGACCTTTATAAGCACAAGATTAATCATAACCATTCGATCCTTGATCGGACATCCCTCGGGAAAGTGCATTGTGCCGCCAGCTGACACTGCGTGCGATGTGATAACTTAAATAACCAATCCTGTCACGCAACGTGGAAAGCATGCTGAGTTAGTAGTCCATGTGACCGACGGGATTAGTTAATTAATTAGGCTATTTTAATTAGCCATTAATCATAGAAACTTCATAAATTCATAATTAAATTTATAAAAATCCAAAAAATGCAAACTCAAGTTCATTTTAAAGATAATTCAAAGGGAAATAATATAGAATTAAGTTTAGTTAATTTTAAATAGTAGATTTCACTCAATTTGGGTTTTATTGGGAATGTAATTATGTTAATTACTCATTAATTACTTTAGTAATTAATTCCAAACTTCCTAGGGTTGGTTAGTGGGATAACCTCTACCTCCCATGATTTTCTTAGAATTTATTATTGGATTAATAAGGGGAATTGCTTGATTCACAAATAATCTCTCCCTTAATTAATGAAGTGATTAATTAACCTATTAAATAGTGATGAATCCATTAATTAAGTTTGCTAATCACTATGGAATAGTGAATGAAATTAGGAAATGAGATTAGGATTTCTTTTCCAATCTCTTCTCTCTAAGTTCACTTCATTTGAAAAACATTTAATCAAGTTGTAATTTGCTTAATCACTTCATTAATAAATTA
>CM038223.1:130261167-130273667 GCA_021442155.1 Cymbidium sinense
AAAAGATGAGTCTATTTCAATAAGGGTTCAAAATAGACAAGTCCTATCCTTTATTGATGCTAAACTCATCGAAAGACTTACTCTTGAAGGGGAGGTTGCCATTGATAAAATAGACAAGTCATATCCCTTATTGATGCTTTGTCTATTACTTGAACACTGGCAAACTAGCTCAAGAGAAACCTCAAGCCCATTAGGTGAAACAGAGAGCTCTCTCCTATGCTCTTGTTGATGGCACCTTGTATCGACGATCTTTTGACTAGATGTGGTTACATTTTTTAGACAAACATGAAGCCCATGAAATTATAACCGAGGTACACTCAGGTATATGTGGAGCTCATTAGTCCAGTCTGAAGATGAAGTCAAAGATCAAAATACTTGATACTATTTTCTATAATCACGCATGGATGTAGCTAAGAGATGCCATCAATGTCGTGGTGGTCCTCCACTAACCACCCAACATTCTACACCCTACTTTGGCTTCATGGCCATTTGAGTGTTGGGGTAACGACATTGTAGGTCTGATCGATCCTCTTTCTTCTAAGGGGCATCGATTCATCTTAGGGGGTACCAACTACTTTTCCAAGTGGGCAAAAACCATCCCACTCAGAGAGGTCAAAGCTCACCATGTGCTTCAGTTTTTTATGAACAATATCGTATATAGGTTTGGGGTGCCTTGATGAATAATATCCGATAATGGTACTGCATTCAAAAGCATGAAGATCAACATCATCGCCAAAAGACATGGTATAAATTGGAGATACTCCACCATCTACTACCCCAGAGCAAATGGCTTAGTAGAAGTATTCAATAAAACTCTCATCCAGATACTGAAGAAGACTCTTGATGACAACAAATGATAGTGGAACGAGCAGTTGGTTGAAGCCTTGTGGGCCTACGCACCACATACCAACTCCAACTCCACCCCATTTTCCTTAATGTATGGGTCTGAAGCCATTCTTCCCTTAGAACTTCAACTCCCTTCACTAAGGATAGCATTGAGTAACAAGATCACTATCGAGCAGAATGCAAAGTTGCAATTATAAGAGCTCGAAGGCTTGGAGGAAAGTCGCCTATGGGCGTGCTAGAACCTTGAGTTGTACAAGGCCAAAATGATTCAAGCTCATAACAAGTTGATCCGCCCTAGGTCTTTTCGAGTAGGAAAACTTGTGTTAGTCCTATGGAGACCAATTGTTGCCCATAGAAAGATGGGCGGCAAGTTTGAACCCATTTGGGAAGGCCCCTATGTCATAGAGAAGGCATACTAAGATAGATCTTATCAGCTTATTGATTGTAAAGGGGAACGCCCGATGCTTCCAATTAATGGACTCTATCTAAAGAAATATTACCAATGAAATAAAACTTGTTTAAAAATAATCATTAAAAAAGAATAAAAAATGATTCCATTCATCAAATCTCCTTTCAAGTGTTGTTGCTTGTCTTGTGAATCCTCCATGACGTGTTTAGGGTAGGTGTAAGAGTCCCCCAGTGGCATCCTATCCATCTTTCACAACACAAACACAATATCCTAGCGCTTTTAGAATAGGTGTAAGAGAACCCAAGAGACATCTTATTCGATTAGCACAACTGAGTTAGGTGTAAGAGAACCCGAGCGACATCCTTTCTTAGTGGAATTCTTGTTGCCATCCATGGCATCATTTCATAATTCCCCAGTGTGTTTTAAGATAGGTGTAAGAGTCCCTCATAGGCATCCTATTCCTTTTAACACATGCACACAATAAACATAAATCTTTTATCTTGAGCTATTTTGATGTGGGAGCAAGCCCCTGTGGCACTCACTCATTAGCTGCTCTAGTGGGTCACATGCTACCAAGTATGTCACCCCAATGATCATTTTTTGGAGGATGTGAGTCCCCATGCTTTCTTCCTAACTTGATCATTACAAACTAAAGAGAACTTTATTAGTATGATAGTCTTCACTGCCCAGCCAGTAAGCTACCTCATGTTAACTTTGTTTAAGAAGATGTGAGTCCCTGTGCTTTCTTCTTGAACTAGCCATCATGTTCTAACTAAGTTGAGTATATTTGAGGCTTAGGATAAGTCTCCCAGAGGCCTCTTGACTTTTTGAATTGATATAAGTCCCTGTCATTCATTTAGTAGTCACCTAGGTCGATATACACCTATCGAGACTATCCCAGCAATCAATTTTGCTACAGGAGGATGTGAGTCCTCGAGCTTTGTTTCTAGGATGATTGTTGCAAACTGACGGGCACCTTAAGTTGGTTGATGTTCTCTATGTTATCAGTGACTCATCCGGTGAGTACACCACTCTTGGCAGATATGAGTCCCCATGCTTTCTCCTTGATTTGGGCATCAAATACCTAATGAATTTATGACTATCCATGTCATCTTCTCCAGGGTGTTGGATTAAGACATTACTGGCCCCATCCCTTGTGGGCACTCTATTTGGATCAAGTCCTTTGCAACCCATTTAGACACTACCCAGGTTACTTTTGGATTGGACAATCCCCCCTTTCCTAATAGCCACCCCTGTGGTTGGAAATTTTGAACAGCGGATGTATAGATTTTCCCTTCGTTCAGTAAACCTAAGATAGGTCTTGGTTGATATAAGCTCCTTCTTAGTTTGATCCTTCACAAACTAACAGGGTCCACAATAAAATAAACAAATAACTAAAATAAGCAAAATTAATTTGATTATGGATTAGGAATTCAAGCCCTCAAAGGGCCCCTTCTCCCAAGCAGACATCCTATCTTTAGGCGCAAGAACTTCCTATAGAATTGTCGACTACCGAGTTGAGATAAATCCTGCATACTTACTCCATAGTCACCCCTATGTCAGGTTCAATCCATTTTTCCACAACCAGGATTACCCCGATAATCATTCTGCTTTTAAAGATGTAAGACTATGACGCATTCTTTCTAGCATGATTATCGTAAATTGATAAGTAGCCCTAGGTCGGGTTTGATTTGTTGCCCAAAGCAAGCAACGCCCCAGTGATCTTTTCTAGTGGTGTGAGTCCCCGATCTTTCTTCCCTTCAATTGATCATTGCAAATCGAAAGGCACTCCTTTGGTCAGATAGTTCTCCTATTAGTCGAGAAGCTACTCCCTTTGGTTCAGTAAATTTGAGATAGGTCTAGGCTTCTTTAAGCTCTTTCTCAATGTGATCCATCAGAAACTAATGGAATCCATCAAAATAAATTAAAAATGAAATTAATCTTGACTATTCTTGAGCTGATCTAAGTCCCCTAGTGGTATTCAATCAATAGTCAGCCCTAGGTCGAGTTTGATTGGTTGCCCAAAGCAACTAATTACCCCAGTGATTTCTTATTTCTAGAAGATGTGAGTCCCCGTACTTTCTTCTTAAGACTTAACCATTATGTACCAAAAAGAATTCTCCTTTGGTTGGATAGCTCTACCTTGTGGTTGGTAGACAACTCCCTTTGAATTGGTAAATCTGAGTTAGTTTTGGCTTCCATGGCCCCTACTCAATGCAGTTCATCGCAATCCTATGGGATCCATCATAATCAAAACAAACAAATAAACTAAAAAAATGAAATCAATCTTGACTATCTTTGAGTTGATCTAAGTTTCCAAGCGGCATTCACTCAATAGTCAACCCTAGGTTGGGTTCAATCTGTTTCATTGCCAATAGATTGCCCCAACAACTTGCCCTTACTTGGAGGATGTAAGACTACTAGATTTTCTTCCTAATACAACTATTGTATATCGAAAGGCATCCCTTTGACTGGTTAGTCCTACTATATACTTAGTAGACTACCCCTTTGGATTGGTAAATCTGAATTAGGTCTTAGCCTCCATGGCTCCGATTCAGTACAACCCATTGAAAACCAATAAGGTTCATCTCTAAAATTCAAACCTAACAAAAAATTTGAAATAAATTCAACCCTCTCCCCAACAGATCTCTCCCTAGTGAGATTCCAATCAAATCAAACCTTTCAACTCCTTGTGGATGACTTGAACCTGCTTCCCCAATGGAAGGTTCACATTCTATCCCTTAGTGGATTTCTTCTCTCTCTCCTATGTCTTGGATATAAGTAGAGCCACATTGCACTATCCTCTGGATTCCTTCTTTTCCTTGGGTCAAGGATAGATAGTTTTTATTAGTGCTTATGATATTTCAGTGTTGTTGATCTTTTTGGTCAACACTAATATGTGCGGTATTCCTTGTCAGTCACACCACACCTATTGGGCACTCTTTGTTGACCTCATTTTTAGAATGACCTCCCAACACCTCCATCTTAGACATAGGACTTCTCTTAGACTTTAAGGTTTCCTTAGTCTTAAGATACATCTAGTGATTAAGTGGACCCTCCAACCTAGCCCTAGAAGAATTAGAAGAGTTAGCCATAGAAATAGGTCATGTCTTAAGGGTGTTAGGAAAATCTCCTACCCTTTAGCTTAAAATATTCCTCACTTTCCTTCTTTCAAGCCAAACTCCAAATCAATTCCATTTGATTTTCTCCAAACTCAATTCAATTCCATGATTCAATTCCATGATTGAGATCCATGATTGAAACCCATGATCAAAATTTATCAAAAATTCCTAAGTCCAATTTTTGCTTAAATCCTTAATCCTTCCCATAAGGACTTAACCAAAATTATGATTCAAGCCCTATCTTTTGAGATTTTCTCATGATCTATTTATATTTTTCATTTATATTCATATATAATGAAAAATAAATTCAAACCCATCAAATCAAATTCAAAATTTCAAATCCATTCATGAAAATTTTCTTAAGTCCCTTTAATTTTCTATTAAAAGACTTAGCCAAAATGAACTCTAAACCTTGATCAAATAAATTCAAATCCTTGGGATTTTCTCAAAACCTATTTATATTCTCATATATAAATGAAATATAAATATAAAGCATTCAAATCCAATCCAAAAATTAAATTCCAAATTTAAAATCGTTGAAATCCCCTTAAATCCCTTAATTTTCAATAATGGATTTAACCTAAAATTTGATCAAAACCTTTTAAAATCCTTAAGATTTTCTCAAAACTTATTTGTATTCTCATTTATGTTCTCATATATAAATGAAATATAAATATAAATCAATCAAATCCAATCTAAAAATTAAATTTCAAATTAAAACTTCTCTTAAATCCTTTAAATTTCCTTTAATGGATTTGACCCAAATCATGATTAAACTCTTAAAAAATTCTTGAAATTTTCTCATGATCAATTTGTATTCTCATTTACATTCACATATGTAAATGAAATATAAATTCAAACATTCAAAATCAATTCCAAAAATCAAACTCAAATCCAATCAAAATCCAATCTAAGCCTTTGAAGCCAAAATCTTGAGCTTAGCCAAATCACTTTCAAATCAAGCCAAACTCTTGATTTTTTCTCATGGTTCAATCTATCCTACAATCATGAGCTCACATATAAATCCAAACTTCGATCAAACAATCAAAACCCAAATCAAAAATCAAACCCAAGACCTCTTCATATTCTCCCTTTGAATATCAAATTTTCAAATGGATCAAAATCTATTTTACTTCAAACCACTTATGAATAGATTTATATTTCAATCATAAGTCCATATACAAGATCAATCAACTTCAAATCAAGCTTTGACCAAGCCATTTGACCCACTTAGGCTTACTTCACCCAAAGTGACCTAAAGTACCCTTATGAGCCAACTTTTGATCCTAACCAAATTGGATTGAACCAAACTCATATATCCCTCTCATCATGATCAACAATCATCATGGGATGATCAATCAATCAAATTGGGTCAAACCAAGTCAAACCTAAGGGTTGACCAAGTCAACACTTAACCTAAAATGAAACCTTATATAGCCAAATTTCACCATAGGCCAAATTGATTAAAACCATTGATCCAAGTTCACTCATGACCTATGTTTGAACATGACCAAGCCAACATTTGAGCCTAACCTAGCCCAATCAGCCAACTTGACCCAAGTTGACACATTTTGATCTAAAGGGCCAACATGTGTGAAAACTTGATCTAAGCCAAATTGATTGAAACCAATGGGTCAAGTACATTCCAAATCACTTGTGGAACTTGACCAAAGTCTCAATAGGCCAACTAGGCCTAACCTAGCCTAATTTACCTTAGACCCAACATGATCTAAAGGGGTCATGTTGAGCCAAAATTGAACTTAACCTAAATTGATTAGAAATAAAGATACCAATCCACTCCATATGACTAACCAAACCTAAACCTACCCTTGACCTACCTTAAATAGGTCAAATGGGTCAAATAGGTCAAATGGGTCAAATAGGTCAACTTGACCCATTTGACCTAAATGAAGTCATATGAGCCAAAACCAAATCTATACCAAATTGAACCAAACCAAAGGCACCCAAACATTTCAAATGGTCATATGAACTTAACACAACCCTTAGTTTGACCCAATTTGACCAATTGGTCAAGTTGACCCATTTTGACCTAAATGGGTTAACATGAGCCAAACCCTATCAAATAGATTTTAAATCCAATGAAACTTGGCCAAACCTATTTTCTCAACATACCAAACATACCCAAATTTTAAAAATAGCAAAATGACCATTTTCCCTAGGCCATAGAACAAATTTTGGCCTATCCCATGGGTATTTTGGTCATACCCTCTTCACAATCACTTGAGGCTTTCTTAAAAGCTCAAGTGGACTTAGTGATGAGTGGTGCACCCAACCCAATGGGTTTGGGTCAGCCCATTTGACCCATGGACCAAACCCGACCCTATGGCTTGAAATTGAGTTTTCAAATTCCCTCTTAAGCTCAATTTCAACACATGGAAAGTTGGCATTCCACTAAAGGGATCAAACTGACCATGTGCATACTCAAAATAGCCTAAACAACCTCCCTAATCTAGTCAATTGGATCAAAATGGTGAGCTTATGCTCGACCGTCCGATTGCCATAAGGGGAGATATACTCCCCTAATTTAATGAAAATTCACGTCACTCACACTTGATTGAGCACTAGAAAGAGTTAGGAGCCATCAGAGAGCATTCCCAAGGTCTTGAGAGAGGATTAGAATTCTTCCTTCTCGGTTTTGCACTATGAAAAAATAGGGGAGGTGAAGTGATTAGCCAACTTTCTCTATACTTGATCTCATCCAAATTCCTTCTACACACTCCTTCTAAAGACCAGTTCGAGTGCACCCAAGCATCCATTTGAGTTCCCACAGCAAGGAGAGCCTCAATTGGATCAAAGCCACAAGGGAGATCAAGTGGTGTTGGTCCATAGGAAGATCCACTCAACCCCAAGGCTTGAAACTTTCAACAGGGTTTTGTCTCCACCAGAGGAAGCTACCTCATCGAGCTCGATCAGCGGTGATCACCTTCGATGAGGTATGTAATTTTTGTCCACTTAGCTTGATAGGTGTCGGTTCATTGCATGAGAAGTCAACTACTGGATAGGTTGGTAATTATGCTTAGATGGTGTGGTTTATATGATTCCATGATCGGGCTCGATCTCCCTTGATCATGGATGGTCTCCATTAATCCTCAAGAAAGACCTTAGCTCATCTCAGCCATCCATCCGTGCATTTTAGATGGATGACTGAGATTATTTGGCACATTTTATAAATCCTTTATCTAATTTAAACTGTGGGTGAATCCTTAGTCGTCTGATCTTTGATCGGATGGCCAAGGATATTAGCGTGTGCACCGCCGCCGCCTTTGTGAGGTGACAACTTAAGTTATCCCTTCATGGCACAACGCATGTAAAGCGCGTTGACCGCCGCCACCACGCATCACGTCGTGAGCTGGTATTAAGCAAGGATTAGTTAAGGGTATTAATTAATTCCTAATTAATTCAAAAAACTTCAAAAATTCATAACTCTTCATAGAAAAATAAAAAAATAAAAGAAAAAATGCTATGGAAAGATAATTTCATCTAGAATATTTTTAAAATGATTTCAAAGTATTTTGAATTATCCTTTTCTCTGAATTTAGGTTTCTTTGAGAATTTTAATTAGCTAATTATCCTCTAATTAGGTCATCAATTAATCTTAAATTTCTAGGATTCATTTTAGGGGTCATCTCCCTCCCCTAATTTTCTTGAGATTTATTGAGGCCTTAATTGGAAAATTATTATTTCATTCCCTAATTACCCCTTCCATATAATTAAGGGTAATTAAGGTGTGATTAGTGGATTTACCTTATGATTGAGTTTGATTATGGTCAGATCTAGTGAGTAGGGGTTTTATGGAATAATTTTGGGGCATTTCCCCTAAGCTATTCTCTAAACCCCCTTTTCTTTCTCTAATCCCCTCCTAATTAAGGGTTAACTAATTAATTATCCCTTTAAATAATTTTCAAAAAAATTTTAAAATGTTTCAGAACTTAATTAATCTACCTTGGGTAGATTCTTATGTGTTTAATAACCTAAGTCTAATTAATAAAATTAAAACCCCTTTCATAAGTATGAAAGGGTATTTTAAAAGTACTTAAGCTAAACCCCTTAGCTTAATTAACTTTTAATTATGAGCCAAATTGCATTAGGCCTTTTCATTATTAGGTGCATTACAAATTTAAATATCTTGTGGGTTTATGTCATCTCACTGGCTCATAATTAGTTAGTTAATTTTTCTAAGGTGGTGTAGGTAAAGGTTAATTAAGACACTTAATTCATACCTTAACCTAATCAATGCTTAAAAATGAATTTAATTATCTAAAAATTAAACAAAATTATAAAACACATGTGAGAATGGATCAAAAACAACAAACTCATCTCACCTTTTCAAAATTAAAGCAAACTTCAAACTAAATAAAAATTATTTTGAAATTCACTTTGATTTATTCTAAATTTTCTTATTCTTTAAGAATGTCTTAGGATTTAAGTAAAGTGAGTTTGTTTACATGCTTTCATTTCTTTAGATCTTTCCAAACATGTTAAGTTGTATGTCATGTGATTCATGCATTCATAATTTCATGTTTCAAATTTTAAAAATAAAAATTATTTACTTTATGTCAAATGTGCATGTGTTGGAAAAAGTTAAATATGAGTGGCTATTATCACTACTAAATCCAAAATATTTTCTAAACTTATAAATGAAACATAAAATCTGAAAGTGTGTTATTCTTATATTTTAATTATAAGCTTACATGTGATAGATTATAAAGTATTATTTAGTGTAGCATTTCCTTCTTTTCTTATGTTAGCATAGTTTTGAATAGGAGTTGGTAAGATGTAGGGTTCATTTGAAAGGAACCTAACACTTACTTAATTATATACTCTATTCATCCCTATGCCATCATCTATGAGGGATTTCCTATACTTGCATGAATAAATTTTATAAATAAAAATGAAACTACTAAACAACTTTTACATCTTCCTTTTCCATTTCATTTCTTTTGCATACATGTTTGTACTTAAGGAAAGTGATATATTAGTCTGGGCAATTTTGAGGTTACGAGGCTTTAAGTAGCCCTAAGTAGGTCTTGTACCTTATACCTCTGGTTAACAATGACGATGTACTCACTTATGCCTTTTCTAATTTCATGTATGTATGTGAAAATTTAGATAAGGAAAATCTTTTCTACTTAAGAAAATCATGCATATTCAACTTCTAATTTTTTTTAAATGGATTACTTAGCATGCATCATAAAGTGTGTTAACTATTCTCATTTGCATGTATAGATATGTTTAGGGTCTATCCATATGCATGTTAGATATGTTGGGAAAGAATTGAAGTAATGTGTGTTATGTGAATTTTGATTCATTTTATTTAATCTTAAAATGCCTTTCTTTTTGAATAGGTTTTTTGATTTTGTCTAAACTTAGGATTAATTAAAAGATTTAATCAAAATATTCACCTAAATGAAATTAAAATGTGAACTTACTTTAGAAAATTACTTAAGATTAGGGAAGGAAAGAGAAGTTCTCTTCTCTTTCTCTCTCTTCATAACTTAATAATTAATTATAGATTTCACTTAAATCAAATTAAAACATGAAAAAAAATAACCCAAAATACTTAAACAACTTAAATGAAACCCTCCTCTAAGTTGAACATGTCCTTCATAGTTAGACAATTTGAACCTAAAGTCCTAAGCTAAGCATACCACACAAACCTTCAAAGCACACACATTAGCCTAAGTCACCACTTCTAGCTTTAGGTTAGGTCGGTGCATGGTTTGATGTTATGTTTTATTTTGTGATATATTTTTTAGACTGAATGTTAGGTTGTATGATCGTAGAATGAATGGTAGAACGTGCTTAGTCTAACTATTCTTTTATATAGAGGATTGTGCTTAAGAGGCGCTATCATAAAAAAAAAATATAAATGCTTCTTGCTTGCTGGTGCTTATACCCCTTTGCATAATCCATAGGCCAGGTGGACTTAGTCACCCATGTGTGGTGTGATAAGTCTAATATACATGCTTGGGATTTATGTGGTGTGATTTAACTAACCTTTATTTTGCATGTATTAGTTAGATTTATACTTTTCCTTTTATGTAAAAGTTTGTATATTTAGAATTTTGGAATGATTTGTTATAGGGATTAGGATGAGCATTGGTCATAAGATCCTATCTTATGCACCATGTGAAGCCTTGGAGCATCTACCATCCAACCATCCAAAGGAAGAACCAAAGAAGAAAAAAAGAAAGAAGAAAGAAGAATAAAGCTTGAAGACCCCCATAACAATGAATTCCTTTGCTTAAATTATAATTTAATTAATTTATAATCCGGGTTGTATAAGGGTAGAGCTCGGCTACCCACATTTGATATTTTTGGATTTGTGTGGTTCCCGACTACAAATGATCATTTATTCTTTTTGCGATTAGCTTTATAAATTGTTTGATGATTTGTTTAGCTTTTACATTAAGTAGCATGCTTTTCCTAATTTCTTCCTTGCTTTATGTATGGTCTGGATGTGGATTAGGCACTTTAGGAAAAAATAAATCTTTTACCCAACTTAACAACTCAAATAAAAATTAAACAACTCATAACCTCACCTAAAGCTTAGGTTTAAAAATCAAGATAAAAGAATTAGAAACCTCTGGATGAGCATTTCTTTATAATATCATGTGCAAATGTATCTTATTTCACTCTTGATTGGGCTTTCACCTTTGTCGAAAACCCGCTTAACCTTTGAGAGGGGAAAACTCACCTCCTACCTTCTCAGTAATTTTGGCCAATAATCTAATTTCTCACGCATTAGTCATAAAAATCCTATTAGCTTGAATCAAAATAATTATCCAAAAATAAAAATAAAATGAAATTTGAAATGCATGAGATTTAGGTCATTTGAAGCATGTCCCTTTACATGATCTTGTCTCTTTAGGGATTGAGTTTAAGGACTTAGCTTCTTTCTAAATAAAAATAGCCTAGCTATCTTGCATAAGCATAAAGACTTGCCTACATGTATTTAAAATCATAGGAGGAGTTAGTTGGCGACCACCCCTAGGCGGTTGTAAGTCCAAGCAGTCGAGTGGTTTGTCCTTTCTTGTGGAGGCAAACCAATTACCCATTTTCACCTTAGATTTAGTATGCTTCTGGCCCTCGCCGAAGCTCCCTAGATTTAGGTTTTGAGGTTGCTTTTTGCCTTGCGGCCATAAGCATAATTCCTCACCTCTTAGGCATTCCCTTAATCTTGTGCTAAGAAATATTAAGTCCTAAAATTCTAATGAAAAATATAACTCAAACAAATTTAATCAATTTTTAAAAATATAAAGCCCAATTTTAAGATAGTTTGAGATGTTCACTAGGTTTTCTAGCATCGTGAGCATCTCCTAGTTATTTCCCATTTTTGGCTTCAATAATAACTCCATTTTTTGATCGATCACATTTGATCCTCAAAATAAAACCAATCGATTGATAGTATTTCCTATTGAAATCTTCAAAGACAACGATCATTTACCTTAATCGAGAGTTTTTCTAAGGGATCATGTCTCTTAGGATGTAATTAAATATGGGGGCTTGCAATAAACCCTGTTTTACTTTTTCATGTAAAGTAGGGGAAGAATCTCTGGTACATATGTAAACCCATCATCTTTAGGAGTCCTTATTGAGGTGATTGGTTCCATTAAAGGGTAGTGACTTTTATCTTTTGAGATAGTACATTATACCTTGATGACGTATTTGATTACCTGAAGAAGTACATCTACGGATCTACATGGCGTCTTATCGAGACAGATTTTTGTAAGGGTTCTTTTTTTGTTTCTCCCCATAGATTTGAAAGGCGACTCCCTAAATAAAAATTTTTAACCAACACTCATATATGGACTTATGATTGAAATATAAATCCATTTGCAAGTGATTTGGAGTCAAATGGGTTTTGATTCATTTGACAATTTCAAGTTCAAAGGATGAACATGAATTTAATTTGGGTTTGATTTTTTGAATTTAATTTTGGTTTAATGATTAAAGTTTATGTTTATATTTGGATTTATGATTGAAGGATTGATTGAATCATGAAGAAAAATCAAGGGTTTGAATTGATTTGAGGTTGATTTAATCAAGTTCAAGAATTTTGGCTTGAAAGGTTCAAGTAGGATTTAAGGTAGATTTGGGTT
>CM038223.1:130278667-130312669 GCA_021442155.1 Cymbidium sinense
AACTCCACATGATGCTATTATATGCTACGCACTAAGCGACTAATTAGCACTTGTCGAAAGTTCTCTCGATCGAGAGAGTATTATAGTGCTTGCTATAGGCCTAGAACCATATCTAAAGTCCTCCCTAAAATGAGGGCGAAATCTCTAGGTAGTGTCTTATCTACTATCTCATCTGCCTTTTGAAAATTTCATCGTCACTTTAAATCACTCTCTTCATTGAGAGGTCGGTGGTTTATTTTCAGAGCCCACAAAGACAAGTTTAACTCTACCATAGCTGACAAAGGGCTTTTTGCCCTATCAAGTGCACCCTATGATTCACATCTCAAAGGGCAGAGCCAATAGAACATCACATTGTGATCATAATATTGGTGTCATTTGATGGCAACCCAATCGAGGACTCGGTATCGCATCATATTGGAGCCTATGCAAAATCATTATCATCATGGACACATCATCGACATGAGGATTGAAAGTGAACATAATAGAACACTTGACTTGACATGGGCTCCTTTGCGAGCTTAAGTTTATTTAATGTGTCACCTTCGATAAACAATTACAGAAGGTGGATGAATTGAATTTTGTTTTAAGTTTTTAGGTTGATGATTTTCATTTAACCATTTAAAACTTGATAATTTATCCAAATTTATATTTATATTGATCCTTAATTTTGATTAATTCGATTCAAGCTTGCATGCAAAATTTAAATGAAAAGTATCCCCTTTGATTGAAATCTCCATTCAACACAACTATCATCGAGGTAGCGAATGATTTGAGCATTCATACTATAATTTGATAAATTTATTCTGAAATTGAACCCCTCTGATTGAAATATACAATCAGCACAATCATCACTGGGGTAGCGAATGATTTGAGCATTCATACTATAATTTGATAACTTTATTTTGAGATTAAACCCCTTCGATTGAAATCTACAATCAGCACAATCATCACTAGGGTGTGAATGATTGGAGCATTCATACTATAATTTGATAATTTTATTTTGAGATTGAACCCCTCTGATTGAAATCTATCATAATCATCATTGGAGAATGTACCTTGTCAACTCGCTTGCTATTAGCAGATGATGTCAATAGTTAAAACTTGTGATTATATTTTTCATAACAAAGTAGAGTGCTTAAGATTATAAATAAGAAATTTCTCTATCAAGACTTTTGATGGTCATATGTAAATGTAAAAATCAAATCATCCTTTAGTAATTGAATATTTGATTTACAACCAATCTTGTCAACTCCGATCATAATAAGGATGATTAGATTGGTTAAGTGGACTTTCTGACTTCACCATATAGATAAAGCTCCCCAAGTCAATTTAATTTCGCCATTGAATTTTGTGTAATTTAGAAGATGCACATGCTTATAGAAGCATTTGAAACTTAGTTTTAGAGACTTCTCATAAAGCATGTAAATTAATGAAGAGACAATTGAACTCTTTATCAAGTATTATATTTGAATTAATTTCTCTTAAAATATGCATATATACAATTATTATTTGCACAAAACTCGGCCTTCTAGAGTCTATAACGCTTCAAAATATATATTCAATTGACTCGGAACTCCAAATTATTTACACGCCTATTGATACAATAATTTGAGTATTAGATTGCCTCAATATGCATGAGCAACTCAATCACTTGAAATTTTGCATCATCTGAATATATTTCAATATGAGGTTTTCAGATGTAAATACATCTAATGACACACACAAAAAATATTTCGTTTTAGATCATTGACATACTTCTAGTGTAATAATTTTGAGGGTAGGTTTGACTTAAGATTCACACATGCTCATATATTTTGGATTACACATTTATCGAGGAGCTTTCAAGTTTATCATAAATCTCAAGCAATCCATTTGATCATGTTTGATTGCTCAATGTGAACAATGACATTATTAATTGTCCATTAGGAAGTCTAGCTTGTGTTTATTGCCAATTATCAATTCAATTATGTTTTTACTCTTAAATGAGCTATCAAGCTCTATGTAAGATCTTTAAACTCGATTGTGTTTAATTAAGATTATTTTATATTTCTCTCACATAAAATATAGTGATCTAATATCCATTGAATAAATCATTTTCAAGTTTATGACACGTCATTAAATCCTTATATTTTACATTTGATTTAATATTAATTTCATCTTGAATTTAGATTTTAAGTGTCTTTTTATTATCTTTTATTGGTCCGACTTTAAATTTCGCAGCTCCCAGAGGAGATTTTACCAAAGTTAGGTCACCCATCAAAAAAAAGACGTGCATGGGTGGTGTTTTAACACTGATCATAAATCCTCTAACTTACCCATATAAAAAGACACACATAGGCTCTTCGAGTACTTGCATAAAAATCAAGCACAATATATTTCTCACATCCATACGCATTTTATACATTCTGGAGCGATGCAGATATTTTTGCTGTGAGAGCTCGACGGTGGAGAGGGACGGATGGAAGAGGGGAAGGCTAGCTCGGTTGAGTCCGCCAGAGAAGGATGGTTGGCTCGGTTCGATCGGTTAGGACGGTTGTTTGGTTTGCACGGATGGGAAAGAGCCACTCATGCGGCTACTTGGTCTGCACGAACGGGGAAGAAGGCTTCGGCTCTCAATTCGTCCGGTTATGGAGTTTGAACCGAGCGAGAGAGAGAGGAATGGTTTGATGTACTCTTAAAACTTTCAAATTGATTTTTTTTAGTTGTCCTTATGTTTTCTCTTAACTTAGTCTTGCTATGATTTTTTTTTTTTTTAGTCATCTTGTTTTTTCCCAACTCAGCCTTGTTCTTTTTTATGTATAAGATTAAGTGCAATTTGATTTTATTTTAATTAATAATATTGACTTAGTGTGACCCATTATATTATATAAATAAGTACAAAATAATGATTATCTTTATTTAGATAATTGTGGATGGAAATATGGAATCATAGAAAAATAAAGCATATTCATCTCAAATAATATATGATGAAATTGTAGGAAATGATCAGCCATCTAGACCCATCTTTAGTCAACAAGTGGTGATCATTCTTTTGCCCATTGACTTAGTTCTTGTACTCTATTGTGAATATCGTCTTGTCATATTAAGAGCATATTCTACAAAATAATAGGCTTAAAAAAAATTCAATTGTTGATTAGGACATAATGTGATTTGCATTTAAACCAAATAATGAGCTCATTGGGGTCTTGTATGTTATTAATGGCCTGAATAATATGCTCTTATCATTCATCATCAGATTGAAACTCATGACCATTGATTTGAAACTCGATAATGTGGTTGACTTATAGGGCTTGTCAATAGATATTTTTGGGATTTTATAGTCAAGTTTCATTTAGAGTTTACTTCAAACCTAATTAATATTCAATTGGCACTTGCTTTTGTTCAACTATATAGATACGATCAAGTACCTCAGTTGATATATTAATTTCATTGATTATTATATTTATGGGATATATTATCAAACATCTTAACATCATTTTGACAATAGTTGCACTTGGAGTACTTCACAATGATGAAATTTCATACGCCAAAAATATTTTGTTTGTACAAAGTGACCTTCAGAGTTTGTGTATGCGATGATTGTTTAAGCAATCATGTACTAATCGAGCCTTTATAAATTTGTAAGGAATAACACTGATCAATTAAATCCAATAATAATGTGATAGGGATTATGTTAGGGTTTACTTGCATTGCTGGAAGATGCATGAAAGACTAATGCATATAGAAAATTGCTAAAATTGACTTACAATCGCACCGAAGCAAGCTACCAATAGAATGGATGGAGAAATGATTGCCACCTCAATTTTCACCAACAAATCATCAAAAGGAAGTGTGCAAAAAAGTTGTCTACCTTCTTTAGTTTATTAATGCTTTTGCCTAAATTCTATGACCTAAATCCTAAACCCAAAACTTAAACCCTAAAACATAAACCATAAATCCTGATCCTAAACCTGCGCTCTACTCTGACACATCAAGTAACGGGCTCCTATCAACATTTGAAAGGTATTGAAAAAGAGGTAGTGAGTTTTCTCCAGTCATTTCTAATCCCCTTGACAGGTATTTTTCTTTTTATCTCCTTTCATATAAAATAAATACTAAAATTGCTTCAAAAAAAAAATTTCTTCAAAACTATATAATTCTGCTATTCATCATCACTTTTACAATAACATAATAAAAACAACACAAATGACAGAAAGCTCTATTACAAGGATTAATGGCATAATGTCGAAGTGTTCCAAGTATCTTTTCAAACCCTTGCATAGAATATCGTGAAATTAAACAAAAATACTCTGCAACAACTTGAAAATGAAAACTCCTTCGCTAGAAGTCACATCCAATTCAAACTAGAATCAAGTGAAGCTATCAGTCATTCTATGTGACAAACTAAAGCTTTATTCGAATACATTAAATATTTGCATGCCATAGCAATTATAATTTGCATTCTTTCATAACATTTCATGTATAAAGCCCCAATCTTTTTCTCCCATTCAAAGGAGAAAAGTTAGCCTTTATAATCCTTCGGACTCACAGAGACGCTAATATTTGTCAAGCATATTAATATTAACCATAATATTCAATTAATTACAAATAAAATTGATCCAATGTCTTTAATTAATATTTATTAAGTTGTAATTTATTCTAGCTTTTGTAATAATAGCTATTGTTTTTCAGAAAAATATTTATTTTATAACTCGGATATTTACTCTACTTATTTCTTTCCAAATTAGACAATTTTAAGGTAGCATCTGAAAAATATTTATCTGATTATTATAAAAATCTACTAAATAACCTGAATTTTGTTATCATCTAGCAATATCAAATTATTCAAATTATTTAGAATTGCATCCGATTATTATCAGGCATACAATAATAATTATATATAGAAGAGTAATAATTAATAGTTTTAAACAATAATCAAGTTAATGGAGATGGCTATAGAGAGAGGGGATGGGTGAAACCGTGAAAGTCATGATAGGTGTATAAAAGATTAAAATAAATTTGACATCTCAAATACATTATTGATAAATTTCAAATTTCAAATTGATTAAACTAACAAATAATATAAATTAATCAGAGGGCATAAAAATCTTAGGCAATTTTTTAAAATTAAGTATGGTTAGAATCAATTGGTAATAATAATGTGGGTCAAAAAAAATTTAAGTATATCGTTAGTCAGGATTGGTTGGCATTTAATTTTATGAATGGAAGTCACCCACATGCTTTGCCAATAATGGTTTAAATAATTAATTATTCTTTCCTGGGTTAAGCATACTAGAGATTGTCATTGAAGATCAAAAGTCGTGTTGAATGCTCATGATTTAAATTTTCTTTTGGAAAATAAATTTCTTAACAATAAGATAAATATTATTACTAATGCGATTTATTTTTTTTATTATATTTGAAAATAAATAATTATTTTCATTAAAATTAGTGAAATAATTAACTATTTCAATAACTTTATAAATATTTATAATTATATCTATATTTTAAAACTATTATTATTTAAAACTATTATTATTTAAAACTATTATATCTTGGATTATTTTTAAAATGACTTAGTCTTAATTATAATTAGCTTTAAAACACGAAAATTTTTTTTTAGCAAAATAAATAGTCGTCTTTGAATGACGACCTGAGAAATTCTATTTTTTGGTGATTTTAGAAACCAGAGAGAGAAACTACGGGGAGAGAGAAACCACAGAGAGAGAGAGAGAGAGAGAGGTTTTTTTATTAATTTTTTTAATTAATATAATTATTTAAAATATTTAAAATATATAATTTAAAAATATTTTTATAAAATATTTAATAACCAAATATTTATATATTTAGTTATTAATTTTATTTATATATATATAATTAATATATAATTTAAAAATATTTTAATTATATATATAAATTTATAAATTTATTTAATATTTTTTATTAATTAATATAATTATTTAAAATATATAATTTTATTAATTTTGTTAATATGTAATATAAAAATATTTAAAATATATAAATAAATAATTTTTAATAAATAAATAAAGAAAGGAATAAATTATATAAATATTTTATAAATTATATAAATAAAGTAATTATATATATATATATATATATATATATATATATATTTATAAATTTATTTAGTTATTTATCTATTTAAATTATATAAATATTTTTAAGTTATATATTTAAGTTATATATTTATATATATAATTAAAAATATTTTTAAATCATTCGTAATAATATTTATCTTATTAAAATAAAATTATTTATTTTCCAAAAAGCAATTTAAATACATTCGTGGTTCAAAATTTTAAATCCTGATCTCATTTGAATCTTTTAATATTATGGAAAGAATAATTAATTATTTAAATCATTATTGAAAAGCTTGACTAATTCAAATGGAATCACTATTGTCATATCAAGGAGTAGCACTTTAATTACCTCTTATTTAAATTTATTTTTATTTTTACCTAATTTAAATTATAATGATACTTATTTTTAAAAAATTGCCAAAATCTTATATGTGCTACCTCCCAATAATAACCATCTGCGTTGCATCAACCTTAGCTTAAATCTTTGCTCTTGAATTAGAGAGAAAAGCTCATACCCATGCCCATTTTATCTTGGGTGGAGGTCTAGCCTAATAATTCTCCAACTAATCAAACCTCAATAATAGGTAACTAACCAACTTCTGTTTTTCCCTCTATTATAATTAGGAGTGTGCGTTAATCTGTTTAAGTCAAAAAATAGAACCGAACTGAACTGAAATTATTTAATCAATTTTGTTCTGTTTATAAATTCACAATTCCATTTTTTTTATTTCAAATGATAGGTTATTTGATTTTCAATTTTTGATCTGATTTTAAAAAATAGATTAAACTGAATAAATCAAAATAATAATATCACATTTTATTTTGATTTATATTAATTACTTTTGTTGTTACTTAAGGCTTGATTTATGAAATTTCTTGGATTGCATTTTAGTTAATTAATTCATAAAAAACTAAGAAATCTTAATTTTTCATATAAAGAAATTATTTCACTTTGAAATCTCATCATAAATGATCTGTGCTCCCACATCTCAAAGAAGAAGCCCACAACTTCAATGAACAAAATAATCATGAATGATAATTGATCCTGACTTCGTTAGAGTTGCCATGAGATGCCAAGTAGCATCCAGCAAAACTTCTAGATTTATACACAAATAAATTTCTCAAAATCAAGTGTCTTTTCAGGGTCATTAGCTGCCTTCTAACTTCCACACGCAAACACAAAATATTGTCGAAAATTAAATCAAGAATGACCACTGTAACAATTTAGGACAAGGCACCAAAACAAACTTAATTCTGTCAACATTCACAAGATAATTCAAATGTAGCTTCAGCTCAACTGGCGCAATTCTAGCTGATTTCAGTGCAGCACTGATTCCATTCAAAACCCAATTTATTTCCTTCAGTATTTCCTCTTCGGTCCCTCTAAGAGAAAACTCACGCACCTGGCCATCAACATCAATCATGCTGCCACCAGGTGAAGTTTTCTTGATCCCCATTTCTTTCATGAAGTTCCAAATCCTCTTCACGTCCTCGTATCTCTTCACTTTCGCATATATATCACATAAAGCAATGTAAAAAGCATGGTTGAGAGGATCCTGTTCCATCAAATAATCAGCAATTCTTTCTCCAAGCTCCACATTTCCATGCATCCTGCAAGCACCAAGCAATGCTCCCCAAACAAAAGAATCAGCTTCCATAGGCATGGATCTGATGAGCGTTTCAGCCTCTCAAAATAAGCCAGCTCTACCAAGCAAATCAACCATGCAAGCAAAATGCTGAGCTTGTGGCTCAATCAAGTAAACTTTTTTCATCAAATCAAAACACCACCGGCCTTTCTCTACCAGACCAGAGTGAGCACAAGCACTTAAAAGTGAACCAAATGTCACATAATTAGGCTTCAGACCCTGGCTCACCATTTTTTCAAAAAGAATGAAAGCCTCTCGCCACCCCATGCACTGCAAGAGACGAGATCATTGCAGTCCAAGCCAAAACATCCTTTTCCACAACCTCCTCAAACACTTCTCTTGCTTTTGCCAAACTCCACACTTGTCATACATATCTGAGAGCAGTGCCAATCACAACATCAAAATCTAATCTTTGCCTTCTTAAATAGCTATGTACCCATTTTCTGATCCAAAGCTGATAAGCAAACCTTTATCACACTAGCGATCGTAATTTTATCGGCTTAATTCCACACGAAAGTCTGCATCACCTAACCTAATAGCAATGGAGGATTGTTTACAATTTGTGTTGTCGAGGGATAGGATGTCGCTGGGGTTCTCTTACACCTGCTCTAAATACATCATGGAGGATTCCTAAGCAAAAGATATTTCTAACACATAAGAGATGGAATTTGATATGATAAGGAATTTTATTGATGATTATTTTCAAATAAAATTTATGGATATTATTTCTTTAGGTAGAGCCCATTGATTGGAAACATAGGGCACTCTCCCTTATAGCTTATGAGCTAATAAGATCCTCTTTAGTAAGCCTTCTCTATGACAAAAGGGCCTTCCCAAGTGGGTTCAAACTTGTCTCTCATATTTTGACGGGCAACATTCAGTCTCCTTAGAACTAAAATAAGCTCTCCTACTTGAAAAGCTCTAGGATGGACCAACATTTTATGAGCTTGAATCATTTTGGCTTTGTACAGCTAGAGCTACTGGCATGCCCAGAGGCATCTATTCTCCAAACCTTCGAGCTCTTCCAATCGTAGCTTGGCATTCTGCTCTATAGTAATCTTGCTACCCACAACTATCCTTAGTGATGGGAGTTGTACTTCTAAAGGTAGAACTACTTCGAACCCATACACTAAAAAGAATGGGGTAAATTGAGTTCTCTTGTGCGGTAGCCCACAAGGCTTCAATCAACTCTCATCCCGTCTTATTATCTTAAGTGTCTTCTTGATCTAGGCAGTTTGTTGAATACTTTTCCTGACTATTTACCTGTAGTAGATGGTAGAATATCTCCAATCTGTTGTGTCTCCGGGAAAAAATGATCTTAGAGCTCTTGAATGCAATACCATTATGATATAATTCATCGAACCTATATGATATGGTTCAGAAATTGGAGCACATCGTGACCCTCTAAGTGGGATTTCCTCCACCCACTTAAAAGTAATCAGTGGTAGCTAGAATGAATTGGTGACCCTTGAAATAAGGAGGATCGATCGGACCCACAATGTTAGTGCCCTAACACTCATCTTACGGACAAGCTTGGCTAATGCATATGCTGCAGCATTATCTCCTTGAGGAATCTCATAGATGGTGACCTCTGGGATTTGAGCCAATAACTCCATGATATACTTATGATAATAATGGAGCTTAGGCTTTAGAACTGTATAAGACCCATTAATTTGGTTGATAACTACTTAAGAATCCCAAAAAATGTTGATGCTCTGGATGCATAGTGTAATGACTAACTCTCACCATAATCTCGCCTTCATTGTTGGTGCATGGATCAGACAGATAATATGAGAATCTCATCACATCATGGTCTGAAGTTAGAAGAACTATTTCTACCCCTGCCTTCCCTAAAAGAGTTGATTGTGGTTCTTCTCCTTTTTGAAAGGAAGTATGACTTACCCATTCATCGGGAGGTCATCACTAAGCGAGAATCATCGGGAAGTGGTGTAGAAATCTACTAGTGCATGTCCTTTTATAGCACGGAGGGGTACAAATGTGTCAAATTATAATAAAATCATGCATAATCATGCCAACCATCTAGATAATGTTGGCTGTGTCATGAGATATTATAGTGGATTGATCCCAAGAGCGTAATGTAATGTCATAGCTTTTGGGATGAAAAGATTAAAGCCAGGTAGTGCTTTTCAATAGGTGGGTAGTTTGCCTCAGCAGGGATTAGACGATGACTGAGGTAGTAGAGAGCATTTTCTTTCCCTTCATCATTGGTTTGGGCCAATAAAGCATTAAGGGAGTCATCTAATATAACAGTGTAGAGGATCAGCAGCTTGGTTGGGATAGGGGCTGCTAGAATTAGCGGTGTCATCATGTAGTGCTTGATGTCTTCGAATGCATACTGGCACTTATCAACCCACTTGAACTTGGTATCTTTTTTGACAAGTGCTAAGAATGGCTGGCATCTTCCTGATAAGTTGGATATGAAGCATCTTAGATATGCCAACTACCCTTGCAATGATCTAAGTTTAGTTAGACTTTTAGGGGGTGGCATTTCTAAGATAGCATTGATCTTCTCTGGATCAATCTCTATTCCCCGATGTCGGACAACAAATCTAAAGAATTTTCCTAAAGCTACTCCGAATACACACTTCAGAGGATTCATTTTGAGGTTATATTGTCTTAATCGTTCAAAAACTACTCTCAAGTCAAAGAAATGGTCTTCCTTTTCTTTGCTTTTGACTACTATATCATCAACATAGCATTCAACTTGATGTTGAATGAGTTCATTGATGATCTAAGTCATGGATATGTAACAATTTTATGGAAAGATATGACCTTATAACAATATGATTCAAGGTTCCGTGTTTCTTTCATCCTCGAGGGCCATCTTAATTTGGTAGCTGATGACCCATTCATAAAGGAGAATCGCATGAGATGAGGCAATTTCCACCATTAACTCTGGTATAGGAAGTGTAAATTCATCCTTAGGACATGCCTTATTCAGATATCTAAGACGCATATATTTGGTCATTTTTTCTTAATTGGGATGACAACCGTAGGATATTTATTCCCGACAAAGTCCTCAATCAATTTGATTTCAGAAATGACATGTTGCTCAATTTCTGATCGCACGTGTCTAGGAGCCTGCTTGATCGGGTTAGCATTATGATCTATTATTAGTTTGTGGACTGCTATATGTCAGAAGATAAACTAGGCATTTCTTCATCCATGCAAAGCAATCCTTAAACTTAGCTAATAGCCTAACTAAGTCATTGGTTTCTTCTTCATTCAATAAGGAACTGATCTATGTCAGGCATGGATCTTCTTTTGTTGCTAAGTAGATTTCTTTGAGTTTGTCAATGGTTGATTTGATTTCTTTTTTAAATTCTTACGGTGCATCCTTGACCTTAAGATCATTTAGGTCATCTGAAGTTTCTAAACACACCTCTATAAGAGTTAGCATGATTTGAAAAGAACCTATCAAACTCTAAATGATTGGTGATGACTAAGCAATGGTTGTCATCATCGACTGGTCCCATTATATTGAATTCTAATCCTAGTCTTGATTGAGAATGTCTGCTTTGGTTATCCCATAGTCTTTCAAAGTAATCCAACCTATGTTTAGATCAAGTATGTGGGATTAATCCCTTCATTATTAAGTTAATAACACAAGGCAAATACCAATCAAAAGGTAATTGTATTAAATCTTTATAATAATCATCCTCAAGTTCTACATCGACTTCTTAACTTGAGGATGATGCTCCCAACAAAAATCTCTTTGGCTTGACATCTATGGATGACTTAGGGGTCTCCTTAATTACCAAACCTTCAACTTTTTGGGAAGAAAGTGAGGTTAAAGCTAAAGTTCCCAACTACTACCTGATTGTTCTACATAATAGTGATTCAGATACATTCACGCTTTGCTTATAGGCCTGGTCTTCATCATTATCTGGCTTGAATGTCACCTCCGAAGGGACCCATTGGGAGGGGTTGGTCAGCGTGCTAACCACATTAGACTCATCCTCCAAACTATACTCAAAGTCTATGTGGATAGTGGGGTACTCATGGTCATAGTCTACATCAAGAGGTCTTCCACCACTACGCCTCTAGATCTTCCCTCACCTTTACTTGGTGGGGTTGAGTCATCCTACCCATGTGTTCTATGAAGGAACACCGTGGATGGGATCCAATATCTGGCTCTACTTCTTCCTTAATGTCTGATTCTCGCTCACTTGTATTTTCATTTTCTTTTCCTTTTTTCTTTTCTTTTTCTTTTGTTTTTTTTATTTTGTTTTTGAACTTTCACCAAGTTCATAAGAATAGACTTTTTGATTGGAGGAAGATAGTAGGCTGCATCCTCATATATCTCGACCTCTTTAACTGAGAATGGCTTCAAGTCTCCTTTGACACTATACTCAATTCCACCTCTTTGGATTTTGATGTACTAATGTAAAGAGAATGGAACCGTATTATTTCCATGTATCCAAGGCCTACCGAACAAAGTAGTGAAAGATGTATCTAAATCGATTATGTAGAACTTGGCTTCTATCTTCCAGTCATCTATCTCTAATGGCAACACTATGGAGCTTAAATCCCTCTTGCTCATTGAATCCTCCTCAACATCTCGAGGATTTCGATGTCAATCCTCAAGTAGGCAAGGGTCTTTAGACTCATAATGTTCACTGATGCATCTAGATCAACTATCACCCTGGAGAGTCTGAATCTGCCCATGTTTATTGTGATGTAGAGGGGACGATTGTGCTCTGTTGTCCCCAATAGATTGTATTCATCAGTGAATGTAACTCCATGGGCTTCTCTTGAAAAATATGCCTCCTCTCCAACAGCGGCCAGCTGAGCTAAGCATATTTCTAGATCAATAAGGGCTTTGATCATTGACTCCCTTATCTCTTTGGATAAGACAAGGGCATCATATATACTTAGCTTAGCTTGCAACTTTCTTAGGTAGATGAGAGAATTGTAGTCAACTCTGGGATGGTCCTCCATAAGCATATCCATAGTTGGAGCATCCTGTGAAGGGGCTTCTTGATCACTATAACCAATGACTTGTTTACTCTTATCCTGATGTGCTACCCTAGGAGGTAGAACTTTTCCACTACCAAGGTTGACTTCAGTGATTTCATGAGATGGTTTAATGGAAAGTTCTACCTGCTCATCAGGTTCACCTACACCTTCTATAGATCATCGAGCAATGACTCCAAATCAATCTCAATGGGTGATCAAAATTGAAACTAGATTTATTATTAATTAGGCTTGGAGAGCTATCTAAAGGAATAAACTCAGGAAGATCATAAAAAGTGATAGAGATGTAAGTGAAATTAGCTTTTTTATTAATTTCTGAGATTTGAATGAAGGTACAAAATATAAATCAGGTCAAGTAAGTGGAATGAGGGATTTGGCACCCCTCTCCGATATAATATGGTCTAGAAGAAGAGGCTGGAGAAGCTACCTATGGAAGGAGTGTTGGACTCGATCGGTGGTTGCGGTACTATGCTATCCTGGGCAAGTGGAGTCTGTTACTGCTATTGTTGGGCTTCTACCTCCCTCAAGTTATCCTTAGCAACTTGCAAAACTTTCTTAGAGTTGGAGATTTCAACTACTTCAGGCACCTATAAGGGTAACTTTCTGATCTTGAAAATAATTTTCTTAGAGGTTTGGGATACGAAAATATCCCAACCTTCCTCTGTCTTAAGAAGATCATGTGTATCCCCATGAATTACCCTAACAGAGCTAGAAGGTTATTCTAGTAGGTATTCCTTATAGATGACAATGGCACCCGACTTGAAGCTACGTTCAAGCCAGTACTTAAAGGTAAAGCAATCTTCTAAGGCATGTCCTAACATGCGGTGGTAGGGGCAATAGTTTGGATCATGACTCTTGCCCACTTTCTCTAGCCTCCTAGGCTCTGGTAACTGGAAATCAAGCTTCTATAAAAGATTCTTAAAGATCTTCTTGACTACATCCCTCTTGAATGAATAAAGTTTATTTAATTTATCAATGATAGTAAGTAAATGATAGCTACCGGTGGTAGGAATCGTTCTGATGATGTTGATGAGGATACCGGAGGCGGTGGTGGAGCTCTTGTGGCAGGGTGGAGATGGTGAGGTGGTAGAGGAGAATGCTAAGCTTGAGGCCTATCTAACTGAACCCTAGCTAGATGCTTCCCCTTATCAACTACTATGAATGCCCCTGGCTTCTTATCAAATGCCTTATGAGGTTTGGGCTTGGCTGACTGGTCATGGAAAGACAACTGTCTGGCTTCCTCTTATAGACTGGCCTCTATGTTGGTTAGCTTCTCATAGATTTTGATTGTAAACCCCTTAAGCATGAAAGCGAGTGGACCATGAATATTTTTCAAGAGAATCTCAATGGCGTGTTGTTCAGGCAACTGTGGTTCATATTTTAAGCTCAGGTTTCTCCACCTGAGAATGTAATCAACAAGAGACTCATTTAGATTTTGCTTGGTCACAACGAGGACACCTATAGTAACATTTTACTAAGCTCCAACAAACCTCTTAATGAAGAGGTGCTCCAACTTAAAAAATATCCTTACTAAATGATTAGATAGTTTGGCATACCAATCAAATGCAACACATGCTAGACTATTAATGAACAATCTGAAAAGAAGGGCGTCGCTACCTCTGGCATTGCAATAGCTGGCCTTGAAGTGTGCAATGTGCTGGTGGGGGTTCCCACTGCCATCGAAGATTTTGAAGGAAGGAGGCACAAAACCCTTAGGATATTGGACAACATCAAATTTCTCAAGGTAGGGTCTACCCTTTAGAACAGATGAGCCACCTCAAGCTTATGCCAACGCATCCCTCATCTATTGTTCCACCATATTTTTAATATATTTCTCATTCATGGAGGTGTTATCCATGACCTTCTTATGAAAGCTACCATTATTTTCCTCGGCAGGAATGCATCTATGATGATCTGAAGTGTGTCTACCTCATCGACTATGGGAGAAGGTGTGAAACCAGGGCTGAATTCTGCAATGCTAAAACCACTACCATCAACTCCTTAATCTTCGTCCGCATTTTGTCAATATGATCATCTTTCACTAACTAGAGGAGTTCTAAGTTGAAAGGATGGTGTCATCCTCTTCAACTATAATACCTTCCTAACTATGTTGATTCTATGGAGGGAGCCCCTAGTATCGACCATGTGGACTTTGACCGAATTCTTAAGAAGGTCATCCTCATCAAGATCAAAGGCTACCCTCTCATCCTCTAAATATGTGCAATCACTGCCTAAGAGTTCCCTCTTTTCGGCAAAGTATTGTGCTAAAATTTCATCTAAGGAGCGGTATAACTGTGCTGGTACAAACACACACTGCTGACTGGTAGATGGATTATGCTCATTGACTGAGATACATCTAACACTGCCTACCACTAGAGTGCTAGCTCTGGGAGGGTTATGGTCACTAGAAGAGATATGCTCATGACTTCTCATTAGTGGTTTCCCTGGGAAAATCCAATGCCATAAGAACTGAAAAAATGTCCCCTTCCCCCTCTGTAACTGTCGTTGTCACTAGCTCTAATGATGGTGGTGGTGGTGTGACCACATGGGGTTGCACTGCCAACCACACGAGGTAGAGAGGGTGGGGAGCTCAATCTCACCTCAATAGGTGGGATAGAAAGAGCGAGATCCCTGGGCCAAAGCTGAATCACCAGAGGGGAAGGTCTCTCCCCAGATGAGGGCTTTTGAATCTTGGTGAGAGTGTAGGATGCTATGAGCTATACAGGTGATGGTGGATGATGAGGGGAGCGATGTGAAGGCAACACCCCTACCCTCAATGGGATATCTCTGTCCATGGTGGGTAATGCATAAGAACAATCATATCTAGATGATCATCCCTGGAGGGGATCGAAAATCCATTAGGAGAGGTTGCTGCAGCATACCTCTGTTGCTCTCTCTAACCTACCTGAATAGATGCTCAAGCCTCCATGACTCTCTCTTTATGGATTCCTAACACTCCTAGGGATCACTAATCATAAATCAAATTAGTGTCAAACTCAGAGTCCGTGCTCACCAACCTCAACTTATAGTCCTAAGTTTGACATAGGGCCTCCATGCTCCCTATAGTGTCTCATAGTATGTAGATGATGGAGGAGAAGCAGAAATTCTCTAGTAATCTTCTTCTCTATCTAAAGCCGAGAGAGGGTGGAACTTATTGCTGGTCAAAAGTGGAGAGACCTCACGGGGAGAACCCTCCTTGGCTACATGGGATGTAGCCTCAAGCTCTCTGGCTGCTCACTTGTGCTCCCACTTAATCTTTCAATTTTTATTATGGCATTGCATATGAGTGAACAAGGTGGAGCGGGAACTAGTACCTATCTTGAAAGTGGAGGAGACTATACAGGCTAAGATAACCTTCCCTTTAGGGTGAAAGAGGTAGTAGCTCTTGTTGGAGCAATGGTAAGGACAACTGGGTGGGCGGGTGCTAAAATTATCACTGAACGGGGAGTGGGAACCACTGCGACCTTCCTCTTCAATGGAGGGTACTTAGAATCAAAGGGCACATCAGCGGATGGGCTTCTCCACCTCATCCTAACAGGTGGTGAGGGTCACCCCATCATAGGTAATACATGCTCCCTAAAATCCTCGACTGAAGAAAACTAGGTGTGTGGAGCCAATCATAGGGAGGATGACCCGATCTAAGGCCAAATCGATCCCAAATGGAAAGGTAAAGACAAACTTATGGGAGGTCATGTGTACTGACAGTGAAAATAAATTGTATTTATCAGTTCGTATCTGCATGTGTTGAAATGTAACTTGAGTTAGATTTTTTGCTTTAATACTTGTCCCAAGAGAGTAATATAGATTTGGAGTTTTGAACCCACACTCAATAATTCAAATATGTTAAGTGGGCTCATTGGAGAGATTTTAAAATTGAAGAGAGTCTTTACCATTTGATTATGATTTTAGAACCTATACTCAACCAATTTAGGTAGGTTGGGTGGGGTTTGTAAATTTGAGGAGATATTTTTGGAGATATTTGTATTTTGTGTATCTTGTTTGAAAATATTGATGATTTGAAAGAGCCTCTACATAGAAAATTTGAGTATGGTAAGAAGAGGTTGTGATTGTGTGTTTGAAAATTTTTGTGAGATATCTTTTGCTTGTGATGTGTGATTGTGTAATATGTTGGTTTGAAAATTGGGCTTCTTACTTAGAAAATTTAGAATCTTAAGTAGAGGCCACATGTGTTTGATTTGTGTTTGAAAATGAGACTTTCACTTTAACAAATTTGGTATGTTAAGTGAAAGTCAAATGTGATTGTGAGATAAATTTGTTTTTCTTTGAAAATGGGACTCCTACTTAACAAATTTAGTATGTTAAGTGAAGCCCAAGTGTGATTGAGATATGTTTGAAAATGGGTATCAAAGAGTGAAATGATTTGAGAATGGGTATCTCACTTAACAAATTTGATATGTTAAGTGGGAATCAAATATGGCTTGATTATGTGATTCTTACTTAACAAATTTGGTACGTTAAGTAGAACCAAATATATGCTTTGAAGATGAGACTCTCATTTAACAAATTAGGTATGCTAAGTGAAAGCCATATGTATGTTTTTTGAATGGCTTAACAAATTGGGTATGTTAAGTGAAAGCCAAATGGGTGTTTTGAAAATGAGACCCTCACTTAACAAATTTGGTATGTTAAGTGAAGGTCAAAATCATGTTTTGAAAATGAGACCCTCACTTAACAACTTGGATATGTTAAATGAAAGCCAAATTTGTGTTTTAAAAATGAGACCATCACTTAACAAATTTAATATGTTAAGTGAAAGTCAAATTCATGTCTTGAAAATGAGACTCTCACTTAACAAATTGGATATGTTAAGTGAAAGCCAAATGCATGGTTTGAAGATAAGACTCCCACTTAACAACATGGGTATGTTAAATGAAAGCCAAATTTGTGTTTGATTTAAAAAAGAGATTCTCACATAACAAATTTGGTATGTTATGTGCGAATCAAATATGGCATGATTTGCTCTTGAAAAGAGGGAAGCTTCAATTCTAACACATGTGAAATATGTTAAGTGAAGTTTCAATTTTTTGCTATGATTTTATTTGAAAATGGATTCCTCATTCAATAATTTTGAGTATGTTGAATGAATATGGTTATTTTCAAAAATGTGCTTTTGAAAAGAACTTATTATAGCAATCATAGATTGTTAAATGGGATTTGATTATGTGAGTTTTGTAAAGGTGCTTTAGAAAGTGGCATTTTGCAAAAGAGTTTATTTTATTAAATAGGATGAAACCTGCCCAAGCTAGTGGTAAGGAGGTTATAAATCTTTATTATCTCTCCCTTCATTGATAATTTTATTTTTTTACCTATTGGAGAACCAATAGGGGTTTCTACATGGAGTGAGGTCCTAAAACCTAAAGGATGTTGGCTAACTTTGCTTAAGAATGAAATAAGCTAAGTGTCAATGAAAGGAAAGATAGTCTCAGACTCTCATAAAATACAAGTCTACTATTGATGCTTGGGGATAATAATCATCTACTAGAGATGGAGGGAGGAACCGTCTCCAGCGAAGTCACCAAAAAAATCTGTGGTGTTTATTTTTGGTATTTTGGTTTGGGTTTGTATATGGGGGGACACCACGTAGATTTGAGGGTGTACTTTTTAAGGTGATCGAGTACAACATTGAGAAAACATGTACTATCTTAAAAGATAGAATTCACTACCCTACAATGGAGCTAATAACCTAATATGGACTCCTAAGGCATGATGGGTCTTCAAATATACCAGATATTTTTCCCCTACTTTACATAGATGAATAAAGTAGGATTTATTTAGACCAGGTTTTAAAGTTCCCTATGGGGGCAAGCCCTTAAAGTTAAGAATACTCTCGATAAAAGAAGGCAATTATTATATTCAAAGAATTCAAAGATAGGACTATTAATAAATTGGTTGTGTTTTAGAAAATCAAGTGGGATGGATCAGAAGATGAGAGTTATTATCAAAACCAAAGGAGATGAGTAGGGAGTGCTCATGATACTAAAGCTAGTTCACTCCTGATAATTGGAATTTATATTTTGAAATTGAAGAGATTTTATATGTTTGAATTGATATTTTATAAGAAGTTAGGACTTATACTCTAATAACAAGATTATATTATGATTGCTAAGAGGTGAGGATTTATACAGGCAAATGGCAACCTCAGATCCTAAATCTAGGGAGCTTTTGCAAAGGCCAAATCATGACCTAAATCTAAGGCGAAAGTGGGTATATGATTTACCTCCATAAGAGAGCATACCACTCTTATTATCCTAGTTGCATAACTCTTCCTATGCTTCAAATCCATGTAGGTAAGTCTTATGCTTTTGCAAGATGGCTAGGTTATTTATTTAGAAAAGAAAGTCCAAACCCTAAGAGACTAGAGCTTTAGGGGTATGAATAATGACTTATTTTAATGCAAATTTTATCAAATTTTATTTAATTTAGGACTCTTTATTTTGACACAGGCTATAGGATTTTATATGCTTAAATGCATGAGAAGTTGATTGTGGGCCAAATCAAAGGGGAAAGAGGTGCTCTTCCATCATAGGCTCTCAAAGGTTAAGCCCTTACTATGGAGATGGAAGCCCTCTCTTAATAAGAGTGAAATAAGAAGATTATAAATGATATTAAACATACAACATCCAGCTAAGGGGTTGCTAAATCTTTTATTATCTTGATTTAATGCCTAGGATTTATATGAGGTTATGAGTTATTTTAGAGGTTTAGTTATGAGTTGTTAGTTTGGGTAGTAAAATTAATTTTTATCCTAGGAGCCTAATCATATCCAGGCCATACAACAATCACCGATCATAAATAAACTATGAAAAACATACTTTTTCTAATGCACAAGCTAAACAAAATATCAAATAATTTTATAAAATTATCTAAAAGAATAAGAGGCGTCCGATTGATGCAGTAGAAAAGAAATGTGAGTAGCTCTACACCATTATACAACCCTAATAAGAGAATAATTACAATTATAAATGATGAATGTTATGGGGTCTTCATTCTTCATTTTTTATTCTTCATTTCTTCATTTGATTTGCTCCATTTCTTTCTCTTTTTCTTGATTTGGATGTGCTTGCTTAAAGGCATCACATGGTACATAAGACTTGGTCTTATAACCAACGCTTATCAATCCCCCATAACACTTATCCTAATCTAATGTAAAATTAATATTAAAATAAGAGAAATAAATCAAGCTACACACAAAATAAATGTTAGCTAAACACACCATACAACCCAGTTTTATGAATACTTTGGACTTAGTACCCCATACATGGGTAACCAAGTCTCTAACTTGGATTATGCTTGAAGCAACTACCCAAAAGTATTTATGTTTTTTATTACAATGGCCCCTTAAGCACAACCCCTATAGAAAGCATGATTGAGCTAATATCAACCTAACATCCAAACTATGCATCCACAATAATACATCACAAAATAAGCATACATCATACCATAACATAAAGAAGCGGTGACTTAATCTAATGTATGTACATTAAGGCTTGTGGTATGTCTAACTAAGCTTTAGAGTTGTAACTTGCTAAGTGAGGGATTTAATTTATAAAGGGTTGATTTCTCTTTAAGTGATTTAATTGATTTGAAAATTTTACTTAGTGTTTTCTTTTATTTCATATAGTCTACACTTAATAAATAAGTGTTACAAAAAGAAGAAAGAGAGGGAACCTCTCTTTCATCCCTACCTTAAGTCACTTTTAAAGCAAGTTAATTAATCAATTTCCTTTAGTGAATGGCTTAGTATATGTTTTAATCAATCCTAAGTTTAGGTTCACTCTAAATGACATTATTCAATAGGAAATGCATCTTAAGATTAATTAGAATGAATTACTATCATATAACACATATTTATTCATTTCTTTTTCATCATGTATATCATGCATATGATTAAATCCTAAGCATACCTATACATATAATGTGTGTCTTAGCATACTTAAGTGATGAATGCAGACAAGTGTATTTGGAATTTAAATATTTCATTTGATTGAATTATGAATGCATGTCTTTTTTAATAGAAAATGGATTTTATCCATTAGTTAAGTACACATTCACATGTAAAAAGTATTAAGTGATGCGTCACCATTGTTCTACACTAGGGTGGGTAGAAGACCTACTTGGGGCTTCTTAAAAGTCTTGCAGCCCCGGGATGTCCAGAATAATATACCACTTTCTTATATATATATGGGTGCATAAGCAACTATAAGAATAGAAAACCCATGCAAAAGTTGTATTTGATTTATTTGATTTATACTTCTTATTCATTGGTTATATCATATATACATATGTATAAGAGTTTTAAGTGAGTACGACACCATTGTTCTACTAGGATAAGGTACAAGACCTACTTGGGGACTTAAAACCTCACAAGGGATGTCTAATATACCACTTTTCTTATATACATATGAATATATAAAAAGAATGAGAAGTCATACAAGAAGTCATATTTGATTTGATTATATAATTTACATATGTGATATGAAATTCTTCTAAGTCTTACCATGGAGATGCATAGTAGATTTAGATAAATGTTGTGTTCTTTTCAAATGAACTATACATTTGTAAATCTCATACAAATCCTTATCTCGAGGAAAGAGAGCTTCATATTACATATTTTATATTATGAACACATGCTTATAGATACTTGTAATTAACATCCTCCATATATTATAATTGATTTATGGGCTTTCGATAACTTTTGATTTAATAGTAATAATAGCCACCTATTTTTTTTTTTCAATCAACACATGCAATTTCACATAAAATAAACCATTCCATTTAGTTAATTTTAAAAGAAATGAATGCATGATTACACATGGCAAACAACATTTAACATGATTGGAAAGAAACAAAAGAACATAAGCAAATGATCTCATTCATTCTAATTAATTCTAAAGATCATACTAAATAAGGCTATTTAAAATAAACCAAAGTTCTTTAATGATATTTAATTTTGAGTTTGATTTGATTTAGGAAATGAAAGAGGTTTGCTAATCCTAATCTCATTCCCCATGTGTGAGTTAATTTAGTTTAAGAATAATTAGATTGATTTTATGTCTTTCTAGGTTTGGGTATGAATTAAGCCAATTTAACCCACATCACCTTAAGTTAATTAACTAATTAATAATGAGCCAATGATATGCAACATATGAAAATCAAATTAGCAATGCTCTAAATGAAAGGCCTAATGCAATTGGCTCATGATTAATAGTTAATTAAGCTTAAAGAATCATTAACTATTTTTATGGTTTTCTCACACATGTGAGTAACCATAATTTCTCTTTGGGTTATTGAACAAAGAGCTACCCAAGATTAATTAAAGATTTCTTAGATGTGAATGAATGGATTTTAAATTAAGTTGATTAAGCTTATTAATTAATTGATTGAATTTTTTTTATTTTATTTTGGTTAGAATGATGAAATTAACTTAGAAAGGGATCAAGGACAAGCTCTCAATCCAAACCTAAGTCATTTCAAACACTCAATTAGACTCTAATCTTGAGATTAATTAATTTAATACCTCATTAATCATTAATGATCAAATTCCAAAAGTGAAGAAAACTTAGAAATGAATTAGGAAAATATCTCACATTCCTAAGCTCCCTAATTATTCAAAAGAGGAAATTAGGCTTAAATAATTAATTAAACCACTATTTATTAATTAATTATCACTAATTAAATTAAAAAAAGTGATTAAGGCTTAATCAATTGATTTCCCTAATTAAATAACCAATAAAATCCCAGAAAAGTAGGGAGGTTATCATCCCTAAACATCCATAGAAAGTTTGAGATCAATTGGGTGATTAATTAAGGAATAATTAAGCTAATTAAATTTTTAAACTAAAAGCCTTAATAAAATAAAATTACTATTCAAAATCAATTAATAATAATTTATCTAGATTCTACTCTAAAATATCTTTAAAATGAGCCCAAGTTTATATTTTTTTTTAGATTTTTCTTGGATTAGCTATGATTTTTAGAAGTTTAGCTTAAAATGGATTAATTAGGCATAATTAAAGCCCTAATCCCATCAGCCATGTGTGGACGCCACACGCTTTCATGTACGCATTAGTAGCTATTTAAGTTGTCACATTAGGCGATCGAATGGTGGCGGCTCATGGCCATCATCAGATGAATCAATTGATTCTCAATTTTGAAGGATTATTCAGAGGATCTAACATGATTTAATCACGGTCGTCGATTCTGATCATGCAAAATGGATGGCCCGCTATCTTTCTTCTTCAAGGTTGATGAATGACAAATGTCATCCATCTTTCCCCATTTGATTCGAGCTCACCCAAGCTCAGATTATGATCAAATCAATCCCACACCTTGAGAAGGAGAGAACACATCTATCTATCAAAATGCATGACATCCAAATTTTCTTCATAAAGACCAACCTATTTCTCATAAGGTTTTAAATTATCTCACGGAGCTAATGTCCAGGTGGTGGATTGATGAGGTAGCTTTACTAGTGGATGTGAGCCCAGCTTTGAACTTGATTTGGGGTAGAGTGCTCGATTGACCAATCCATGCATGCAAAGGCTTTGACTTCGATCGAACTCCTATCTCTAGTGCTTGGGAAGGCTTGGAGATGATTTGATTGGCTTCGATAGAGTAGGAGGATGGTGTGGGTGCAAAGAATTTGTGTTTGATCGAGTAGGGGAAGACTATTGCTCAGAGAAGTGGTGTTCTATTTCAGCTTTTCTCGGGAAAGAGGAATGTCGATCGAGGATGGCTTGGGAACACTTAGTTCAGGATTTTTAAATGCATTAGGAAAGTTAGAGTGCCTTGTGTGTTGAATCCATGAGGTGTATACCCCTCAATTACCTTGATGGATGGACAGATTGACTCTCAAAATTCATCATCGCAAATCAAGGGGTCATCGTCAGCTCCACGTGGCTAGCCCTAGTTGGAGGAAGTGGTGGCAAATCTCAAGACTTGATATGGGGAGATTGTGTGTGTTGTTGGTTCTTCACCTTTGCCCATGGGGTTCGCCAAGAGAATGGCTTGAGCCTCTTAGTCCATGGCAAGAGCTAGGGGTGTAAAGTGAGCAAGGTTTCTTAGAATGCCTCATTTAGCACTCTAATGGATACCATGGAAATGGAAAGGACTTTGCCACTTAAGGCAAGAATCCAATGCAAGAGGTGTCCATTGGTTAATCCCCTGGATTGGGTCCCACACTTAAGCTAGTTTGGGGCTGACTGGGTTCATTTGGGTGTTAGACCAAGGCTCCATAAGGTGGTTTTGGGTGATTTGGCCATATGGTCAAATAGGCTCATTTGGGTTAGTTGGGTTAGTTGACCAATTGGTCAAATTAGCTCAAACCAAGACTTGGGTTATGTTCATATGATAATTTTGGATATTTTGGTTCAAGTGGTTTTGATTAATTTGGAGATTTGAATTTTACTCATTTGGATCAAAAGGGTCAAATGGGTTGACCAAATTGGTTAGTTGGGTGTTGAAAAGTTCAATTGGTTGATTGGAAGTAATAGGCTTTGATTTGGTTTAATTTGGATTTAATTTGGATTTTTTGGCTGATTACCTTTAGGTCAATTTAGGTTGGGTCAAGTTGACCAATTGAAATTGCTCAATTATGGCTTTGGTCAAGTTCAATAATCAATTTGATGAACTTGAGCCATTGTAATCAAGGATTAATTATGATTTGATTTGTTGGCTTCTTAGGCCAATTTGGTTAACTTAGGTAAAATGGCTAGGCTTGGTTTGGCTCAAGTGGGGTTTGGTCATGTTCAATCATTGATTATAAGTTGGTTTGAATCAATAGTTTCAATCAATCTTGCATATGATGGATTTTACTTTGGGTTTCATTTAGGCTAAATATTAACTTGGTCAAAGACTAGGTTTGACTTGGTTTGACCCAATTCAAGGTGGTTGGTCACCCTAGGGTGATTGTTGGTTATGTTGTGAGATTTGTATGGGCTTAGTTCAACCCAATTGGGTTAGATTGGAACTTGGCTCAAGGTCTTTTAGGTCACTTTAGGTCAAATGGACCTAAATGGGTCAATTGGCTTGATCATGGCTTGATTCAAGTTTAGTTGAACTCACATATGAGCTTAGGATTGAAATATAAATCCAATTACAATTGGTTTGGAGCCAAATGGGTTTTAGTTCATATGACAACTTCAAGTCAAACATTGACTTGAGTTGACTCAGTTTGGTTTGAAATTTATGGTTTATGTTTTTTTATTTGGTCAATTATTGTAGAATGATTGAATCATGAAGAAATCCATACACGTTTTGGATTGATTTGGTATCATTTTGCCAAGTTCAAGAATTTGGCTAAAATAAAATTGGGAGTTTGATTTGATTTGGGTTTGGTTTTGGTCATTTAGATTTATATTTAATTTATATTTGTGAATATAAATGTAGATATAAATGGTTCATGATAAAATCACTTGAGTTTGGAGTAATTTGAAGCAAATTTGGTTAAGGAGGTAGGCCCATAAGGCTTAAGTGATTTTGGGATTTGAATTTGGTTTGATTTATTTTTTGGTCATTGAAGGGATTTCATTTATATTTATGGATATAAATGAAGCAATAATTATATAAAAAAATCAATCAAGCTCGAGTTAATTTGGATCAAGATTTGATTAAGCTTTTGGAGGTGGGTCCATATGGCTTAAGAAGGGTCTTGATTTAATTTGATTTATTTTGATTTGATTTGAAGGAGTTTTGACTAAGCATATGAAGGTTCATTTGCTTAGGAAGATATTTTAGGATTTGAATTTGAATTTGAGATTTGGGTTGAAAGAAGGAAGCAAGGATTGGGTTTAGACTATAGGGTGTAAGTCCTCCATCCCAAGGCACAACCCATTGATGGCTAACTCTTCTAAGTCTCTGTTAGGTTAAGTGTTCACCTAATCACTAGAAGTGCCTTAAAGAACTCTTAGTGTCTAGAGTCCTAGATCTTATGATGAGAAAGTTGAGAGCTCACTCCAAAGTGAGGTCAACACTATTGATGATCCATGTGATAATCAAACTTTTTCTAATGCTCATTTACTACTAACTCCTTAAATTTGAAATTTGCTCGTTTAAGGGTTTAGAGGATTAAGGTTGAGGTCATGGGGCATGTGAGCTCTCCCCCACTTTATATCTCAAACTAAACCCCTCAATAAGCCTTTTTGTTAGAAGAGCCTTTTGAATAAGAACTTCTTCATTAAGCTCCCCTAACAGACCCGCTGCATTGCACAAGCCATTAATAAGAGAAGGATGACCATATCCTACAATAGTGATACCCTTAATAGAATTTTAAATAATCTTTCCTATATCAATTATAAAGCCCTTTTAAATTGCAAAATTCAAGATGACCCTATCCTTAGATACCTCACTAATATTACTAGTGGACATCAGCTTAGCAGAAATGAAATAGTGCCATGCGTTAGATTATATTGTTAGGTTGGCGATAAGAAATTTAATAATCCATTCATCTCATCATTTTTACTAGATGACATTTCTCTACTAGTGAAAAAACTAAGTATTTCATTAAAATCGTCATGTTATAGTAAGAAAAATATTGTTCATACACCACATTTGGCAATTCAAATTATGCAATGATACAATGCTATCAAAACTTACTAGTTTCTGAATGAAGACCATATTGTTCTAGTGCTCCATTTGCTAAGAACTCTGGACCTCATTTTTATGATAAGCTCTCAACCCCTCCATCTTAGACATAGAATTCCTCTTAGACTTGAAGAGTTCCTTAGTCTTAAGACACATCTAGTGATTAGGTGGACACTCAACCTAGGCCTAGAAGGCATAGAAGAGTTAGCCATAGGAATAGGTCATGCCTTAGGGGTGTTAGGAAAATTTTCTACCCTTAGCTTAAACCATTCCTCACTTTCCTTCTTTCAAAGTCAAACTCCAAATAAACAATCTAATTTTCTCCAAAATCAAATCAATTCCATGATTCAATTCCATGATTGAAACCCATGATCAAAATCCATCAAAAATTTCTAAGTCCAAATTTTGCATAAGTCCTAAATTTTCCTTTAAGGACTTAACCAAAATCATGATTCAAACCTATTCAAATCTTTGATATTTTCTCACGAATCATTTATATTATCATTTATATGCACATATATAAATGAAATATAAATTCAAACCCATCAAATCAAATTCAAAATTCAAAATCAATTCATGAAAATTTTCCTTATATCCTTTAAATTCTCTTTAATGGATTTAACCTAAATCTTAATCAAACCTATTCAAACCCATTGATTTTCTCAAAAATTTATTTATATTCTCATTTATATTCTCATATATAAATAAAATATAAATATCAATCAAATCAAAAAATAGAATTAAATTTCAATTTAAAATTTCCTTTAAAATTCCCTTTAATGGATCTAACCTAAACTTTGATCAAACCATATCAAACTCATGAGATTTTCTCAAAACTTATTTATATTCTCATTTATATTCTCATATAAATGAAGAATAAATATAAATCAATCCAATACAATTCAAAAATAAAATTCCAATTTAAAATGTCCTTAAATCCTTTAAATTCCCTTTAATGGATTTAACTCAAATCATGATTAAACCACTTCAAATCCTTAAAATTTTTTCATGATCAATTTATATTCTCATTTATATTTACATATATAAATGAACTATAAATAAAAACAATCAAAACTAATCCCAAAAATCAAACTCAAATCCACTCAAAATCAAATCTAAGCCTTTCAAGTCAAAATCTTGAACTTAGCCAAATCAATTTCAAATCAAGCCAAACTCTTGATTTTCTCTCATGGTTCAATCAACCCTACAATCATGAGCTCATATATAAATCCAAACTTCAATCATTCAATCAAAACCCAAATCAAAAATCAAAGCCAAAACCCTTTCATGTCCTTCCTTTGAATATGAAATTTTCAAAAAGATTTAAATCCATTTGACTTCAAACCACTTGTAAATGGATTTATATTTCAATCATAAGTCCATATACAAGATCAACCAACTTCAAATCAAGCTTTGACCAAGCCATTTGACCCACTTAGGCTCACTTGACCCAAAGTGACCTAAAGTACCATTATGAGCCAACTTTGATCCTAACCAAATTGGATTGAACCAAACTCATATATTCTCTCATCATGATCAACAATCATCATGGGAAGATCAATCAATCAAATTGGGTCAAAGCAAGTCAAACTTAAGGGTTGACTAAGTCAATACTTAACCTAAATGAAACCTTACATAGCAAAATCCACCAGGCCAAATTGATTGAAACCATTGATTTAAGTTCACTCATGACCCATGTTTGAACTTGACCAATATTTGAGCCTAACCTATTAGCCCACTTGACCCAAGTTGACCCATTTTGACCTAAAAGGTCAAAATGTGTCAAAACTTGATCTAAGCCAAATTGATTGAAACCAATGGGTCAAGTCCATTCCAAATCACTTGTGGAACTTGACCAAAGCCTCAATTAGCCAACTAGACCAAATCTAGCCCAATTGACCTTAGACCCAACATGACCTAAAGGGATCATGTTGAGCCAAATTGAACTTAACCCAAATTGATTGGAAACAAAGATACCAATCCACTCCATATGACTAACCTAACCTAAACCTACCCTTGACCTACCTCAAATAGGTCAAATGGGTCAAATAGATCAACTTGATCCATTTGACCTAAATGAAGTCATATGAGCCAAAAAATATATACCAAATTGAATCAAACCAAAGCCAAAACATTTCAAATGGTCATATGAACTTGATTGTAGTTTGACCCAATTTGAATTGACCAAAGTTGACCCATTTTGACCTAAATGGGTCAACATGAGCCAAACCCTATCAAATGGATTCCAAATCCAAACTTGGCCAAACCTAGTTTCTCCACATACCAACATATCCAAAGTGAAAAAAATAGCAAAATGACTATATCCCATAGAAACAAATGTTGGTAACCCTTGGGTAATTTGGTCATACCCTCTTACAATCACTTGAGGCTTTCCTAAAAGCTCAAGGGACTTAGTGATGAGTGGTGCACCAAACCCAATGGGTTTGGGTCAGCCCATTTGGTCCCTAGACCAAACCTGACCCCTAGCTTAAAATTGAATTTTCAAACTCCCTCTTAAGCTTAAATTAAGGCACATGGGAGGTTGGCAATCCACTCCTTAGATTAAACTGACCATGTGCACACTCAAAACAGATCAAACAACCCTCCTAATCTCATCAATTGGATCAAAATGGCAAGAGCATTGTCATCCATCCGATCCTTCAAGGGGGAGATATACTCCCCTTAATTCACTTATGTTTTCATTCACTCAAGGTCGATTGAAGAATAGGAAGCTAGAGGAGTGATTGGAGATTGATCCTAAGCCTCCTAGAGCTCTTCCTATTTTCTATTTTCTTGGTTTTGCAGTAAAAATAGGGAGGTAAGTGAATCACTTCCCATACTTGATTTCCTTCCAATTGCTCTTGCACACTTTATATAAGAGCTAAGTCGAGTGCACCTAAGTTTCTATTGAAGTTCCCACAACAAGTAAGGATCAAATTCAATCAAAGTGAAGAGGAGTTGGTTCATACATTGATCCACTTCATCTCAAGTGCTCATACTCTCAGCAAGGCTTCGTCTCAACCAGACGAAGCTTCTCCAAGGGAATCGAGCATCGGTGATCACCTTCGACGAGGTATGAGATTTTTTGATTACTAAACTCAATGTGGTGTGGAGCTTTGTGAAAGAAATTTTCACCCCATCAGTTTTTTTAGTATTGGATTTGAGGCTCTCTGTCTTTAGATGGTGTAGGTTGAATTTAGTTTGATTCTATGCTAGATCTAGCTCAGATCTTCCCCTTGATCATGGATGGTCTCTGTTGATCAAGTGGAAGAACTTAGATCACCTCAACCATTCAACCACACATTTTAAATGGATGGCTGAGATTATTCGGCACATTTAGAAATCTATTTACCCTTTTTTAAATGTTGGGGGATCCTTAGTTGTCCGAACTTTGAGCGGACGATTTAGTGCTCCACATGACGGACAACTTAAGTTAACCCCTCACAATGTGCGTGACCACCACGCATTGCACCTTGAGAGGATTAGGGATTAGTTAAGTGCATTAATTAATTCTAATTAACTTAGAGAACTTGAAAATTTATAACTCTCTTTAGAAAATTCAAAAAATATGAAATAAAAACCTATGGATAGATAATTAAACCTAAAACATTTTAAAATTAATTTTGATGAGTTTTGGATTATGATTTTTTCTGAATTTGGGTTTTATTAAAAAGTGTATTTTACAAATTACTCTTTAATTGGGCCTTTGATTAATCCCAAATTTATTGGGTAAGTTTTAGGGGATGACCTCTACCTACCCTAATTTTCTAGAGATTTATTGAAGGCTTGATTAGAGTAATTGCATATGGTTTCCTTAATTACCCTTAATTAAGCATAAATTAGTATGATTAGTGGTTTTACCCTATGATTAGGGTTGATTAAGGTCAAATCCAGTAAGTAGGAGGTTTATGGAATAATTTTGGGGAATTTTCCTAAGCTATTCCCTAAACCCCCTCTTCTCTCCATAATCTCCTCTTAATTAAGGTTAATTCATTAATTATCCCCTTAATTAACAACAACAACAAACAACAACAAACAACAACAGCAAGCCTTTATCCCACTAAGTGGGGTCGACAATTATCCCCTTAATCAATTTCTAAAAATTCTAAAAAGTTCCATAACTTAATTAATCTTTTTTGGGTAGATGCTTAGGTGTTAAATAGCCTAAGTTCAATTAAGGAAATCAAAACCCAATTCACATGTGTGAAAGGGTATTTTGAAATTACTTAATCTAAACTCCTTAACTTAATTAACTTTTAATTGTGAGCCAAATTGCATTAGGCCTTTTCATTAGGTGCATTACAAATTTAAATTCCTTGTGGATTTTATGTCATCTCATTGGCTAATAATTATTTAGTTAATTCTTGAATTAATTAATTAATTCATACCTTAACCTAATCAACACATAAAATGGATTTAGTTGTTTAAAAATTAAAGGAAATTATCAAATACATGTGGGAATGGGTTAATAATAGCAAACTCATCTCATCTCTTCAAATTAAATCAAACTTCAAATTAAACAAAATCACTTTGAAATTCACTTTGATTTTTCTAAATTTTCTTATTCTATAGAATGTCTTTAGGATTTAAGTGAACTGAGTTTTTTCACATGCTTTCATTGCTTTGGATCTTTCTCCAACATGTTAAGTTGTATGCCATGTGATTTCATGTATTCATAATTTCATTTTCAAATTTTAAAATGAAATTTTTTACTTTATGTCAAAGTTGCATGTGTTGGCTAAAGTAGAAATATGAATGGCTATTATCACTTCTAAATCCAAATTATTTTCAAAATATAAATCAAATACCAAATTTGAAAAGTATGCTACTTATACTTTTAATTATAAGCTTGCATGTGATAGATTATAAAGTCATGCTTAGTGTAGTTTTCCTTTCTTTCTTATGTTAGTATAGTTTTTTAATAGGAGTTGGTATAGGGTTCATTTGAAAAGAACCCAACACTTACTTAATTTTATACCCTATTCATCTCTATGCTACCATTTAAGAAGGGTTACCTATACTTGCATACATAAATTGCATAAGATAAAATGAATCCATTAAATAACTTTTGCATATTCCTTTTCTATTTCATTTCTTTTATATACATGTTTGTATTTAAGGAAAGTAGTATAATAGTTTGAACAATCCTAAGGTTGCAAGGCTTTAAATAGCCCTAAGTAAGTCTTGTACCTTACACCTCTGATTAACAATGGCACCGGACTCACTTATGCCTTTCTTACTTTCATGTATGTATGTGAAAATTTAGATAAGGAAAACTCTTTCAACTTAAGAAAAATCATGCATATTCAACTTCTAAATCTTCTTAAATGGATTACTTAGCATGCATCATAAAGTGTGTTAAATACACTCATTTGCATGTATAAATATGCTTAGGGTCCATCCATATGCATGTTATATATATGTTGGGGAAAGAAATGAAGTAATGTGTTATGTGAGAATTTTGATTCATTTATTTAATCTTAAAATGCCTTTCTTTTTGAGAAAGTTTATTTAGAGTTTATCTAAACTTAGAATTGATTAAAATATTTAATCAAAACATTCACTTAAATGAAACTAAAATGTGAATCTACTTTAGATATTACTTAGGTTAGGAAAGGAAAGAAGTTCTCTTCTCTTTTCCTCTTCATAACTTAGTAATTAATTGTAGGATCCACTTAAACCAAATCAAAATATGAAATAAAATTAACCCAAAATGATTAAACAACTTAAATGAAACCCTCTTCTAAGTTGAACATGTTCTTCACTTAAAAAATTTAAACCTAAAGCCATAACTAAGCATACCATGCAAGCCTTCAAAGCACACATTAGCCTAAGTCACCACTTCTAGCCTTAGGTTAGGTCGGTGCATGGTTTGATGTTATGTTTTATTTTGTGATATATATTTTAGACTGGATGTTAGGGTGTATGCTCATAGAATGAATGGTAGGATGTCTTTAGTCAAACTATTCCTTTCTGCAGGGGATTGTGCTTAAAGGGCGTTATCATAAATAAAAATATAAATGCTTTTGCTTGCATGTGCTTTATAACCCTAAGCATAATCCATAGGCCAGGCAGACTTAGTCACCCATGTGTGGGGTGATAAGTCCAATTTACATGCTTGGATTTCTATGGTGTGTTTTAGCTATCCTTTATTTTATAGGTGTTAGTTAGATTTCCACTTTTCCTTTTTATGTAAAAATTTGTACAATTAAGATTTTAGAATGATTATTATGGGGATTAGGATAAGCATTGGTCATAATATCCTATCTTATGCACCATGTGAAGTCTTGGAGCATCCACCTTCCAACCATCCAAAAGAAGGAACCAAATAAGAAATAAGAAAAGAAGAAGAAAGAAGAAAAGAAGAAAGAAGAAGTAAAGCTTGAAGACCCCATAATAATGAATTCATAATTGTAATTTAATTCATTTGTAATCAGTTGTATAAGGGTAGAGCTTGGCTAACCATATTTGATATTTTTGGGTTTGTGCAGTGGTGCCCAACCATAACGGCCATTTATTCTTTTTGTGATTAGCTTTATAAATTGTTTGATGATTTTCTTAACTTTTGCAATAAGTGGCAAGATTTTTCTAGTTTCTTCCTTGCTTTATGTATGGCCTGGATGTGGATTAGGCTCTTTAGGGAAAAATAAATTTTTTATTCAACTTAACAACTCAAAAGAAAATTAAACAACTCATAACCTCACATAAAGTTTAGGTTTAAAATCAAGATAAAAGAATTAGCAACCCCTTAGCTGGATGAGCATTTTTTTTATAATATCATGCACAAATGCATCTTATTTCACTCTTGATTGGAGGGCTTCCACCTTTTAGAAACTTCCTTGACCTTTGAGAGCCATGGTGGAAACTCACTTCCTCCTTCTGATTTTGGCCAATAGCCTTCTTTCTCATGCATTAGTCATAAAAATCCTATTAGCCTGAGTCAAAATAATTGTCCAAAATAAAAAATAAAAATGAAATTTGAATTGCATTACATTTAGGTCATTTGAAGCATGCCTTTTACATGATCTAGTCTCTTTAGGTAATGAGTTTACTTTCTGAATAAATAACAGCCTAGCTATCTTGCATAAGCATAAAGACTTGCCTACATGTATTTAAAATCATAGGAGGAGTTAGTTGGTAGCTACCCCAGGCAGTTATAAGTCCAAGCTGTTAGGTGGTTTGTCCTCTCTTGTGGAGGCAAACCAATTACCCATTTTCATCTTAGATTTAGGTTGTGCTTACCCTGAAGCTCCCTAGATTTAGGTTTTGAAGTTACTTCTCCCCTTTGTGGGCCATAAGCATAATTCATCACCTCTTAGGCATTTCCTTAATCTTGTGTTGAGAAATCTTAAGCCCTAAAATTCTAATTAAAAATGTAACTCAAACAAACTCAATCAATTTCAAAAATGTAAAGCCCAACTATAGGATAGTTTGATATGCTTGTTAGGTGTCCTAGTATCTTGGGTATCTCCTACTTATCTTCCATTTTTGCTTTGATAATAACTCTCTCTTTTGATCAATCTCATTTGATCTTCAAATAGAAACCAATTGATTGATAGTCCATCCTTTTGAAATCTTTGAATAGATCATTTACCTTTAGAGTTTTCTAAGGGATCCCGTCCCTTAGGATGTAATTAACTATGGGGGGCTTGCCCCTGAGAACAATGAACTCAATT